>CM069697.1:799520-901969 GCA_036010785.1 Ammospiza maritima maritima | reverse complement strand
TCAAAAACATCCCCAAAATATCCTGAGAATAACCCGAAAATCATCCCAAAAACATCCCAAAATCATCCCCAAAATATCCTTAGAATAACCCCAAAATCATCCCAAAAACATCCCCAAAACATCCCAAAAACATCCCAAAATCATCCCCAAAATATCCCTGAGAATGACCCCAAAATCATCCCCAAAATATCCCCAAAATATCCTGAGAATAACCCCAAAATCATCCCAAAAACATCCCCAAAACATCACAAAAATATCCCAAAATCATCCCCAAAATATCCTGAGAATGACCCCAAAAACATCCCAAAAACATCCCCAAAACATCACAAAAAAATATCCCAAAAACATCCCCAAAATATCCTGAGAATAACCCCAAAAAACATCCCCAAAATCATCCCAAAAATATCCCAGAAACATCACAAAAAACATCCCAAAAATATCCTGAGATTAACCCCAAAAACATCCCCAAAATCATCACAAAAATATCCCAAAATCATCCCAAAAATTATCCTGAGAATAACCCCAAAATCATCCCAAAAATATCCCAAAAACATCACAAAAAATATCCCAAAATAATCCCAAAAATATCCTGAGAATAACCCCAAAATCATCCCAAAAACATCCCAAAATCATCCCCAAAAATATCCTGAGAATGACCCCAAAATCATCCCAAAAATATCCCAAAATCATCCGCATATATATCCTGAAAATAACCCCAAAATCATCCCCCAAAATAACCTGAGAATAACCCCAAAAACATCCAAAAAATATCCCCAAAATCATCACAAAAATATCCCAAAATCATCCCATAAATATCCTGAGAATAACCCCAAAATCATCCCAGAAACATCCCAAAAATATCCTGAGAATAACCCCAAAAACATCCCCAAAACATCACAAAAAATATCCCAAAAATAATCCCAAAAATATCCTGAGAATAACCCAAAAAACATCCCAAAATCATCCCAAAATCATCCCCAAAATATCCTGAGAATGACCCCAAAATCATCCCAAAAATATCCCGAATCCCCCCAAAACCCCCCAAAACTCCCCTAAATCAATCCAAGAACCCCCAAAATCCCCCTCAAAATTCCCCCAAAATGCCCAAAAATCCCCCAAAATTGCCCCAAATCCCCCCCAAAGACCCCCCCAAAATCAACCCAAACCCCTCCAGGACCCCCCAAAATCAACTCAAACCTGTCCAGGACCCCCCCAAAATCCCCCCAAATCCTCCCCAAATCCCCCTTAAAACCCCCCCAAATCCCCCTCAAAACTGCCCCAAAAATGCCCCAAAATCCCCCAAAATCCCCAAAGTCGCCCAAAAATTCCCCCAAAACTCCCCAAAAATCCTCCCAAAATCCCCCCTAAATCCCCCAGGACCCCCCAAAATCAACCCAAACCCCTCCAGGATCCCCCAAATCCCCCCAAATCCTCCCCAAATCCCCCTTAAAAACCCCCCAAATCCCCCTCAAAACTCCCCAAAAATGCCCCAAAATCGCCCCAAATCCCCCCAAAATCCTCCCAGGACCCCCCAAAATCCCCAAATCCCCCCCAGCCCCACCTGAGAACATCTCCCCGTGCCGGGTGTAGCCCCTGGCCCGCGCTGTGTCCAGCAGAGCCCCCAGACCCAAATCCCCCCTAAATCCCCCCCTAAAATCCCCCAAAATGCCCTAAAATCCCCCAAAATCCCCCCTCAAAAATCCCCTAAAATCCCCCAAAATCCCCCCAGGACCCCCCAAAATCCCCCCAGGACTCCCCCAAAATCAACCCAAACCTTCCCTGGGACACCCCAAAATCCCCCAAAATCCTCCCAAATCCCCCTTAAAACCCCCCCAAATCCCCCTCAAAACTGCCCCAAAAAATGCCCAAAATGCCCCAAATCACCCCAAAATCCCCCAAAATCCCTCCAGAACCCCCCCAAATCCCTCCAGAACCCCCCAAAATCCCTCCAGAACCCCCCGCAAAATCCCTCCAGGACCCCTCAAAATCAACCCAAACCCCTCCAGGAGCCCAAAATCCCCCCAAATCCTCCCCAAATCCCCCTTAAAACCCCCCCAAATCCTCCTCAAAACTGCCCCAAAAATGCCCCAAAATCGCCCCAAAATCGCCCCAAATCCCCCCAAAATCCCCCAAAAGACCCCACAGGACCCCCCAAAATCAACCCAAACCTTCCCTAGACACCCCAAAATCCCTCCAGGACCCCTCAAAATCAACCCAAACCCCTCCAGGACCCCCCAAATCCTCCCCAAATCCCCCTTAAAACCTCCCCAAATCCCCCTCAAAACTGCCCCAAAAATGCCCCAAAATCGCCCCAAATCCCCCCAAAATCCCCCCAGGGACCCCCCAAAATCCCCAAATCCCCCCCCAGCCCCACCTGAGAACATCTCCCCGTGGCGGGTGTAGCCCCTGGCCCGCGCTGTGTCCAGCAGAGCCCCCAGACCCAAATCCCCCCTAAATCCCCCCCTAAAATCCCCCAAAATGCCCTAAAATCCCCCAAAATGCCCTAAAATCCCCCAAAATGCCCTAAAATCCCCCAAAATCCCCCCTCAAAAATCCCCTAAAATCCCCCCAGGACCCTCCCAAAATCCCCCCAGGACCCCCCAAAATCAACCCAAACCTTCCCTGGACACCCCAAAATCCCCCAAAATCCTCCCAAATCCCCCTTAAAACCCCCCCCAAATCCCCCTCAAAACTGCCCCAAAAATGCCCAAAAATGCCCCAAATCACCCCAAAATCGCCCCAAAATCCCTCCAGAACCCCCCCCAAATCCCTCCAGAACCCCCCAAAATCCCTCCAGAACCCCCCCAAAATCCCTCCAGGACCCCTCAAAATCAACCCAAACCCCTCCAGGACCCCCAAAATCCCCCCAAATCCTCCCCAAATCCCCCCTTAAAACCCCCCCAAATCCCCCTCAAAACTCCCCCAAAAATACCCAAAAATGCCCCAAAATCGCCCCAAATCCCCCCAAAATCGCCCCAGGACCCCCAAAATCCCCAAATCCCCCCCAGCCCCACCTGAGAAACATCTCCCCGTGCCGGGTGTAGCCCCTGGCCCGCGCTGTGTCCAGCAGAGCCCCCAGACCCAAATCCCCTCTAAAACCCCCCAAAATTCCCCCCAAAAAATCCCCCAAAATCCCCCCTCAAAAATCCCCTAAAATCCCCCAAAATCCCCCCAGGACCCCCCAAAATCCCTCCAGGACCCCTCAAAATCAACCCAAACCCCTCCAGGAGCCCCAAAATCCCCCCAAATCCTCCCCAAATCCCCCTTAAAACCTCCCCAAATCCCCCTCAAAACTGCCCCAAAAATGCCCCAAAATCGCCCCAAATCCCCCCAAAATCCCCCCAAAAGACCCCCCAGGACCCCCCCAAAATCAACCCAAACCCTTCCCTAGACACCCCCAAAATCCCTCCAGGACCCCTCAAAATCAACCCAAACCCCTCCAGGACCCCCCAAATCCTCCCCAAATCCCCCTTAAAACCCCCCCAAATCCCCCTCAAAACTCCCCCAAAAATTGCCCCAAAATCGCCCCAAAATCGCCCCAAATCCCCCAAAAATTCCCCCAGGACCCCCCAAAATCCCCCAAAGCCCCCCCAGCCCCCACCTGAGAACATCTCCCCGTGCCGGGTGTAGCCCCTGGCCCGCGCTGTGTCCAGCAGAGCCCCCAGACCCAAATCCCCCCTAAATCCCCCCCTAAAATCCCCCAAAACCCCCCCAAAATGCCCTAAAATCCCCCAAAATCCCCCCTCAAAAATCCCCTAAAATCCCCCAAAATCCCCCCAGGACCCCCCAAAATCCCTCCAGGACCCCTCAAAATCAACCCAAACCCCTCCAGGACCCCCAAAATCCCCCAAATCCTCCCCAAATCCCCCTTAAAATCCCCCCAAATCCCCCTCAAAACTCCCCCAAAAATGCCCCAAAATGCCCCAAAATCGCCCCAAATGCCCCCAAAATCCCCCCATGGACCCCCCAAAATCCCCAAAGCCCCCCCAGCCCCACCTGAGAACATCTCCCCGTGCCGGTGTAGCCCCTGGCCCGCGCTGTCTCCAGCAGAGCCCCCAGACCCAATTGGGGCCGGGGGGGTCCCAGCAGAGCCCCGGCCATGGCCAGGGCAACCAGGCCACACCTGCAATGGGGATTTTGGGGGGATTTTGGGGGGGATTTGGGGGATTTTGGGGGGATTTTGGGGGTTTTGAGGTTTTGGGGGGGATTTTAGGGGGTTTTTGGGAGTGGGTTTGGGGGGGTTTTGGGGGATTTTGGGAGAATTGTGGGGGATTTGGGGTTTTTTGGGGCTGGGTTTTCAGGGGATTTTGGGGTGATTTTGGGGGATTTTGGGGGGATTTGGGGGATTTTGGGGTGATTTTGGGGGGATTTTGGGGGGATTTGGGGGATTTGAAGGGATTTTGGGGTTGGATTTGGGGATTTTTGGGGGGGGTTTTGGGGTGGATTTGGAGTTTTGGGGGATTTTTGGGGTTTTGGGGATTTGGGGGTTTATGGGAACAGGTTTGGGGGGGGTTGGGGGGGATTTGAGGAGAATTTTGGGGGGTTTGTGGAGGATTTTGGGGGCGTTTGGGGGTGTTTGAGGGGATTTTGGGGGTATTTCTTGGAATTTGGGGGATTTTTGGGGTGTTTGGGGGGATTTGGGGGATTTTTGGGGGTGGTTTTGAGGGAATTTGGGGGGATTTGGGGGGCATTTAGGGGTGGTTTGGGGGGATTTTGGGGGGATTTGGGGGGATTTAGGGGATTTTGGGGGGATATTGGGGGGATTTGGGAGGTTTTTTTGGGGGTGGTTTTGGGGGATTTTGGGGGGATTTGGGGGTTTTTGGGGGGATTTGGGGATTTTGAGGGGATTTAGGGGTTTTTGGGAGTGGGTTTGGGGGGGTTTTGGGGATATTTGGGGGCATTTTGGGGGGTTTTGGGGACATTTGGGGGGGGTTTTGTGGGGATTTTGGGGAGTGGGTTTGGGGATTTTGGGCAGATTTGGGGGATTTGTTGGATTTTGAGGGGATTTTGGGGATTTTTGGAAGGATTTGGGGGATTTTGGTGGGGGATTTGGGGTGTTTTGAGGGGATTTAGGGGTTTTTGGGAGTGGGTTTGGGGGGGTTTGGGGATATTTCGGGGCTGTTTTGGGGATATTTGGGGGAATTTTGGGGGGGTTTTCGGCAGGATTTGTTGGGTTTTGGGGGGATTTTGGGGGAGTGGTTTTGGGGGATTTTGGGGGGATTTGTTGGGTTTTGGGGGGATTTGGGGGATTTTGAGGGGATTTAGGGGTTTTTGGGGCTGGGTTTTCAGGGGATTTTGGGGATGTTTTTGGGGGGTTTGGGTGGATTTTGGGGGGATTTTGGGGGGATTTGGGGGATTTTGAGGGGATTTAGGGGTTTTTGGGAGTGGGTTTGGGGGGGTTTTGGGGATATTTGGGGGCGTTTTGGGGATATTTGGGGAATTTTGGGCAGATTTGGGGGGATTTGTTGGATGTTGAGGGGATTTTGGGGATTTTTTTGAAGGATTTGGGGGATTTTGGGGGGATTTTGGGGGGATTTGGGGGATTTTGAGGGGATTTAGGGGTTTTTGGGAGTGGGTTTGGGGTGGTTTTGGGGATATTTGGGGGAATTTTGGGGAGATTTGGGGGAATTTTGGGGGGTGTTGGGGGACATTTGGGGGGGTTTTGTGGGGATTTTGGGGAGTGGTCTTGGGGATTTTGGGCAGATTTGGGGGATTTGTTGGATTTTGAGGGTTTTTGGAAGGATTTGGGGGAATTTTGGGGAGATTTGGGGGATTTTGGGGGATTTAGGGGCTTTTGGGAGTGGGTTTGGGGGGGGTTTTGGGGATATTTGGGGGCGTTTTTGGGGATATTTGGGGGGAAATTTTGAGGGGATTTTGCGCGGGATTTGTTGGGTTTTGGGGGGATTTTGGGGAGTGGTTTTGGGGGATTTTGGGGGGATTTGTTGGGTTTTGGGGGGATTTGGGGGATTTTGAGGGGATTTAGGGGTTTTTGGGAGTGGGTTTGGGGTGGTTTTGGGGATATTTGGGGGCATTTTGAAGGGGTTTTGGGGATATTTGGGGGCGTTTTGGGGATATTTGGGGGAATTTTGGGGGGTTTTGGGGACATTTGGGGGGGGCTTTTGGGGGGGTTTTGGGACTGGTTTTAGGGATTTTGGGCGGATTTGGAGGATTTGTTGGATTTTGAGGGGATTTTGGGCGTTTTTGGGGTGATTTTGGGGTGTTTTGGGGGGTTTTTAGGGTAATTTTGGGTGATTTGGGGGTTTTTAGGGTGATCTTGAGGTGATTTTGGGGGTTTTTAGGGTGATTTTGGGTGATTTGGGGGTTTTTAGGGTGATTTTGAGGTGATTTGAGAGGTTTTTAGGGTAATTTTGGGTGATTTGGGGGGTTTTTAGGGGTTTTTGGGGTGATTTTGGGGGTTTTTAGGCGTTTTTGTTACTCACTGGGGCCCGTTCTGGATCAGGGGCGGCACCGGGCGGTGGAACAGGAGCCACTTCCAGGGAGCCCTCCAGGCTTCGTGGGGAGGGGGAGACCATGGGAGACCCCTCCCCAAAATCACCCCAAAAACCCTTCCAAAAAAACCCCAAACCCCTCCCCAAAACCCTCCAAATTTCCCCCCCAAGACCTCTCCCCAAAAATCACCCTAAAATCCCCAAATACCCCCCAAACCCCTCCCAAAAAACCTCCAAAATTTCCCCCAAGACCCCTCCCCAAAATCACCCCAAAAACCCCCAAATACCCCCCAAGACCCCTCCCCAAAACCCTCCAAATTTCCCCCCAAGACCCCTCCCCAAAATCACCCCAAAAAACCCCCAAATACCCCCCAAAACCCCTCCCCAAAACCCTCCAAATTTCCCCCAAGACCCTCCCCAAAATCACCCCAAAAACCCCCCAAAAAAAACCCCAAACCCCTCCAAAAACCCTCCAAAATTTCCCCCAAGACCCCTCCCAAAATCGCCCCAAATTCCCCCAAACCAGCCCAAAACTCCTAAAGACCCCTCCCCCAAATTCCCCCAGGATCACCCCAAGACCCCTCCCCAAAATTGCCCCAAATCCCCCCCAGAATCCCCCCAAAGCCCCTCCCCAAAACCATCCAAAATTCCTCCAAGACCCCTCCCCCAAATCCATCCCAGAACCCTTCCAGGACCCCTCCCCAAATTCACCCCCAGGACCCCTCCCCAAAATTTCCCCAATCCCTTCCCCAAAACCTCCTCAGACCCCTCCCCAAACCCCCAAGACCCCTCCCCAAATTCCCCCAGGACCACCCCACGACCCCTCCCCAAAATCCTCCCAAGAGCCCCCAGGACCCCTCCCCAAATTTCCCCAAAATCCCCCCCAAAACCTCCACAAGACCCCTCCCCAAAATCCAGCCCAGGGCTCTCCAAGACCCCTCCCCAAATTCCTCTCTTAAACCTCCCCAAACCCCCCCCAAATCTCCTCAAGACCCCTCCCCAAATTCCCCAAGGATCCCCCCAAGACCCTCCGCAAGACCCCTCCCCAAATTCCTCCCCAAACCCCCTCAAGGACGCCCCAATCTCCCCCCAGACCCCTCCCCAAAACCCCCCGAGGACCCCTCTCCAATTTCCCCCCAATCCCTTCCCCAAAACCCACCAAGACCCCCTCCTCAAAATCCTCCCAAGACCCCCCAAAAACCACCCAAGACCCCTCCCAAAATTCCTCCTCAAAGCCCCCCCCAGACCCCCCCAAAACCCCCTCAAGTTCCCCCCAGACCCCTCCCCAAAACCTCCTCAAGACCCCTCCCCAAATTCCCCTCACGACCCCTCACCTGTCCCGGCGCCTCCTCAGCAGCTCCCGGAGCCCGCCGTCCTCTCCGAGCGCCTCCCCCGCTCTCTCCAGCGCCTCCCGCAGGACCGGCCCCGAGCCCGGGGCGGCTCCCGGGGGTCCCTGAGGGGGTCCCGGGGGTCCCTGAGGGGGTCCCGGGCGGCGGCGGGGGCGGAGGGGGCGGAGGGGGCGCCCGCTCCATGCCCGGCCCCGGGATCAAACTCGGCTCTGATTGGCTGGAGCGGCGAGGAGAGGGCGGGAGCTGCTGAGGGGAGAAGCGCGGTGATTGGTTGGTTTCGCAGACGGCGCGGTGATTGACATGAAAGGCGGGTGAAGGCGGGAGTTGATGAGGGGAGACGCGCGGTGATTGGCTGTGGTTGGGCGGGAGAGGCGGGACTTGCCTGAGGGGAGCCGCGCGGTGATTGGTTGGTGTCGCAAAGGGCGCGGTGATTGACATGAAAGGGCGGGTGAAGGCGGGAGTTGATGAGGGGGAGACGCGCGGTGATTGGTTGTGGTTGGAAGGGGGAGGCGGCAGTTGACTGAGGGAAGGCGCGCGGTGATTGGCTGTAGTTGGGAGGGAGAGGCGGGACTTGCCTGAGGGGAGCGGCGCGCGTGATTGGTTAGTTTCGTAGAGGGCGAGGTGATTGACACAAAAGGCGTGGGGAAGGCGGGAGTTGCTGAGGGGAGACGCGCGATGATTGGTTTGTGGTTGGGAGGGGGGAGGCGGGGGTTGCTGAGGTGATTCGCGCAGTGATTGGTTGGTTTGGGGCATTGGAGGAGGCAGGAGTTGCTGAGGGAAGGCGCGCACTGATTGGTTGATTTGAAGCCGGGCGCGCCGCGATTGGCTGGGAAAAGTCCGGAATTTTTAACGGAATATTCCCGGGTTTTTGGGGAAAAATTTCCGTTTTTTAAAGGAGAATCATTGCCGGATTTTTTGACCCTACATGACCTCAAATAACTTAAATATCCCTACATGAACTCTAAAAACTTCTTGAGAACCGTTACTATCTAAAAAATAATGCAAATAAACCCAAAAAATGCAAATAACCCTAAAACGACCCTAAAAAACCCGAAAATAAACCCAAATAACCCAAAGTACGCAATATAAATACAAATAAGCCCCAAAAATCCCCAAATAATTCCAAATAAACAAAAACCCCCGTTAACCCAAATAAACCCAAATACTGTTAAATAACCTAAAAATTAAAAACAAATTACAAAGAACCCCCCCAAAAACACCAACTTAAAAACAAAAACAAAACAGAAAAAAACCAAATAGCTTCAAAAAACATAAAATAAAGAAAAATAAACCAATTTAAACCCCAAAAAAAACCACCAACAAAATCCATTAATAGCCACAAATAATGCCCAAATAATTCCTAAAAAAACCCAAGTAACTCCAAGTACACCTAAATAAACACCAAAGAAATTCAAATAAAACCCAAATAAACCCAAAGAACTCTACATAACCCAAAAAAAACCCCCAAAACTAAACCCAAATAACCCCCAAAAACATGAAAAAAAACCCAAAAAAAACCACTCAAATAATCCCCAATATAAACCTAAATACACCCCAAGTAACCCCAGTTCCTCCCGTCCCCTCCCCAAAAACAGATCCCGGCCAATCAGGGTGCGCGGCACTGATGACGATTCTGTTGCTGGGCGGAAACTGGCACTACTCAGGGATTCTCAGCCAATCAGCGCCCGGCGTAGCTCTGACTCATCAGTTGCCAAGCAGAGACCAAGGACTCCCACTCGGTTAAACACACAGAAATACCGCGGTGCAATTTTCAGCCAATCAGCGCGTTTCTCGCTGATGACTCATCAGTTACCAGGAGAGGAATTGGGAAGGAGGGGAAGGTGACACGGGGGGATGGGGTTGGGGACCCCAAATAAATCCAAAAACGAGGTTGGAACCCCAAAACGGAGCAAGAGGGGCCTGGACCACCAAAAGCAAACACGGGGGAGGGGATGGGACCCCCAAACAGGATGAAGCCAATTTTGTTCCTGGAATATGTAAAGTAGTTACTGGATATGCAAAAATAGCCATGAATATGCAACAGGCTGATGTAATGGGAGACAAGGCCCATCGAGCAAAGGTTGTTATGGCCGCCAAGATACCCCAGTTATTTTCGGGGACACTACTTAATTAATCTGTTTTTAATTACATCATCCTGTGGCATATTCATAGATCCTTATGCAAATCCATGAAATAATTTACATATTCCAGGAATGATTTTAAATGGCCCCTCCCTGGGGTTGTCTCCCCATTTCAGGAGCCTCCATTGAAATGGAAAATGTAAACCCTCTCCCTTTAAGTAGTAATATATTAGTAATAATAATAATAATAATAATGATAATAATAATAATTATGATAATAATAATAATACAATAATAAATTTTGAAATGAAGGGGCTCTCAGCAAAGATATGGGAGTAGAAATAACAGGGGTTTTATTAGCAAAAATTAAAACTACAAGTGCAGTCGTACAAACAGGAAAAAACACTGACAGAGTTAGAATCCTCTGGGAATCCATTGGGAAAAGGTTGATCCTTTGGAAATCCAGTGGGAAAAGCTGAAATTTTGGAAATCTGGTGGGAGAAGCAGAAATTTTGAGAAATCCAGAGGAAAAAGCTGAAATTTTGAGAAGTCGAGTGGGACAAGGGCGCATCCTTTGTGAATCCATTTCTTACCCCTCAAGGACAGGGCAAAGGCAACGCCGTGCGGTTTTTAGAGGGGACCCAAAGGCTGGAGATGGGGTTTGGGTAAGGGGAGGAGTTCTCAGCAAAACAAGAAGGGTGAGATCACATTGCTGCCTCTTACCAAAAGGGGCACGTCATAGAAAACATGGCCCAAAATCCCAAATTCCCTCTAAAACAACAGAGAAATTACACAACTTCAGATATATTCAATCAAATTCCTCCATTTACAGCAGTCTGAGCTGTTTTTAAGGGATGAAGATGAAGCAGAGTAAAAAAAGGTGAAATTAAATTCAGAAACAGCCAGGTGTGTTCCCAGCATGGATCACAGGGAATGAGAGTGACCAGGGCTGTGCCCACAGAGCCTCCTCCAGTGGGGGATGGAGCTGGAGCAGCGCACGAAGCTCTGCCCGCACTCGGGGCACTCGCAGGGCTTCCCTTAGTGGTGCCTCTGTTGGTGTTGGGTCAAGTAAGAGGGTCTGGAGAAGCCCTTCCCACACTGGGGACACTCGTAGGGCCTCTCCCCGGTGTGGATGCGCCGGTGGGTGACGAGGTGGGAGTTGCGCTTGAATCCCTTCCCACAGTCGGGGCAGCGGAAGGGCCTCTCCTCTGAATGAATCCGATAGTGATGGAGGAGATGAGTACTGGACCGAAACCTCTTCCTGCATTTATCACACTCGTAGGGCCTCTCCCCTGTGTGGATGCGCCGGTGGATGACGAGGGTGGAGTTGTGCTTGTATGCCTTCCCACACTCAGGGCATTGGAAGGGCCTCTCCTCTCTGTGACTCCAATAGTGCTCGAGGAGATTAGAGCTGGCCTGAAACGCCTTCCCACACTTGGAACACTCGTAGGGCTTCTCCCCAGTGTGGATCCTCTGGTGCCTGATCAGGCTGGAGCTATCTGTGAAGCTCTTCCCACACTCCCCACACTCGTAGGGCCTCTCCCCAGTGTGTGTCCTCTGGTGCCTGACCAGTTCGCTGTTCCACCTGAAGCTCTTCCCACACTCCCCGCACGTGTGGGGCTTCTCCCCATCACGGAGCTGCTCACGGAGCACCAGCTCCGAGCTCTGGCTCCATCTCCGGCCGCCTTCCCGGCCCAGGCCGGCTCTTTCCCCCTCACATCCCCGCCGGCTGCGTTTGCAGCCCCTCCTCGTGCGGCATCTCCGCGCCTTTTCCTCCCCGTTGCCTTCCTGCGCCGTGGAGCCGCTCAAAACGGCCTCTGCCACCAGCTCCTGCCGCGGGCATTTGTCCTCCCTGCTCTCCATGCTCAGCTCCTGCTCTGGGGGAGGAAGGACAAGGACACCATGGGATTTGCCTCCGTGCCACAGCCGAGGGCAACCAGATCCCCCCAGGCCGTCCCGGGCAGGACGGCACCGCCACCCCCCGATGTCCCCCCGAGGGGCCTTTTCCGCTCAGCCTTGGACTTCTTCATTCTCCAAACATCCCCCCAGAAACCCAACCCAGGGACCCCCCGGGATATCAGGGCCGGGCTCCCCCTCCCTGCTCACCGGCGCGATGCGGGGGGCGATGATCCCACAGGTGGGGGCTGCGAATCCAGGCAGGGTCGACCGCGTGGATCCGGCCGCTCAGCCTTGATCCGCCTTTGTCCCTCCTCTTCCTCTTCCTCCCGCTTCTCCTCTTCCATCGGCCCTCCCGCTCCTCAGCCTTATCCCCGCCTCCTTCTCCTCTTCCATCCCGCCCCTTCCATCCCTTCTCCTCCTCCTGCTCCCTAACCCCACCTTCTTCTCCTCCTTCCATCGCTGCTCTCTCTCCGCCTATATCCCTCCATTTCCATCTCCCCTAGCCCTGCTCCTCTCCCCGAACCGGCTGGAACCGTGAGGGGAAACGGAGCAGGGAAAGGGCGGGAACCGTGAGGAGAAAGGGGGCGGGGAAAGGGCGGGAACCGTGAGGGGAAAGGGGCGGGCTCAGGCCAAGGGCGGCAGCTGTGAGGGGACACTCTGGGAGGCGGCACTCTGCAAACAGAACTGCAACGGACTGAACATGAACGGGACAGAAATCAGTAAGTCTGAAAGTTTTATTTGGGCTCAAATACGCCCCACACACCCAGCCCCACACAACCCCCATCCCAGCACTCTAATTGAGTTCCCAGTACTGTCAATCACCTCCCAACCCCATCTCAGCCTGGCGGCTGTGGAATCGAGAAAATTTAGTATGGCATGCAGTCTTTCTCGGGAGGGATTCAGCATTCTCGGGTAAGCCTGAGCTCTGTTCACTGGGATTTGAGTAGTTCTGAGGTGATAGATCCATCTCCCTTGGCTTTTGGTGTGCAAGGAAATGGAGAAGGGAAAAAAATTAAGGTGAAATTAAAAGGAGAAACAGCAGGATGTATTCCGAACATGGATAACAGGGAATGTGAGTGACCAGGGCTGTGCCCACAGTGCCTCCACCAGTGGGGTATGGAGCTGGAGCAGCGCACGAAGCTCTGCCCGCACTCGGGGCACTCGCAGGGCTTCCCTCACCGGTGCCTACGTTGGTGTTGGGTCAAGTTAGAGCTTCTGGAGAAGCTCTTCCCACACTGGGGACACTCGTAGGGCCTCTCCCCTGTGTGGATGCGCCGGTGGGTGATGAGGGTGGAGTTCTGCTTGAATCCCTTCCCACAGTCGGGGCAGCGGAAGGGCCTCTCCTCTGAATGAATCTGATAGTGCTGGAGGAGTTGAGAGCTGGTCCGAAACCTCTTCCTGCATTTATCACACTCGTAGGGCCGTTCCCCAGTATGGATGCGCCGGTGGGTGACGAGGGTGGAGTCGTACTTGAATCCCTTCCCACAGTCGGGGCAGCGGAAGGGCCTCTCCTCTCTGTGACTCCAATAGTGCTTGAGGAGATGGGCGCTGTTCCGACACCTCTTCCTGCATTTATCACACTCGTAGGGCCTGTCCCCTGTGTGGATGCGCCGGTGGGTGACGAGGGTGGAGTTGTACTTGAATCCCTTCCCACACTCAGGGCATTGGAAGGGCCTCTCCTCTCTGTGACTCCGATAGTGCTGGAGGAGATTAGAGATGGTGTGAAACGCCTTCCCACACTTGGAACACTCGTAGGGCTTCTCCCCAGTGTGGATCCTCTGGTGCACAATCAGGCTGGAGCTATCTGTGAAGCTCTTACCACATTCCCCACACTCGTAGGGTTTCTCCCCAGTGTGTGTCCTCTGGTGCGTGATGAGATTGGAGTGGCACCTGAAGCTCTTCCCACACTCCCCACACTCGTAGGGTCTCTCCCCAGTGTGAATCCTCTGGTGCCTGATCAGTTCGCTGCTCCACCTGAAGCTCTTCCCACACTCCATGCAGCTGTGGGGCTTCTCCCCAGTGTGGGTCCTCTGGTGCCTGATCAGTTCCCTGTTCAACCTGAAGCTCTTCCCACACTCCCCACACTCGTAGGGCTTCTCCCCAGTGTGAATCCTCTGGTGCTTGATCAGTTCGTGTTTCCGCCTGAAGCTCTTCCCACACTGCCCACACTCGTAGGGCTTCTCCCCAGTGTGGATCCTCTGGTGCCTGATCAGTTCGCAGTTCCACCTGAAGCTCTTCCCACACTCCCCGCACGTGTGGGGCTTCTCCCCATCACGGAGCTGCTCACGGAGCACCAGCTCCGAGCTCTGGCTCCATCTCCGGCCGCCTTCCCGGCCCAGGCCGGCTCTTTGCCCCTCACATCCCCGCCGGCTGCGTTTGCAGCCCCTCCTCGTGCGGCATCTCCGCGCCTTTTCCTCCCCGTTGCCTTCCTGCGCCGTGGAGCCGCTCAAAACGGCCTCTGCCACCAGCTCCTGCCGCGGGCATTTGTCCTCCCTGCTCTCCATGCTCAGCTCCTGCTCTGGGGGAGGAAGGACAAGGACACCATGGGATTTGCCTCCGTGCCACAGCCGAGGGCAACCAGATCCCCCCAGGCCGTCCCGGGCAGGACGGCACCGCCACCCCCCGATGTCCCCCCGAGGGGCCTTTTCCGCTCAGCCTTGGACTTCTTCATTCTCCAAACATCCCCCCAGAAACCCAACCCAGGGACCCCCCGGGATATCAGGGCCGGGCTCCCCCTCCCTGCTCACCGGCGCGATGCGGGGGGCGATGATCCCACAGGTGGGGGCTGCGAATCCAGGCAGGGTCGACCGCGTGGATCCGTCCGCTCAGCCTTGATCCGCCTTTGTCCCTCCTCTTCCTCTTCCTCCCGCTCCTCCTCTTCCTTCCAACCCCTTTCCGCTCCTCCCCCGACCCCGCCTCCTCCTCCCCTTTCATCCCTGCCCTTCCCTCCCTCCTCCTCCTCCCCAGCAGCAGCCGCACTCTCCCTGCCCCGTTCCCGCAGCCCTCGCAGCCCGTGGCAGGAGCGCGGATGGAGCCGGGACAGGTCGGGATGGGCAGCGCGGGGCTCTCGGCTGCTCCCAGCCGCTGCGGGAGGGGTGAACCCGGCCCGGGCCAAAGGAGAGGCAAACTGGGCAAACTGGGGGCTGCCCATCCACACTGGGCCTTGCTGGGGACCCTGCCTGGCCACTGCCAGCCCTTGGGGCTCCTCTCGGCACATCCGCCAGGGGGGAACGCACACAGGGCTGGGGCATCCCAGCAGTGGCAGCACTGCCAGGGACTGGGCTGCGCTGGGATCGTACTGGGAGTGACTGGGACTGTACTGGTTCTGTACTGACATCATGCTGGGGTCGCACTGGGAGTGACTGGGAATGTACTGGTTCTGTACTGGTTCTGTACTGACACTGGGATTGTAGTGAGTTTGTACTGACATCATTCTGAGATCACACTGCCTTCCCAGGGCAGATTGTGATCGCACTCATTGGGGCTGGGATCACACTGGGGTCATACTGGGAGTGGCTACAGTCATACTGGGATTAGAGTGGCTGTGATTGGACCCTGACTGGAGGTTACTGGGAGCTACCAGGCCCATACTGGGAGCCAACTGGGGACTTCATTAGAGGAACTGGGAGCAACTGGGGTAAAAGTGGGGGCAAGTGAACCACGCTGAGGTGACTGGGAGTGCCTGGCAATGACTGCCAGAATGTTCAGGGCAACTGGGATATACTGGGAGGGTAGGAGACAATGCAGGTGGTGATTGGGACCAAACTGGGCCTTACTGGGAAGGTGTTGGGGAACTGGGATCACACTGGGGGCAAGTAGGAGTGACTGGGCCATTGCTAGGAGAGACTGGGATCACACTGGGAGTGCCTAGGACTCTGCCAGGGACAACTGGGAGAACAGAGAACACTCAGGATGAAAGTGGGAGGAACTGGGAGCAACGGGGACCATGCTGGGAGAAAATTGCATCGTCATAGGGAAGCAAAGGGAGGGACTGACCTCGTCTGGGAGTGACTGGGATCAGGCAGGGAGGCAGGGCAAGTGACCAGGATGATACTGGGAGTGCACAGGCCCATACTGGGAATGACCAGGCTATTGCAGGGATTGCCCAGGAAACTGGAAGCACACGGAGGAGCAACTGGGCTCATAGTGGAAGCAGCCACTGCAGACCCCGGATGTCCCCCCGAGGGCCATTTGCGGCTCGGCTTTGGAGCCCTGCCAGCTGCAAACAAACATCCCCCCGAAACAAACCCCAAAGCCAGGCAGCCCCCGGGATATTTGGGCCGCGCTCCCCCTCCCCAGGAACCTGCGGGATGTGGGGCGATGCTTCTGGGGCTGTGGCACTTTGAGGAAGGGCCTGGGGCACGAGATGCCCTCTCTTCTCTTCTGCTGTGGCAGCTGCTCGGCCTCTTCCTCCCTCCCTCCTCCTCCACCCCCGTTCCCTATGGCCGAACCGTGAGGGGAAAGGGGGCAGGGAAAGGGCGGAACTGTGAGAGGAAAGGGGGCAGGGAAAGGGCAGAACCGTGAGGGGAAAAGTGGGCAGGGAAAGGGCGGGAACCTTGAGGGGAAAGGGGGCAGAGAAAGGGCGGAAACCGTGAGGGGGAAAGGGGGCAGGGATAGGGCGGGAACCGTGAGGGGAAAGGGGCGGGCTCAGGCTTAGGGCGGCAACTGTGAGGGGACGCTCTGGGAGGCGGCACTCTGCAAACAGAGCTGCAAGGGAATGAACATGAACGGGAAAGAAATCTGTAAGTCTCAGAATTTTATTTGCTATCAAATACATCCCACACGCCCAGCCCCACAAAATTCCCACCCCAGCGCTCTAATTGAGATCCCACTACTGTAAATCACAGGCTGGCTGTAGAATCGAGGAAGATTTGTACGGCATGGAGTTTTCTCAGGAGGGATTGAGCATTCTGGGGCAAGATGAGCTGTTTTCACTGGGATTTGAGTCGTTTTGAGGTGACAGACTCATGTCTCTTGGCTTCTGGAGTGCAAAGAGATCGAGAAGAGAAAAAAATTAGGTGATATTAAATGGAGAACAGCCAGCTGTGTTCCCAGCATGGATCACAGGGAATGAGAGCGACCAGGGCTTTGCCCACAGTGCCTCCTCCAGTGGGGGATGGAGCTGGAGCAGCGCACGAAGCTCTGCCCGCACTCAGTGCACTCGCAGGGCTTCCCTCACCGGTGGCTCCGTTGGTGTTGGGTCAAGTTAGAGCTGCAGTAGAAGCTCTTCCCACACTGGGGACACTCGTAGGGCCTCTCCCCTGTGTGGATGCGCCGGTGGATGATGAGGTGGGAGTTGTGCTTGAATCCCTTCCCACAGTCGGGGCAGCGGAAGGGCCTCTCCTCTGTGTGAATCCGATAGTGCTGGAGGAGATGAGAGCTGGTCCGAAACCTCTTCCTGCATTTATCACACTCGTAGGGCCTCTCCCCAGTGTGGATGCGCAGGTGCATGACGAGGGTGCAGTTGTACTTGAATCCCTTCCCACACTCGGGGCATTGGAAGGGCCTCTCCTCTGAGTGAATCCGATAGTGCTGGAGGAGATGGCCGCTGGTCCGAAACCTCTTCCTGCATTTATCACACTCGTTGGGCGTCTCTCCAGTGTGGATGCGCCGGTGGGTGATGAGGTGGGAGTTGCGCTTGAATCCCTTCCCACACTCAGGGCATTGGAAGGGCCTCTCCTCTCTGTGACTCCGATAGTGCTTGAGGAGATCAGAGCTGGTCTGAAACGCCTTCCCACACTTGGAACACTCATAGGGCCTCTCCCCAGTGTGGATCCTCTGGTGCACAGTCAGGCTGGAGCCCTTTGTGAAGCTCTTCCCACACTCCCCACACTCGTAAGGTTTCTCCCCAGTGTGAATCCTCTGGTGCGTGATGAGATTGGAGTGGCGCCTGAAGCTCTTCCCACACTCCCCACACTCGTAGGGCCTCTCTCCAGTGTGCATCCTCTGGTGCTCGATCAGGCTGGAGCCCACTGTGAAGCTCTTCCCACACTCCCCACACTCGTAGGGTTTCTCCCCAGTGTGGATCCTCTGGTGCGTGATGAGATTGGAGCTGCGCCTGAAGCTCTTCCCACACTCCCCACACTCGTAGGGCCTCTCTCCAGTGTGGATCCTCTGGTGCCTGATCAGATCGCTGTTCCACCTGAAGCTCTTCCCACACTCCCCGCACGTGTGGCGCTTCTCCCCATCACGGTGCACCAGCTCCGAGCTCTGGCTCCATCTCCGGCCGCCTTCCCGGCCCAGGCCGGCTCTTTGCCCCTCACATCCCCGCCGGCTGCGTTTGCAGCCCCTCCTCGTGCGGCATCTCCGCGCCTTTTCCTCCCCGTTGCCTTCCTGCGCCGTGGAGCCGCTCAAAACGGCCTCTGCCACCAGCTCCTGCCGCGGGCATTTGTCCTCCCTGCTCTCCATGCTCAGCTCCTGCTCTGGGGGAGGAAGGACAAGGACACCATGGGATTTGCCTCCGTGCCACAGCCGAGGGCAACCAGATCCCCCCAGGCCGTCCCGGGCAGGACGGCACCGCCACCCCCCGATGTCCCCCCGAGGGGCCTTTTCCGCTCAGCCTTGGACTTCTTCATTCTCCAAACATCCCCCCAGAAACCCAACCCAGGGACCCCCCGGGATATCCGGGCCGGGCTCCCCCTCCCTGCTCACCGGCGCGATGCGGGGGGCGATGATCCCACGGGTGGGGGCTGCGAATTCAGGCAGGGTCGACCGCGTGGATCCGTCCGCTCAGCCTTGATCCGCCTTTGTCCCTCCTCTTCCTCTTCCACCCGCTTCTCCTCTTCCATCGGCCCTCCCGCTCCTCAGCGTTATCTCCGCCTCCTTCTCCTCTTCCATCCCGCCCCTTCCATCCCTTCTCCTCCTCCTGCTCCCTAACCCCACCTCCTTCTCCTCCTTCCATCGCTGCTCTCTCTCCGCCTTCATCGCTCCTCTTCCATCTCCCCTAGCCCTGCTCCTCTCCCCGAACCGGCTGGAACCGTGAGGGGAAACGGGGCAGGGAAAGGGCGGGAACCGTGAGGGGAAAGGGGGCAGGGAAAGGGCGGGAACCGTGAGGGGAACGGGGCGGGCTCAGGCCAAGGGCGGCAGCTGTGAGGGGACACTCTGGGAGGCGGCACTCTGCGAACAGAACTGCAACGGACTGAACATGAACGGGACAGAAATCAGTAAGTCTGAAAGTTTTATTTGGGCTCAAATACGCCCCACACACCCAGCCCCACACAACCCCCATCCCAGCACTCTAATTGAGTTCCCATTACTGTCAATCACCTCCCAACCCCATCTCAGCCTGGCGGCTGTGGAATCGAGAAAATTTAGTATGGCATGCAGTCTTTCTCGGGAGGGATTCAGCATTCTCGGGTAAGACTGAGCTCTGTTCACTGGGATTTGAGTAGTTCTGAGGTGATAGATCCATCTCCCTTGGCTTTTGGTGTGCAAGGAAATGGAGAAGGGAAAAAAATTAAGGTGAAATTAAAAGGACAAACAGCAGGATGTATTCCGAACATGGATAACAGGGAATGTGAGTGACCAGGGCTGTGCCGACAGTGCCTCCTCCAGTGGGGGATGGAGCTGGAGCAGCGCACGAAGCTCTTCCCACACTCGGGGCACTCGCAGGGCTTCCCTCACCGGTGCCTACGTTGGTGTTGGGTCAAGTTAGAGCTTCTGGAGAAGCTCTTCCCACACTGGGGACACTCGTAGGGCCTCTCCCCGGTGTGGATGCGCCGGTGGGTGATGAGGGTGGAGTTCTGCTTGAATCCCTTCCCACAGTCGGGGCAGCGGAAGGGCCTCTCCTCTGAATGAATCTGATAGTGCTGGAGGAGTTGAGAGCTGGTCCGAAACCTCTTCCTGCATTTATCACACTCGTAGGGCCGTTCCCCAGTATGGATGCGCCGGTGGGTGACGAGGGTGGAGTCGTACTTGAATCCCTTCCCACAGTCGGGGCAGCGGAAGGGCCTCTCCTCTCTGTGACTCCAATAGTGCTTGAGGAGATGGGCGCTGTTCCGACACCTCTTCCTGCATTTATCACACTCGTAGGGCCGTTCCCCAGTATGGATGCGCCGGTGGGTGACGAGGGTGGAGTTGTACTTGAATCCCTTCCCACACTCAGGGCATTGGAAGGGCCTCTCCTCTCTGTGACTCTGATAGTGCTGGAGGAGATTAGAGATGGTGTGAAACGCCTTCCCACACTTGGAACACTCGTAGGGCTTCTCCCCAGTGTGGATCCTCTGGTGCACAATCAGGCTGGAGCTATCTGTGAAGCTCTTACCACATTCCCCACACTCGTAGGGTTTCTCCCCAGTGTGTGTCCTCTGGTGCGTGATGAGATTGGAGTGGCACCTGAAGCTCTTCCCACACTCCCCACACTCGTAGGGTCTCTCCCCAGTGTGAATCCTCTGGTGCCTGATCAGTTCGCTGCTCCACCTGAAGCTCTTCCCACACTCCATGCAGCTGTGGGGCTTCTCCCCAGTGTGGGTCCTCTGGTGCCTGATCAGTTCCCTGTTCAACCTGAAGCTCTTCCCACACTCCCCACACTCGTAGGGCTTCTCCCCAGTGTGAATCCTCTGGTGCTTGATCAGTTCGTGTTTCCGCCTGAAGCTCTTCCCACAGTCCCCACACTCGTAGGGCCTCTCCCCAGTGTGGATCCTCTGGTGAACGATCAGATCGCTGTTCCACCTGAAGCTCTTCCCACACTCCCCGCACGTGTGGCGCTTCTCCCCATCACGGAGCACCAGCTCCGAGCTCTGGCTCCATCTCCGGCCGCCTTCCCGGCCCAGGCCGGCTCTTTCCCCCTCACATCCCCGCCGGCTGCGTTTGCAGCCCCTCCTCGTGCGGCATCTCCGCGCCTTTTCCTCCCCGTTGCCTTCCTGCGCCGTGGAGCCGCTCAAAACGGCCTCTGCCACCAGCTCCTGCCGCGGGCATTTGTCCTCCCTGCTCTCCATGCTCAGCTCCTGCTCTGGGGGAGGAAGGACAAGGACACCATGGGATTTGCCTCCGTGCCACAGCCGAGGGCAACCAGATCCCCCCAGGGCGTCCCGGGCAGGACAGCACCGCCACCCCCCGATGTCCCCCCGAGGGGTCTTTTCCGCTCAGCCTTGGACTTCTTCATTCTCCAAACATCCCCCCAGAAACCCAACCCAGGGACCCCCCGGGATATCAGGGCCGGGCTCCCCCTCCCTGCTCACCGGCGCGATGCGGGGGGCGATGATCCCACAGGTGGGGGCTGCGAATCCAGGCAGGGTCGACCGCGTGGATCCGTCCGCTCAGCCTTGATGCGCCTTTGTCCCTCCTCTTCCTCTTCCTCCCGCTCCTCCTCTTCCTTCCAACCCCTTTCCGCTCCTCCCCCGACCCCGCCTCCTCCTCTCCTTTCATCCCTGCCCTTCCCCCCCTCCTCCTCCTCCCCAGCAGCAGCCGCACTCTCCCTGCCCCGTTCCCGCAGCCCTCGCAGCCCGTGGCAGGAGCGCGGATGGAGCCGGGACAGGTCGGGATGGGCAGCGCGGGGCTCTCGGCTGCTCCCAGCCGCTGCCGGAGGGGTGAACCCGGCCCGGGCCAAAGGAGAGGCAAACTGGGCAAACTGGGGGCTGCCCATCCAAACTGGGCCTTGCTGGGGACCCTGCCTGGCCACTGCCAGCCCTTGGGGCTCCTCTCGGCACATCCGCCAGGGGGGAACGCACACAGGGCTGCGGCATCCCAGCAGTGGCAGCACTGCCAGGGACTGGGCTGCGCTGGGATCGTACTGGGAGTGACTGGGACTGTACTGGTTCTGTACTGACATCATGCTGGGGTCGCACTGGGAGTGACTGGGAATGTACTGGTTCTGTACTGGTTCTGTACTGACACTGGGATTGTAGTGAGTTTGTACTGACATCATTCTGAGATCACACTGCCTTCCCAGGGCAGATTGTGATCGCACTCATTGGGGCTGGGATCACACTGGGGTCATACTGGGAGTGGCTACAATCATACTGGGATTAGAGTGGCTGTGATTGGACCCTGACTGGAGGTTACTGGGAGCTACCAGGCCCATACTGGGAGCCAACTGGGGACTTCATTAGAGGAACTGGGAGCAACTGGGGTAAAAGTGGGGGCAAGTGAACCACGCTGAGGTGACTGGGAGTGCCTGGCAATGACTGCCAGAATGTTCAGGGCAACTGGCATATACTGGGAGGGTAGGAGACAATGCAGGTGGTGATTGGGACCAAACTGGGCCTTACTGGGAAGGTGTTGGGGAACTGGGATCACACTGGGGGCAAGTAGGAGTGACTGGGCCATTGCTGGGAGAGACTGGGATCACACTGGGAGTGCCTAGGACTCTGCCAGGGACAACTGGGAGAACGGAGAACACTCAGGATGAAAGTGGGAGGAACTGGGAGCAACGGGGACCATGCTGGGAGAAAATTGCATCGTCATAGGGAAGCAAAGGGAGGGACTGACCTCGTCTGAGAGTGACTGGGATCAGGCAGGGAGGCAGGGCAAGTGACCAGGATGATACTGGGAGTGCACAGGCCCATACTGGGAATGACCAGGCTATTGCAGGGATTGCCCAGGAAACTGGAAGCACACGGAGGAGCAACTGGGCTCATAGTGGAAGCAGCCACTGCAGACCCCGGATGTCCCCCCGAGGGCCATTTGCGGCTCGGCTTTGGAGCCCTGCCAGCTGCAAACATCCCCCCGAAACAAACCCCAAAGCCAGGCAGCCCCCGGGATATTTGGGCCGCGCTCCCCCTCCCCAGGAACCTGCGGGATGTGGGGCGATGCTTCTGAGGCTGTGGCACTTTGAGGGAGCGCCTGGGGCACGAGATGCTCCCTCTCCTCTTCTGCTGTGGCAGCTGCTCGGCCTCTTCCTCCCTCCCTCCTCCTCCACCCCCGTTCCCTATGGCCGAACCGTGAGGGGAAAGGGGGCAGGGAAAGGGCGGAACTGTGAGAGGAAAGGGGGCAGGGAAAGGGCGGAAACCGTGAGGGGGAAAGGGGGCAGGGAAATGGCGGAACCGTGAGAGGAAACGGGGCAGGGAAAGGGCGGTACCGTGAGGGGAAAGGGGGCAGGGATAGGGCGGGAACCGTGAGGGGAAAGGGGCGGGCTCAGGCTTAGGGCGGCAACTGTGAGGGGACGCTCTGGGAGGCAGCACTCTGCAAACAGAACTGCAAGGGAATGAACATGAACGGGAAAGAAATCTGTAAGTCTCAGAATTTTATTTGCTATCAAATACATCCCACACGCCCAGCCCCACAAAATTCCCA
Source organism: Ammospiza maritima maritima (assembly GCA_036010785.1). Lineage (NCBI taxonomy): Eukaryota > Metazoa > Chordata > Aves > Passeriformes > Passerellidae > Ammospiza > Ammospiza maritima. The sequence goes on along the minus strand of CM069697.1, from coordinate 878,959 downwards.
CCCCAGCGCTCTAATTGAGATCCCACTACTGTAAATCACAGGCTGGCTGTAGAATCGAGGAAGATTTGTACGGCATGGAGTTTTCTCAGGAGGGATTGAGCATTCTGGGGCAAGATGAGCTGTTTTCACTGGGATTTGAGTCGTTTTGAGGTGACAGACTCATGTCTCTTGGCTTCTGGAGTGCAAAGAGATCGAGAAGAGAAAAAAATTAGGTGATATTAAATGGAGAACAGCCAGCTGTGTTCCCAGCATGGATCACAGGGAATGAGAGCGACCAGGGCTTTGCCCACAGTGCCTCCTCCAGTGGGGGATGGAGCTGGAGCAGCGCACGAAGCTCTGCCCGCACTCAGTGCACTCGCAGGGCTTCCCTCACCGGTGGCTCCGTTGGTGTTGGGTCAAGTTAGAGCTGCAGTAGAAGCTCTTCCCACACTGGGGACACTCGTAGGGCCTCTCCCCTGTGTGGATGCGCCGGTGGATGATGAGGTGGGAGTTGTGCTTGAATCCCTTCCCACAGTCGGGGCAGCGGAAGGGCCTCTCCTCTGTGTGAATCCGATAGTGCTGGAGGAGATGAGAGCTGGTCCGAAACCTCTTCCTGCATTTATCACACTCGTAGGGCCTCTCTCCAGTGTGGATGCGCAGGTGCATGACGAGGGTGCAGTTGTACTTGAATCCCTTCCCACACTCGGGGCATTGGAAGGGCCTCTCCTCTGAGTGAATCCGATAGTGCTGGAGGAGATGGCCGCTGGTCCGAAACCTCTTCCTGCATTTATCACACTCGTTGGGCGTCTCTCCAGTGTGGATGCGCCGGTGGGTGATGAGGTGGGAGTTGCGCTTGAATCCCTTCCCACACTCAGGGCATTGGAAGGGCCTCTCCTCTCTGTGACTCCGATAGTGCTTGAGGAGATCAGAGCTGGTCTGAAACGCCTTCCCACACTTGGAACACTCATAGGGCCTCTCCCCAGTGTGGATCCTCTGGTGCACAGTCAGGCTGGAGCCCTTTGTGAAGCTCTTCCCACACTCCCCACACTCGTAAGGTTTCTCCCCAGTGTGAATCCTCTGGTGCGTGATGAGATTGGAGTGGCGCCTGAAGCTCTTCCCACACTCCCCACACTCGTAGGGCCTCTCTCCAGTGTGCATCCTCTGGTGCTCGATCAGGCTGGAGCCCACTGTGAAGCTCTTCCCACACTCCCCACACTCGTAGGGTTTCTCCCCAGTGTGGATCCTCTGGTGCGTGATGAGATTGGAGTGGCGCCTGAAGCTCTTCCCACACTCCCCACACTCGTAGGGCCTCTCTCCAGTGTGGATCCTCTGGTGCCTGATCAGATCGCTGTTCCACCTGAAGCTCTTCCCACACTCCCCGCACGTGTGGCGCTTCTCCCCATCACGGAGCACCAGCTCCGAGCTCTGGCTCCATCTCCGGCCGCCTTCCCGGCCCAGGCCGGCTCTTTCCCCCTCACATCCCCGCCGGCTGCGTTTGCAGCCCCTCCTCGTGCGGCATCTCCGCGCCTTTTCCTCCCCGTTGCCTTCCTGCGCCGTGGAGCCGCTCAAAACGGCCTCTGCCACCAGCTCCTGCCGCGGGCATTTGTCCTCCCTGCTCTCCATGCTCAGCTCCTGCTCTGGGGGAGGAAGGACAAGGACACCATGGGATTTGCCTCCGTGCCACAGCCGAGGGCAACCAGATCCCCCCAGGGCGTCCCGGGCAGGACGGTACCGCCACCCCCCGATGTCCCCCCGAGGGGCCTTTTCCGATCAGCCTTGGACTTCTTCATTCTCCAAACATCCCCCCAGAAACCCAACCCAGGGACCCCCCGGGATATCCGGGCCGGGCTCCCCCTCCCTGCTCACCGGCGCGATGCGGGGGGCGATGATCCCACAGGTGGGGGCTGCGAATCCAGGCAGGGTCGACCGCGTGGATCCGTCCGCTCAGCCTTGATCCGCCTTTGTCCCTCCTCTTCCTCTTCCTCCCGCTTCTCCTCTTCCATCGGCCCTCCCGCTCCTCAGCCTTATCCCCGCCTCCTTCTCCTCTTCCATCCCGCCCCTTCCATCCCTTCTCCTCCTCCTGCTCCCTAACCCCACCTTCTTCTCCTCCTTCCATCGCTGCTCTCTCTCCGCCTTCATCCCTCCTCTTCCATCTCCCCTAGCCCTGCTCCTCTCCCCGAACCGGCTGGAACCGTGAGGGGAAAGGGGGCAGGGAAAGGGCGGAACCGTGAGGAGAAAGGGGGCAGGGAAAGGGCGGGAACCGTGAGGGGAAAGGGGGCAGGGAAAGGGCGGGAACCGTGAGGGGAACGGGGCGGGCTCAGGCCAAGGGCGGACACTGTGAGGGGACACTCCTGGAGGCGGCACTCTGCAAACAGAACTGCAACGGACTGAACATGAACGGGAGAGAAATTAGTAAGTCTGAAACTTTTATTTGCTGTTAAACACATCTCACACACCCAGCCCCATACAATCCCCATCCTACTCTCCAAATTGGGATCGTACATCTCCGAATCTTCTTCTATTTCTATCTCACTCTGATGGGTGTGGAATCGAGTGAGTCCGGTGCGGGATTTAGTTGTTTTGAAGAAGGTTTGCGCCCTTTTGGCGTAAGATTGAGCTTTTTTTACGGGGATTTGAGGGGTTTTGAGTTGACAAATACATCTATTTTGGTTCTTGGAGCGCAAAGGGCTGGAGAAGAGAAAAAAATTAAGGTGAAATTAAAAGGAGAAACAGCAGGATGTGTTCCGAACATGGATAACAGGGAATGTGAGGGACCAGGGCTGTGCCCACAGTGCCTCCTCCAGTGGGGGACGGAGCTGGAGCAGCGCACGAAGCTCTCCCTGCACTCGGGGCACTCGCAGGGCTTCGCTTAGTGGTGCCTCCGTTGGTGTTCGGTCAAGTGAGAGCTGCTGGAGAAGCTCTTCCCACACTGGGGACACTCGTAGGGCCTCTCCCCTGTGTGGATGCGCCGGTGGATGATGAGGTGGGAGTTGTACTTGAATCCCTTCCCGCAGTCGGGGCAGCGGAAGGGCCTCTCCTCTGAGTGAATGCGATAGTGCTGGAGAAGATCAGAGCTGGTCCGACACCTCTTCCTGCATTTATCACACTCGTAGGGCCTCTCCCCTGTGTGGATGCGCCGGTGGGTGATGAGGTTGGAGTTGTGCTTGAATCCCTTCCCACACTCAGGGCATTGGAAGGGCCTCTCCTCTCTGTGACTCCGATAGTGCTGGAGGAGATGAGAGCTGGCCTGAAACGCCTTCCCACACTTGGAACACTCGTAGGGCCTCTCCCCAGTGTGGATCCTCAGGTGCACGATCAGGCTGGAGCTATCTGTGAAGCTCTTACCACACTCCCCACACGCGTAGGGTTTCTCCCCAGTGTGGATCCTCTGGTGCGTGATGAGATTGGAGTGGCGCCTGAAGCTCTTCCCACACTCCCCACACTCGTAGGGCCTCTCCCCAGTGTGGATCCTCTGGTGCCTGATCAGTTTGCAGTTCCACCTGAAGCTCTTCCCACACTCCCCGCACTTGTGGGGCTTCTCCCCATCACGGAGCACCAGCTCCGAGCTCTGGCTCCATCTCCGGCCGCCTTCCCGGCCCAGGCCGGCTCTTTGCCCCTCACATCCCCGCCGGCTGCGTTTGCAGCCCCTCCTCGTGCGGCATCTCCGCGCCTTTTCCTCCCCGTTGCCTTCCTGCGCCGTGGAGCCGCTCAAAACGGCCTCTGCCACCAGCTCCTGCCGCGGGCATTTGTCCTCCCTGCTCTCCATGCTCAGCTCCTGCTCTGGGGGAGGAAGGACAAGGACACCATGGGATTTGCCTCCGTGCCACAGCCGAGGGCAACCAGATCCCCCCAGGGCGTCCCGGGCAGGACGGCACCGCCACCCCCCGATGTCCCCCCGAGGGGCCTTTTCCGCTCAGCCTTGGACTTCTTCATTCTCCAAACATCCCCCCAGAAACCCAACCCAGAGACCCCCCGGGATATCAGGGCCGGGCTCCCCCTCCCTGCTCACCGGCGCGATGCGGGGGGCGATGATCCCACAGGTGGGGGCTGCGAATCCAGGCAGGGTCGACCGCGTGGATCCGTCCGCTCAGCCTTGATCCGCCTTTGTCCCTCCTCTTCCTCTTCCTCCCGCTTCTCCTCTTCCATCGGCCCTCCCGCTCCTCAGCCTTATCCCCGCCTCCTTCTCCTCTTCCATCCCGCCCCTTCCATCCCTTCTCCTCCTCCTGCTCCCTAACCCCACCTTCTTCTCCTCCTTCCATCGCTGCTCTCTCTCCGCCTACATCCCTCCTCTTCCATCTCCCCTAGCCCTGCTCCTCTCCCCGAACCGGCTGGAACCGTGAGGGGAAACGGGGCAGGGAAAGGGCGGAACCGTGAGGAGAAAGGGGGCGGGGAAAGGGCGGGAACCGTGAGGGGAAAGGGGCGGGCTCAGGCCAAGGGCGGCAGCTGTGAGGGGACACTCTGGGAGGCGGCACTCTGCAAACAGAACTGCAACGGACTGAACATGAACGGGACAGAAATCAGTAAGTCTGAAAGTTTTATTTGGGCTCAAATACGCCCCACACACCCAGCCCCACACAACCCCCATCCCAGCACTCTAATTGAGTTCCCAGTACTGTCAATCACCTCCCAACCCCATCTCAGCCTGGCGGCTGTGGAATCGAGAAAATTTAGTATGGCATGCAGTCTTTCTCGGGAGGGATTCAGCATTCTCGGGTAAGCCTGAGCTCTGTTCACTGGGATTTGAGTAGTTCTGAGGTGATAGATCCATCTCCCTTGGCTTTTGGTGTGCAAGGAAATGGAGAAGGGAAAAAAATTAAGGTGAAATTAAAAGGAGAAACAGCAGGATGTATTCCGAACATGGATAACAGGGAATGTGAGTGACCAGGGCTGTGCCCACAGTGCCTCCTCCAGTGGGGGATGGAGCTGGAGCAGCGCACGAAGCTCTGCCGCACTCGGGGCACTCGCAGGGCTTCCCTCACCGGTGCCTACGTTGGTGTTGGGTCAAGTTAGAGCTTCTGGAGAAGCTCTTCCCACACTGGGGACACTCGTAGGGCCTCTCCCCTGTGTGGATGCGCCGGTGGGTGATGAGGGTGGAGTTCTGCTTGAATCCCTTCCCACAGTCGGGGCAGCGGAAGGGCCTCTCCTCTGAATGAATCTGATAGTGCTGGAGGAGTTGAGAGCTGGTCCGAAACCTCTTCCTGCATTTATCACACTCGTAGGGCCGTTCCCCAGTATGGATGCGCCGGTGGGTGACGAGGGTGGAGTCGTACTTGAATCCCTTCCCACAGTCGGGGCAGCGGAAGGGCCTCTCCTCTCTGTGACTCCAATAGTGCTTGAGGAGATGGGCGCTGTTCCGACACCTCTTCCTGCATTTATCACACTCGTAGGGCCGTTCCCCAGTATGGATGCGCCGGTGGGTGACGAGGGTGGAGTTGTACTTGAATCCCTTCCCACACTCAGGGCATTGGAAGGGCCTCTCCTCTCTGTGACTCTGATAGTGCTGGAGGAGATTAGAGATGGTGTGAAACGCCTTCCCACACTTGGAACACTCGTAGGGCTTCTCCCCAGTGTGGATCCTCTGGTGCACAATCAGGCTGGAGCTATCTGTGAAGCTCTTACCACATTCCCCACACTCGTAGGGTTTCTCCCCAGTGTGTGTCCTCTGGTGCGTGATGAGATTGGAGTGGCACCTGAAGCTCTTCCCACACTCCCCACACTCGTAGGGTCTCTCCCCAGTGTGAATCCTCTGGTGCCTGATCAGTTCGCTGCTCCACCTGAAGCTCTTCCCACACTCCATGCAGCTGTGGGGCTTCTCCCCAGTGTGGGTCCTCTGGTGCCTGATCAGTTCCCTGTTCAACCTGAAGCTCTTCCCACACTCCCCACACTCGTAGGGCTTCTCCCCAGTGTGAATCCTCTGGTGCTTGATCAGTTCGTGTTTCCGCCTGAAGCTCTTCCCACAGTCCCCACACTCGTAGGGCCTCTCCCCAGTGTGGATCCTCTGGTGAACGATCAGATCGCTGTTCCACCTGAAGCTCTTCCCACACTCCCCGCACGTGTGGCGCTTCTCCCCATCACGGAGCACCAGCTCCGAGCTCTGGCTCCATCTCCGGCCGCCTTCCCGGCCCAGGCCGGCTCTTTCCCCCTCACATCCCCGCCGGCTGCGTTTGCAGCCCCTCCTCGTGCGGCATCTCCGCGCCTTTTCCTCCCCGTTGCCTTCCTGCGCCGTGGAGCCGCTCAAAACGGCCTCTGCCACCAGCTCCTGCCGCGGGCATTTGTCCTCCCTGCTCTCCATGCTCAGCTCCTGCTCTGGGGGAGTGTCCTGGTTTAGGACAAATTAGGGGAAATCTCCAAAAGGGAGCCCCCCAAAAACAAAACAAACCTCCAACCACCCCTCCCCCAACACCGGGTTCGGGAAGGAATTTCTCGGAGGAGCAAAGTGGAAAACAAAACCTATTTATTTACAAGTAACAAAAGAACACTCCCCAACACAAGGAAAGAAAAGAAAACAGAAAAAACAGACTGTGTGTTGAGAGGGCGCGGCGCTTCTCTGCAAGCTTCGGGTGTCCTGGACGTCTTCAGGTCACGTCCGGAGCCGGTCCAGTATCTTCAGGGGAGGGTAAGAAAGAGGGAGCAAGAGAAAAGGAAAAAAAACAGCACAAAAAAGCAGAAAGCAAGCAAGCAAAGCGGCTAGCCAAGCCAAGCAGCAAAAAGCCAAAAGCAAAAAGCCTGGTCAAACACTCCCCCCTCTCTTCCCCGCCCCGCCGCAGCAAGACGGCCGGGGGGGGGGAAGAGAGAAAAGGCACAGCTGCCAGACACAACACACGATATTGGGATAAAGGCTGTCAACCCACGACACTCCACCCCTTATCCCATATCGTGAATATACAATAAAAACTTTCATTTCACTTACTCACACCTTTGACACTTACGCATTCCTCTCATCTTACTTGCTCAGACCTTTGACACTTACAGTTTCCTTCTGTCTCACATTCAACAAACAATGACATTCATATATGAGTCTCATCCCACAATCAGGTCTCCCTGAGGCACACACCGTGTTGTTCCATTTTTCTGCATTATCCACCATGTATAACCTGGTCCTTGAGCAAAGACAATCCCACGGATGGGTTTGTCTGTACTCGAGGCAGGGTTGATCCATACTGTCCTTCCCAACAAACCTCTGACATGGGCCACGGGGGCTTTATCCCCATCTACTATATTAAGGAGCTCAGACTGAGCAGGACCCGCTCGGTTGGTGGAACCTCGAGTGTTAACTAACCAGGTAGCCTTTGCCAAATGCTGCTCCCAGTTTTTAAAAGACCCCCCACCCAATGCTTTTAAGGTGGTTTTTAACAATCCATTATACCTTTCCACTTTCCCTGCAGCTGGTGCATGATAGGGGATATGGTATATCCACTCGATGCCATGTTCCCTAGCCCAAGTATTAATAAGATTGTTTTTAAAATGAGTTCCATTATCTGACTCAATTCTCTCGGGAGTACCGTGCCTCCAAAGGACCTGCTTTTCAAGGCCCAAGATAGTGTTACGGGCTGTGGCATGAGACACAGGGTAGGTTTCCAACCATCCCGTGGTGGCTTCTACCATGGTTAGTACATAGCGCTTGCCCTGGCGGGTTTGAGGCAGTGTGATGTAATCAATCTGCCAGGCCTCCCCGTATTTGTACTTAGACCACCGCCCCCCATACCAGAGGGGCTTCACCCGCTTGGCCTGCTTGATGGCAGCGCACGTCTCACAGTCACGAATAACCTGAGAGATACTGTCCATGGTTAGATCCACCCCTCGGTCTCGTGCCCACTTATAGGTGGCATCTCTACCCTGGTGGCCTGAGGCATCATGGGCCCATCGTGCTAAGAATAACTCTCCCTTATGCTCCCAGTTGAGATCTATCTTCAACTCCCCTATCTTTGCAGCCTGATGTACTTGCTGGTTGTTTTGCTGCTCTTCATTAGCTCTACTTCTGGGGACATGGGCATCTACATGGCGAATCTTCACAGGTAACTTCTCTACCCGAGTAGCGATATCTTTCCACTCTTCCGCAGCCCAAATTGGTTTTCCTCTTCGCTGCCAGTTCGCCTCTTTCCATCTCTTCAGCCATCCCCATAGAGCATTGGCTGCCATCCAGGAATCGGTATACAAATAGAGCCTTGGCCACCTCTCTTTCTCTGCAATACCTAGGGCCAGTTGAATAGCTTTGATTTCAGCAAATTGACTGGATTCACCCTCTCCTTCAGTAGCCTCTGCAACCCGTCGAGTGGGACTCCACACAGCTGCTTTCCACCTCCGTTTCATCCCTATGACACGACAAGAACCATCGGTGAATAGAGCATAGCGTGTTTCTTCTACTGGTAACTGATTGTATGGCGGAGCTTCCTCAACCCGGGTCACTGGCTCTTGTTCCTCATCTGCGACACTAAAGCTTTCACCTTCAGGCCAATTTGTAATTATCTCCAGGATCCCAGGGCGATTTAACTTCCCAATTCGAGCGCGCTGCGTAATGAGGGCAATCCACTTACTCCAAGTAGCACTGGTGGCATGGTGGGTAGAGGGAACCTTTCCTCTGAACATCCATCCCAACACCGGTAGTCGGGGTGCCAAAAAGAGTTGTGCCTCTGTACCAATCACCTCCGAGGCGGCTTGGACTCCTTCATAGGCGGCCAAGATCTCCTTTTCTGTTGGAGTATAGTTATCTTCAGACCCCCTGTAGCTCCGACTCCAAAATCCCAATGGTCGGCCTCGGGTCTCGCCAGGTACCTTCTGCCAAAGGCTCCAGGACAGACCATGGCTCCCGGCTGCAGAGTAGAGCACGTTCTTCACATCTGGTCCCGTCCTGACTGGACCAAGGGCTACAGCATGAGCGATCTCCTGCTTGATTTGGACAAAAGCTTGCTGCTGCTCAGGGCCCCAATGGAAGTCGTTCTTCTTGCGGGTAACCAGATAAAGGGGTCTCACAATCTGACTATACTCAGGGATGTGCATCCTCCAGAAACCTATAGCGCCTAAGAAAGCTTGTGTTTCCTTTTTATCAGTTGGTGGGGACATGGCAGTGATTTTATTAATAACATCCACAGGAATCTGACGCCGTCCATCTTGCCACTTCACCCCCAAGAACTGAATTTCTCGGGCAGGTCCCTTGACTTTGCTCTTCTTAATGGCAAATCCAGCTTCCAAGAGAATATGAATTATCTTCTCTCCTTTCTCGAACACTTCTATTGCCGTTCTCCCCCAAACGATGATATCATCAATATATTGCAGATGTTCTGGAGCCTCACCCTCTTCTAGTGCAGCCTGGATCAGTCCATGACAGATGGTAGGACTGTGTTTCCACCCTTGGGGCAGTCGGTTCCAGGTATACTGCACTCCCCTCCATGTAAAAGCAAACTGAGGCCTGCATTCTGCTGCCAGAGGGATGGAGAAAAACGCGTTAGCAATATCGATGGTCGCATACCACTTTGCTGCCTTAGACTCCAGCTCGTACTGCAGTTCCAGTATGTCCGGTACAGCCGCACTCAGTGGTGGAGTCACTTCATTCAAGGCACGATAGTCCACAGTCAGTCTCCATTCTCCGTCAGATTTTCGCACAGGCCAGATAGGGCTGTTAAAGGGTGAGTGGGTTTTACTGACCACCCCTTGGCTCTCCAGCTCTCGGATCATTTTGTGGATGGGGATCACGGCATCTCGATTCGTCCGGTACTGCCTGCGGTGCACTGTTGAGGTGGCAATTGGCACTCGCTGCTCCTCTACCTTCAAGAGTCCTACTGCAGATGGGTTCTCTGATAGTCCAGACAAGGTGTTCAATTGTTTAATACCCTCTATCTCCACTGCAGCTATTCCAAAAGCCCACCTGAATCCCTTAGGATCTTTGTAATAGCCATTCCGGAGGAAGTCTATGCCCAAAATACACGGAGCCTCTGGACCAGTCACAATCGGGTGTTCCTGCCATTCCTTCCCAGTCAAGCTCACCTCAGCTTCCAACAAAGTCAACTGTTGTGATCCTCCCGTCACTCCAGCAATGGAAACAGGTTCTGTCCCCACGTGTTCCGATGGCATTAAGGTACACTGTGATCCAGTGTCAACCAACGCTTCATAGTCTTGTGGCTCTGATGTGCCAGGCCATCTGATCCACACCTTCCAAAAAACCCGGTTCTCCCGTGCCTCTTCCTGGCTGGAGGCAGGGCCCCTCTAAGCCAGATTGTCCTTCTTTCCTTGGGCATATGCCTTAGAAGTTCCTTCAAGGGGATCGGACATGTCATCGTCATCATTATACTTAACATCTCGGCTACGAGCGACCGGAGCTGCTATCCTTTTGGTGATACTTTCTCTTTTCTTCAAATCACGCACCCGTTGTGCCAAAGCAGCGGTGGGTTTTCCATCCCATCTCCTCATGTCTTCTCCAGACTCACGCAGAAAAGCCCATAACTCAGTCCGTGGGGTGTACCTTCTCTCCCCATCAAAGGAGCGCCAGCGTTGGACACCAGGACCTCTAATTTGTACAGCTGAGATTTGAATAAGGTCCTCCTTAATCTCTTCCCGGAGTTTCTTATGATTCTCCTCAATTTTATCCTCTAGTTTCTGCAGTCGGGTTTCCACTGCTGCAATTCTGGCATGAGTTGGGCCATGCACAGCATCTGCATACGCTCGAAGCTTCTTTGCCATATCGAGCACAGTCTCATATGTATCATCCCGCTTCATTGTTGCTAGGGCAGAAGCGTATTCAGGTGGCCCAAGTCGCACGAGTTTCCTCCACATTACAGGTGTGCATGGTACCAGGTCCGGATTTCTAGTTGTTGTGTCATCTGAGAAAATGAGCTCTGCCACCGCCATCTCTCTCAGGCGTTGGATCCCCTGTTCTATGGTCTTCCACCGTGTCTGCTGCATATAGAGATCATCCGTACACAGGTATCGTTCTGCTACGCTTCTTAGGACCCGTTCCCAGAGGCTGTGAGGGTTAGCCCCCCTCATCATACCTTGATCGATGACAGGATCATGTGACAGGGATCCCAAATGCCTCGCTTCAGTACCATCCAAAATCGTAACCTCCCCTGCAGCATCCCAAAGGCGGACTAGCCAACTAATTATAGATTCGTCAGGTTGTCGTCTGTAATCCTTTCTTAGGCCTCTGAGGTCCTTCAGAGAAAAGGAGTCAATATTAGCTCCAGATTCTGTGCCCCTTGATGTGGCCTCTGATTTTGGTGAGGGTCCTTCTCCTGCATCATCATCCTCATCATCCTCCACCTTTCGATCGGTCTTGCCTTTACACTTTCCACCTCTTGTATTAGCTGCAACAGCCATGGTTTGGGGCCTACTGTCTGATGCAGCTGCTAGCCTGGAGCCTGGGAGGTTAGCTGCAGCCTGGGTCACTGGGGTAGTAACTAACTTATCACCCTGTTCCCTTTCTGCTATCTGCTGCTCCACAGTATCTAGCAGAGTACGGTAAACAAATGCCAAGGCCCAGCTCACTGCAGTAATCCTTTCTTCCTTAGTGTTACCATGGCACTTCTCCCTCAAATACTTTGCCACCTCGACTGGATTCTGAATTTGATCAGATGGAAAGTCCCAGTCCATAGGATCAGAAAATTCCTTTAAAGTCTGGCCCATATCCTCCCATTTCCCACTCCAGTCAAGATTTTTCCTGCTTTGTTTTACTCCTAAGTCAGGAGTGTCTCTAACCCCTCTAGAAATCTCAGTCTTCATTTTATACACACTCCAGACAGTATAGAAAAGGCTTAATAAATTAAATGCCAGAAAGATGGTTTCTTTCAAACTCAGGGGAAATTCAGTATTTTCTAATAGAGATGTCAACAATTTGGAGGACAAGAAGGAAGACAAAGGCTGAAAAGCCCCTTCCCCTTCTTCTCCCCAAACAAACTGAGTAAACAACCATAATAACAGTCCATACATTCCTGAAATAAAGTCCAGCATTTTTATCCGACACATCATCATACATAAGACCAGCACAATGACTATTCTGGTTAGTGCCCCCCGCTTACAAAAGCTACTTATTAGGGCCAACATCAGAGCTATTTTTGGGTAAGGAAATAACCCCAGGGACCACAAAAGTATTAAAACTTCAAAAACCCCTAGGGACCAGAACGACCGGCAAGCTTCCACTCCAAATGACATTATGAATCACCGATATGCCCACAAAATAGCCAAAACCAAAATATTATTGTTATAGGTTTTTTTTCCACTGTTTTTTGGCCTCCCTTTCCCGGCCAACGCACCAAAAAGTATATTGTCCTGGTTTAGGACAAATTAGGGGAAATCTCCAAAAGGGAGCCCCCCAAAAACAAAACAAACCTCCAACCACCCCTCCCCCAACACCGGGTTCGGGAAGGAATTTTTCGGAGGAGCAAAGTGGAAAACAAAACCTATTTATTTACAAGTAACAAAAGAACACTCCCCAACACAAGGAAAGAAAAGAAAACAGAAAAAACAGACTGTGTGTTGAGAGGGCGCGGCGCTTCTCTGCAAGCTTCGGGTGTCCTGGACGTCTTCAGGTCACGTCCGGAGCCGGTCCAGTATCTTCAGGGGAGGGTAAGAAAGAGGGAGCAAGAGAAAAGGAAAAAAAACAGCACAAAAAAGCAGAAAGCAAGCAAGCAAAGCGGCTAGCCAAGCCAAGCAGCAAAAAGCCAAAAGCAAAAAGCCTGGTCAAACACTCCCCCCTCTCTTCCCCGCCCCGCCGCAGCAAGACGGCCGGGGGGGGGGAAGAGAGAAAAGGCACAGCTGCCAGACACAACACACGATATTGGGATAAAGGCTGTCAACCCACGACAGGGAGGAAGGACAAGGACACCATGGGATTTGCCTCCGTGCCACAGCCGAGGGCAACCAGATCCCCCCAGGGCGTCCCGGGCAGGACAGCACCGCCACCCCCCGATGTCCCCCCGAGGGGTCTTTTCCGCTCAGCCTTGGACTTCTTCATTCTCCAAACATCCCCCCAGAAACCCAACCCAGGGACCCCCCGGGATATCAGGGCCGGGCTCCCCCTCCCTGCTCACCGGCGCGATGCGGGGGGCGATGATCCCACAGGTGGGGGCTGCGAATCCAGGCAGGGTCGACCGCGTGGATCCGTCCGCTCAGCCTTGATGCGCCTTTGTCCCTCCTCTTCCTCTTCCTCCCGCTCCTCCTCTTCCTTCCAACCCCTTTCCGCTCCTCCCCCGACCCCGCCTCCTCCTCTCCTTTCATCCCTGCCCTTCCCTCCCTCCTCCTCCTCCCCAGCAGCAGCCGCACTCTCCGTGCCCCGTTCCCGCAGCCCTCGCAGCCCGTGGCAGGAGCGCGGATGGAGCCGGGACAGGTCGGGATGGGCAGCGCGGGGCTCTCGGCTGCTCCCAGCCGCTGCCGGAGGGGTGAACCCGGCCCGGGCCAAAGGAGAGGCAAACTGGGCAAACTGGGGGCTGCCCATCCAAACTGGGCCTTGCTGGGGACCCTGCCTGGCCACTGCCAGCCCTTGGGGCTCCTCTCGGCACATCCGCCAGGGGGGAACGCACACAGGGCTGCGGCATCCCAGCAGTGGCAGCACTGCCAGGGACTGGGCTGCGCTGGGATCGTACTGGGAGTGACTGGGACTGTACTGGTTCTGTACTGACATCATGCTGGGGTCGCACTGGGAGTGACTGGGAATGTACTGGTTCTGTACTGGTTCTGTACTGACACTGGGATTGTAGTGAGTTTGTACTGACATCATTCTGAGATCACACTGCCTTCCCAGGGCAGATTGTGATCGCACTCATTGGGGCTGGGATCACACTGGGGTCATACTGGGAGTGGCTACAATCATACTGGGATTAGAGTGGCTGTGATTGGACCCTGACTGGAGGTTACTGGGAGCTACCAGGCCCATACTGGGAGCCAACTGGGGACTTCATTAGAGGAACTGGGAGCAACTGGGGTAAAAGTGGGGGCAAGTGAACCACGCTGAGGTGACTGGGAGTGCCTGGCAATGACTGCCAGAATGTTCAGGGCAACTGGCATATACTGGGAGGGTAGGAGACAATGCAGGTGGTGATTGGGACCAAACTGGGCCTTACTGGGAAGGTGTTGGGGAACTGGGATCACACTGGGGGCAAGTAGGAGTGACTGGGCCATTGCTGGGAGAGACTGGGATCACACTGGGAGTGCCTAGGACTCTGCCAGGGACAACTGGGAGAACGGAGAACACTCAGGATGAAAGTGGGAGGAACTGGGAGCAACGGGGACCATGCTGGGAGAAAATTGCATCGTCATAGGGAAGCAAAGGGAGGGACTGACCTCGTCTGAGAGTGACTGGGATCAGGCAGGGAGGCAGGGCAAGTGACCAGGATGATACTGGGAGTGCACAGGCCCATACTGGGAATGACCAGGCTATTGCAGGGATTGCCCAGGAAACTGGAAGCACACGGAGGAGCAACTGGGCTCATAGTGGAAGCAGCCACTGCAGACCCCGGATGTCCCCCCGAGGGCCATTTGCGGCTCGGCTTTGGAGCCCTGCCAGCTGCAAACATCCCCCCGAAACAAACCCCAAAGCCAGGCAGCCCCCGGGATATTTGGGCCGCGCTCCCCCTCCCCAGGAACCTGCGGGATGTGGGGCGATGCTTCTGAGGCTGTGGCACTTTGAGGGAGCGCCTGGGGCACGAGATGCCCTCTCTTCTCTTCTGCTGTGGCAGCTGCTCGGCCTCTTCCTCCCTCCCTCCTCCTCCACCCCCGTTCCCTATGGCCGAACCGTGAGGGGAAAGGGGGCAGGGAAAGGGCGGAACTGTGAGAGGAAAGGGGGCAGGGAAAGGGCGGAAACCGTGAGGGGGAAAGGGGGCAGGGAAATGGCGGAACCGTGAGAGGAAACGGGGCAGGGAAAGGGCGGTACCGTGAGGGGAAAGGGGGCAGGGATAGGGCGGGAACCGTGAGGGGAAAGGGGCGGGCTCAGGCTTAGGGCGGCAACTGTGAGGGGACGCTCTGGGAGGCAGCACTCTGCAAACAGAACTGCAAGGGAATGAACATGAACGGGAAAGAAATCTGTAAGTCTCAGAATTTTATTTGCTATCAAATACATCCCACACGCCCAGCCCCACAAAATTCCCACCCCAGCGCTCTAATTGAGATCCCACTACTGTAAATCACAGGCTGGCTGTAGAATCGAGGAAGATTTGTACGGCATGGAGTTTTCTCAGGAGGGATTGAGCATTCTGGGGCAAGATGAGCTGTTTTCACTGGGATTTGAGTCGTTTTGAGGTGACAGACTCATGTCTCTTGGCTTCTGGAGTGCAAAGAGATCGAGAAGAGAAAAAAATTAGGTGATATTAAATGGAGAACAGCCAGCTGTGTTCCCAGCATGGATCACAGGGAATGAGAGCGACCAGGGCTTTGCCCACAGTGCCTCCTCCAGTGGGGGATGGAGCTGGAGCAGCGCACGAAGCTCTGCCCGCACTCAGTGCACTCGCAGGGCTTCCCTCACCGGTGGCTCCGTTGGTGTTGGGTCAAGTTAGAGCTGCAGTAGAAGCTCTTCCCACACTGGGGACACTCGTAGGGCCTCTCCCCTGTGTGGATGCGCCGGTGGATGATGAGGTGGGAGTTGTGCTTGAATCCCTTCCCACAGTCGGGGCAGCGGAAGGGCCTCTCCTCTGTGTGAATCCGATAGTGCTGGAGGAGATGAGAGCTGGTCCGAAACCTCTTCCTGCATTTATCACACTCGTAGGGCCTCTCTCCAGTGTGGATGCGCAGGTGCATGACGAGGGTGCAGTTGTACTTGAATCCCTTCCCACACTCGGGGCATTGGAAGGGCCTCTCCTCTGAGTGAATCCGATAGTGCTGGAGGAGATGGCCGCTGGTCCGAAACCTCTTCCTGCATTTATCACACTCGTTGGGCGTCTCTCCAGTGTGGATGCGCCGGTGGGTGATGAGGTGGGAGTTGCGCTTGAATCCCTTCCCACACTCAGGGCATTGGAAGGGCCTCTCCTCTCTGTGACTCCGATAGTGCTTGAGGAGATCAGAGCTGGTCTGAAACGCCTTCCCACACTTGGAACACTCATAGGGCCTCTCCCCAGTGTGGATCCTCTGGTGCACAGTCAGGCTGGAGCCCTTTGTGAAGCTCTTCCCACACTCCCCACACTCGTAAGGTTTCTCCCCAGTGTGAATCCTCTGGTGCGTGATGAGATTGGAGTGGCGCCTGAAGCTCTTCCCACACTCCCCACACTCGTAGGGCCTCTCTCCAGTGTGCATCCTCTGGTGCTCGATCAGGCTGGAGCCCACTGTGAAGCTCTTCCCACACTCCCCACACTCGTAGGGTTTCTCCCCAGTGTGGATCCTCTGGTGCGTGATGAGATTGGAGTGGCGCCTGAAGCTCTTCCCACACTCCCCACACTCGTAGGGCCTCTCTCCAGTGTGGATCCTCTGGTGCCTGATCAGATCGCTGTTCCACCTGAAGCTCTTCCCACACTCCCCGAACGTGTGGCGCTTCTCCCCATCACGGAGCACCAGCTCCGAGCTCTGGCTCCATCTCCGGCCGCCTTCCCGGCCCAGGCCGGCTCTTTCCCCCTCACATCCCCGCCGGCTGCGTTTGCAGCCCCTCCTCGTGCGGCATCTCCGCGCCTTTTCCTCCCCGTTGCCTTCCTGCGCCGTGGAGCCGCTCAAAACGGCCTCTGCCACCAGCTCCTGCCGCGGGCATTTGTCCTCCCTGCTCTCCATGCTCAGCTCCTGCTCTGGGGGAGGAAGGACAAGGACACCATGGGATTTGCCTCCGTGCCACAGCCGAGGGCAACCAGATCCCCCCAGGCCGTCCCGGGCAGGACGGCACCGCCACCCCCCGATGTCCCCCCGAGGGGCCTTTTCCGCTCAGCCTTGGACTTCTTCATTCTCCAAACATCCCCCCAGAAACCCAACCCAGAGACCCCCCGGGATATCCGGGCCGGGCTCCCCCTCCCTGCTCACCGGCGCGATGCGGGGGGCGATGATCCCACAGGTGGGGGCTGCGAATCCAGGCAGGATCGACCGCGTGGATCCGTCCGCTCAGCCTTGATCCGCCTTTGTCCCTCCTCTTCCTCTTCCTCCCGCTTCTCCTCTTCCATCCCCCCTCCCGCTCCTCAGCGTTATCTCCTCCTCCTTCTCCTCTTCCATCCCGCCCCTTCCATCCCTTCTCCTCCTCCTGCTCCCTAACCCCACCTTCTTCTCCTCCTTCCATCGCTGCTCTCTCTCCGCCTTCATCGCTCCTCTTCCATCTCCCCTAGCCCTGCTCCTCTCCCCGAACCGGCTGGAACCGTGAGGGGAAACGGGGCAGGGAAAGGGCGGGAACCGTGAGGGGAAAGGGGGCGGGGAAAGGGCGGGAACCGTGAGGGGAAAGGGGGCAGGGAAAGGGCGGGAACCGAGAGGGGAAAGGGGGCAGGGAAAGGGCGGGAACCGTGAGGGGAACGGGGCGGGCTCAGGCCAAGGGCGGCAGCTGTGAGGGGACACTCTGGGAGGCGGCACTCTGCAAACAGAACTGCAACGGACTGAACATGAACGGGACAGAAATCAGTAAGTCTGAAAGTTTTATTTGGGCTCAAATACACCCCACACACCCAGCCCCACACAATCCCCATCCCAGCACTCTAATTGAGTTCCCAGTACTGTCAATGACCTCCCAACCCCATCTCAGCCTGGCGGCTGTGGAATCGAGAAAATTTAGTATGGCATGCAGTCTTTCTCGGGAGAGATTGAGCATTCTCGGGTAAGACTGAGCTCTGTTCACTGGGATTTGAGTAGTTCTGAGGTGATAGATCCATCTCCCTTGGCTTTTGGTGTGCAAAGAAATGGAGAAGGGAAAAAAATTAAGGTGAAATTAAAAGGAGAAACAGCAGGATGTATTCCGAAAATGGATAACAGGGAATGTGAGTGACCAGGGCTGTGCCCACAGTGCCTCCACCAGTGGGGGATGGAGCTGGAGCAGCGCACAAAGCTCTTTCCCCACTCGGGGCACTCAAAGAGCTTCCCTCACGGGTGCCTACGTTGGTGTTGGGTCAAGTTAGAGCTGCAGTAGAAGCCCTTCCCACACTGGGGACACTCGTAGGGCCTCTCCCCGGTGTGGATGCGCCGGTGGATGACGAGGGTGGAGTTGTACTTGAATCCCTTCCCACAGTCGGGGCAGCGGAAGGGCCTCTCCTCTGTGTGAATCCGATAGTGCTGGAGGAGATGGTAGCTGGTCCGAAACCTCTTCCTGCATTTATCACACTCGTAGGGCCTCTCGGCAGTGTGGATGCGCTGGTGGGTGATGAGGTTGGAGTTGCGCTTGAATCCCTTCCCACACTCAAGGCATTGGAAGGGTCTCTCATCTGTGTGACTCAAATAGTGCTCGATGAGACTCCAGCTGGTCTGAAACGCCTTCCCACACTTGGAACACGTGTAGGGCTTCTCCCCAGTGTGAGTCATCTGGTGCCTGATCAGGCCGGAGCTCTCTGTGAAGCTCTTCCCACACTCCCCACACTCGTAGGGCCTCTCCCCAGTGTGGATCCTCTGGTGCCTGATCAGGTCGCTGTTCCACCTGAAGCTCTTCCCACACTCCCCGCACGTGTGGGGCTTCTCCCCATCACGGAGCTGCTCACGGAGCACCAGCTCCGAGCTCTGGCTCCATCTCCGGCCGCCTTCCCGGCCCAGGCCGGCTCTTTCCCCCTCACATCCCCGCCGGCTGCGTTTGCAGCCCCTCCTCGTGCGGCATCTCCGCGCCTTTTCCTCCCCGTTGCCTTCCTGCGCCGTGGAGCCGCTCAAAACGGCCTCTGCCACCAGCTCCTGCCGCGGGCATTTGTCCTCCCTGCTCTCCATGCTCAGCTCCTGCTCTGGGGGAGGAAGGACAAGGACACCATGGGATTTGCCTCCGTGCCACAGCCGAGGGCAACCAGATCCCCCCAGGGCGTCCCGGGCAGGACGGCACCGCCACCCCCCGATGTCCCCCCGAGGGGCCTTTTCCGCTCAGCCTTGGACTTCTTCATTCTCCAAACATCCCCCCAAAAACCCAACCCAGGGACCCCCCGGGATATCCGGGCCGGGCTCCCCCTCCCTGCTCACCGGCGCGATGCGGGGGGCGATGATCCCACAGGTGGGGGCTGCGAATCCAGGCAGGGTCGACCGCGTGGATCCGTCCGCTCAGCCTTGATGCGCCTTTGTCCCTCCTCTTCCTCTTCCTCCCGCTCCTCCTCTTCCATCCCCCCTCCCGCTCCTCGGCGTTATCTCCGCCTCCTTCTCCTCTTCCATCCCGCCCCTTCCATTCCTTCTCCTCCTCCTGCTCCCTAACCCCACCTTCTTCTCCTCCTTCCATCGCTGCTCTCTCTCCGCCTTCATCCCTCCTCTTCCATCTCCCCTAGCCCTGCTCCTCTCCCCGAACCGGCTGGAACCGTGAGGGGAAAGGGGGCAGGGAAAGGGCGGAACCGTGAGGAGAAAGGGGGCAGGGAAAGGGCGGGAACCGTGAGGGGAAAGGGGGCAGGGAAAGGGCGGGAACCGTGAGGGGAACGGGGCGGGCTCAGGCCAAGGGCGGACACTGTGAGGGGACACTCCTGGAGGCGGCACTCTGCAAACAGAACTGCAACGGACTGAACATGAACGGGAGAGAAATTAGTAAGTCTGAAACTTTTATTTGCTGTTAAACACATCTCACACACCCAGCCCCATACAATCCCCATCCTACTCTCCAAATTGGGATCGTACATCTCCGAATCTTCTTCTATTTCTATCTCACTCTGATGGGTGTGGAATCGAGTGAGTCCGGTGCGGGATTTAGTTGTTTTGAAGAAGGTTTGCGCCCTTTTGGCGTAAGATTGAGCTTTTTTTACGGGGATTTGAGGGGTTTTGAGTTGACAAATACATCTATTTTGGTTCTTGGAGCGCAAAGGGCTGGAGAAGAGAAAAAAATTAAGGTGAAATTAAAAGGAGAAACAGCAGGATGTGTTCCGAACATGGATAACAGGGAATGTGAGGGACCAGGGCTGTGCCCACAGTGCCTCCTCCAGTGGGGGACGGAGCTGGAGCAGCGCACGAAGCTCTCCCTGCACTCGGGGCACTCGCAGGGCTTCGCTTAGTGGTGCCTACGTTGGTGTTCGGTCAAGTGAGAGCTGCTGGAGAAGCTCTTCCCACACTGGGGACACTCGTAGGGCCTCTCCCCTGTGTGGATGCGCCGGTGGATGATGAGGTGGGAGTTGTACTTGAATCCCTTCCCGCAGTCGGGGCAGCGGAAGGGCCTCTCCTCTGAGTGAATGCGATAGTGCTGGAGAAGATCAGAGCTGGTCCGACACCTCTTCCTGCATTTATCACACTCGTAGGGCCTCTCCCCTGTGTGGATGCGCCGGTGGGTGATGAGGTTGGAGTTGTGCTTGAATCCCTTCCCACACTCAGGGCATTGGAAGGGCCTCTCCTCTCTGTGACTCCGATAGTGCTGGAGGAGATGAGAGCTGGCCTGAAACGCCTTCCCACACTTGGAACACTCGTAGGGCCTCTCTCCAGTGTGGGTCCTCTGGTGCACGATCAGGCTGGAGCTATCTGTGAAGCTCTTACCACACTCCCCACACGCGTAGGGTTTCTCCCCAGTGTGGATCCTCTGGTGCGTGATGAGATTGGAGTGGCGCCTGAAGCTCTTCCCACACTCCCCACACTCGTAGGGCCTCTCCCCAGTGTGGATCCTCTGGTGCCTGATCAGTTTGCAGTTCCACCTGAAGCTCTTCCCACACTCCCCGCACTTGTGGGGCTTCTCCCCATCACGGAGCTGCTCACGGAGCACCAGCTCCGAGCTCTGGCTCCATCTCCGGCCGCCTTCCCGGCCCAGGCCGGCTCTTTCCCCCTCACATCCCCGCCGGCTGCGTTTGCAGCCCCTCCTCGTGCGGCATCTCCGCGCCTTTTCCTCCCCGTTGCCTTCCTGCGCCGTGGAGCCGCTCAAAACGGCCTCTGCCACCAGCTCCTGCCGCGGGCATTTGTCCTCCCTGCTCTCCATGCTCAGCTCCTGCTCTGGGGGAGGAAGGACAAGGACACCATGGGATTTGCCTCCGTGCCACAGCCGAGGGCAACCAGATCCCCCCAGGCCGTCCCCGGCAGGACGGCACCGCCACCCCCCGATGTCCCCCCGAGGGGCCTTTTCCGCTCAGCCTTGGACTTCTTCATTCTCCAAACATCCCCCCAAAAACCCAACCCAGAGACCCCCTGGGATATCCGGGCCGGGCTCCCCCTCCCTGCTCACCGGCGCGATGCGGGGGGCGATGATCCCACGGATGGGGGCTGCGAATCCAGGCAGGGTCGACCGCGTGGATCCGTCCGCTCAGCCTTGATCCGCCTTTGTCCCTCGTCTTCCTCCCCCTCCTCCTCATCTATCCCCCCTCCCGCTCCTCGGCGTTATCTCCGCCTCCTTCTCCTCTTCCATCCCGCCCCTTCCATCCCTTCTCCTCCTCCTGCTCCCTAACCCCACCTCCTTCCCCTCCTCCCATCGCTGCTCTCTCTCCGCCTTCATCCCTCCCCTTCCATCTCCCCTAGCCCTGCTCCTCTCCCCGAACCGGCTGGAACCGTGAGGGGAAAGGGGGCAGGGAAATGGCGGAACCGTGAGGGGAAAGGGGGCGGGGAAAGGGCGGGAACCGTGAGGGGGAAGGGGCGGGCTCAGGCCAAGGGCGGCAACTGTGAGGGGACGCTCTGGGGGCGGCACTCTGCAAACAGAACTGCAACGGACTGAACATGAACGGGAGAGAAATTAGTAAGTCTGAGAGTTTTATTTCCTATCAAATACACCCCACACAACCAGCCCCACAGAATCCCGATCGCAGCACTCAAAATTGAGATCCCACTTCTCCCAATCTCTTCTTAACCCCATCTCAGCCGTGTCAGTGCCTGTGGAATCAGGTGAATTTGTGAAGAGGTAGCGTTTTTTAATGTGAGAGAAAGCCCCTTTGATGTGGACCCGAGTCCTTTTCGCGTAAGATTGAGCTGATTTCATTGGATTTGAGTAGATTTGTTGTCACAGCTACATCCTTTTTGAGTGCTGGACTGCACAGAGAGGGAGAAAAGGAAAAAATTAACGCCAACCCAAATGTTTAAACACCGAGTTGTGTTCCCAGCAGTATCACAGGGAATGTGAGTGACCAGGGCTGTGCCCACAGTGCCTCCTCCAGTGGGGGATGGAGCTGGAGCAGCGCACGAAGCTCTTCCCGCACTCAGGGCACTCGCAGGGCTTCCCTTAGTGGTGCCTCCGTTGGTGTCGGGTCAAGGTAGAGCTCTGTGAGAAGCTCTTCCCACACTGGGGACACTCGTAGGGCCTCTCCCCTGTGTGGATGCGCCGGTGGGTGATGAGGGTGGAGTTCTGCTTGAATCCCTTCCCACAGTCGGGGCAGCGGAAGGGCCTCTCCTCTGAGTGAATCCCATAGTGCTGGAGGAGAAGAGAGGTGGTCCGAAACCTCTTCCTGCATTTATCACACTCGTAGGGCCTCTCTCCAGTGTGGATTCGCTGGTGGGTGATGAGGTGGGAGTTCCCCCTGAATCCCTTCTCACAGTCGGGACATTGGAAGGGCCTCTCCTCTGTGTGACTCTGATAGTGGCGGAACAGATCGGATCTGGTCAAAAACCTCTTCCCACACTTGGAACACTCGAAGGGCCTCTCTCCAGTGTGGGTCCTCTGGTGCATGATGAGATTGCTGAGCTGGCTGAAGCTCTTCCCACATTGCCCACACTCGTAGGGCTTCTCCCCAGTGTGGATCCTCTGGTGCCTGATCAGATCGGTGCGCTGGCTGAAGCTCTTCCCACACTCCCCACACTCGTAGGGCTTCTCCCCAGTGTGGATCCTCTGGTGCTGGATCAGTTCGTAGTTCCACCTGAAGCTCTTCCCACACTCCCCGCACGTGTGGGGCTTCTCCCCATCACGGAGCTGCTCACGGAGCACCAGCTCCGAGCCCTGGCTCCATCTCCGGCCGCCTTCCCGGCCCAGGCCGGCTCTTTGCCCCTCACATCCCCGCCGGCTGCGTTTGCAGCCCCTCCTCGTGCGGCATCTCCGCGCCTTTTCCTCCCCGTTGCCTTCCTGCGCCGTGGAGCCGCTCAAAACGGCCTCTGCCACCAGCTCCTGCCGCGGGCATTTGTCCTCCCTGCTCTCCATGCTCAGCTCCTGCTCTGGGGGAGGAAGGACAAGGACACCATGGGATTTGCCTCCGTGCCACAGCCGAGGGCAACCAGATCCCCCCAGGCCGTCCCGGGCAGGACGGCACCGCCACCCCCCGATGTCCCCCCGAGGGGCCTTTTCCGCTCAGCCTTGGACTTCTTCATTCTCCAAACATCCCCCCAGAAACCCAACCCAGGGACCCCCCGGGATATCCGGGCCGGGCTCCCCCTCCCTGCTCACCGGCGCGATGCGGGGGGCGATGATCCCACAGGTGGGGGCTGCGAATCCAGGCAGGGTCGACCGCGTGGATCCGTCCGCTCAGCCTTGATCCGCCTTTGTCCCTCCTCTTCCTCTTCCTCCCGCTCCTCCTCTTCCATCCCCCCTCCTCCTTTTACCCGACCACACCTCCTCTTCCTCTCCCATCCCTCCCCTTTCCCTCCCTCCTCCTCCTCCTCTCTTTCCCCACCTCCTTCTCTTCCCTCCCTCGTCCTCTTCAATCCCTCCTCACGGAAAGGGATGGAAAGCCAAAAACTCCCCCAGTACTCCCCCAAACCCCGAAGAACTTCCCCAGAATTCCCCGAGGACATTCCAACCTCCCCCCAGGATTCCCAAAACTCCCCCAGAACATTCCACCCTCCCCACCGGGTGCCCAAAACTCCCCCAGGACTCCCCAAAATCCTCCCAGGACACCTCAAAACCCACTTAGGACATCCCCAAGCCCCCCCAGGATGCCCAAAACTCCCCCAGGACTCCCCAAAATCCTCCCAGGACATCCAAACCCCTCCCCAGGATTTCCCAAACCTTCCCTGGTCTCCTCACAACCTCCCCCAGGACTCCCCTAAACCCTCCGGCCACTTTTGGGGTGCAGCGGGTGCTTTATTACATTTGTACAACGGCGGCGCTGGGGCCCCCCCGGCTTTCTATGGCTTGTGCTGGGGGAAAAGGGGGGGCCGGGACCCCAAAATTTGGGTTTTGGGGGAGCCAGGACCCCAAAATTGACGTTTTGGGCAGGCCAGGACTCCAAACTCACATTTTGGGGTGGCCAGAACCCCAGACTCGGATTCTGGGGGGAGACCCGGACCCCAAAATTACGGTTTTGGGGGTGGCCAGGACCACAAAACCAAGGTTCAGGGGGTGCTGGGACCCCCAAATTAGAGTTTGGGGCGACCTGGACCCCAAAATCGGGGCTCGGGACACCAAACCCAGGGCTCGTGGTGGGGAGGGTGGGACCCCCAAATTTAATTTTTTTTTTTTTTGGCGGGTCCGGGACCCCATAATTTGGGGGTTTGGGGGGGTCTGTGAGCCCGGAGCGGGGGTTCGGGGGGTTCATTTCCGCCGGGGCCGCTCGGGGTCGCGCCGGGGGAGCCCCTCGTCGGTGGAGGAGGTGGTGAGGAGCCCCTGGTGCCAGCGGGCCAGCTCGGCGTGCTCCTGAGCGCTGGCGGCCAGCGCCCGCAGCCAGCCCTGCATGTCCTCCTGCGGGGCACACACGGGGCCGGGCACCCCGAGAACGGCGTCAGGGACCGCGAAAATGGGGTCGGGGACACCAAAAATGGGGTCAGGGACCTCGAAAATGGGGTCAGGGGCAATGAAAATGGGGTCAGGGACACCAAAAATGGGGTCAGGGGCAATGAAAATGGGGTCAGGGACACCAAAAATGGGGTCAGGGATCTCTGAAACGGGGTTGGGGACACCAAAATGGGCTCAGGGACCCCGAAAATGGGGTCAGGGACACCAAAAATGGGGTCAGGGATCTCTGAAACGGGGTCGGGGACCCCGAAAATGGGGTTGGGGACACCAAAAATGGTGTTAGGGACACCAAAAATGGGGTCAGGGATCTCTGAAACGGGGTCGGGGACCTCGAAAATGGGGTCGGGGACCTCGAAAATGGAGTCAGGGATCTCTGAAACGGGGTCGGGGACCCCGAAAATGGGGTTGGGGACACCAAAAATGGTGTTAGGGACACCAAAAATGGGGTCAGGGATCTCTGAAATGGGCTCAGGGACCCCGAAAACGGCGTCAGGGACCCTGAAAATGGGGTCAGGGATCTCTGAAATGGGCTCAGGGACCCCAAAAATGGGGTCAGGGACCCCGAAAATGGGGTCAGGGATCTCTGAAACGGGGTCAGGGACCTCAAAAATGGGGTCGGGGACCTCGAAAATGGGGTTGGGGACACCAAAATGGGGTCAGGGACCTCGAAAATGGGGTCAGGGGCAATGAAAATGGGGTTGGGGACACCAAAATAGGGGTTAGGGACCTCGGAAACGGGGCCGGGGACCCCAAAAATGGGGTTGGGGACACCAAAAATGGGGTTGGGGACCTCGGAAACCGGGTCAGGGACCTTGGAAACGGGGTTGGGGACACCAAAATGGGGTCAGGGACCTCGGAAATGGGGTTGGGGACAATGAAAATGGGGTTGGGGACAATTAAAATGGGGTTGGGGACAATTAAAATGGTGTTAGGGACAACGGAAATGGGGTAAGGAACACCAAAAATGGTGTTGGGGACACCAAAAATGGGGTTGGGGACACCGAAAAGGGGTTGGGGGACAATGAAAATGGGGTTGGGGACACCAAAAATGGGGTTGGGGACAATTAAAATGGGGTTAGGGACAATGGAAATGGGGTAAGGAACAACCAAAAATGGGATCAGGGACATCAAAAATGGGGTTGGGGACCCTTCAAAACCAACATGAGATCACAACCACAAAAACCTCCATGAGACCCCCCAAAAACAGCATCAGACCCCCCAAAACCTCCACAAGATCCACCACACCCACCATGAGACCCCCCGAAACCTCCATGAGACCCCCAAAAACAGCATCAGACACCCCAAAACCACCACAAGATCCACCAAACCCACCATGAGACCCCCAAAACCTCCATGAGACCCCCCAAACCTCCATGAGATGTCCCAAAACCAACATGAGACCCCCAAAACCCCTCAAAGACCCCCCAAAACCACCATGAGACCCCTCAAACCTCCATGAGATGCCCCAAAACCAACATGAGACCCCCACAAACCCCTCAAAGACCCCCCAAAACCATGAGACCCCCAAAAACAGCATCAGATGCCCCAAAACCACCACAAGATCCACCACACCCACCATGAGACCCCCAAAACCTCCATGAGACCCCCCAAAACCACCATGAGACCCCCAAAACCACCATGAGACCCCCCAAACCTCCATGAGACCCCCCAAAACCACCTTGAGACCCCCCACAAACCCCTCAAAGACCCCCCAAAACCAACATGAGACCCCTCAAAACCTCCATGAGACCCCCAAAAACAGCATCAGATGCCCCAAAACCTCCACAAGATCCACCACACCCACCATGAGACCCCCAAAACCTCCATGAGACCCCCAAAACCTCCATGAGACCCCCCAAAACCACCTTGAGACCCCCCACAAACCCCTCAAAGACCCCCCAAAACCAACATGAGACCCCTCAAAACCTCCATGAGACCCCCAAAAACAGCATCAGATGCCCCAAAACCTCCACAAGATCCACCACACCCACCATGAGACCCCCTGAAACCTCCATGAGACCCCCAAAACCTCCATGAGACCCCCCAAAACCACCATGAGACCCCCACAAACCCCTCAAAGACCCCCCAAAGCCACCATGAGACCCCCAAAAACAGCATCAGACGCCCCAAAACCACCACAAGATCCACCAAACCCACCAAGAGACCCCCAAAACCACCATGAGAACCCCAAAGCCACCATGAGACCCCCACAAACCCCTCAAAGACCCCCCAAAACCATGAGACCCCCCAAACCCACCAAGAGACCCCCAAAACCTCCATGAGATCCCCCAAAGCCGCACCTCGTCCTTGGCCTGCAGCAGGAACTCGCTCCCGTCGCCGGTCCTGCAGGACGGGGACATTGTCACCGTGTCCCCCCGGACCTCGGGGCGTCACCGCCACCAAGGCCACCAGGAGACCCCAAAACTGGTGCCCGACACCCCAAAAGTGACGTCGGAGACACCAAAATGACATCAGGGCCACCCAAATCAACAGGTGACCCCAACATGACATCAGAAACCCCAAAAGTGACATCGGAGACCCCAAAATGACATCAGGGCCTCCAAAATCAACAGGAGACCCCAAAAGTGACACCAGAAACCCCAAAAGTGCCATCAGACACCCCACAAGTGACATCAGAAACCCCCAAATGACATCAGGGCCACCAAAACCAGAAGACCCCAAAATAACATCAGAAAACCCCAAAAGTGCCACCAGAAACCCCAGAATTGACACCAAGAACCCCAAAAGTGACACCAGAAACGCCAAAAATGGTGCCAGAGACCCCAAAATAACATCAGAAACCCCAGAATGACATCAGGGCCACCCAAATCAACGTGAGACCCCAAAAGGGACATCGGAGACCTCAAAATGACATCAGAAACCCCAAAGGGACACCAGAGACCCCAGAAGTGACACCAGGAACAGCAAAAGTGACATCAGAAACCACAGAGGTGCCATCAGAGACCCCAAAAGTGACATCGAAAACCCCAAAATGACATCAGAGGTCCCTAAAGTGACATCGGAGACCTCAAAAGTGACACCAGAAACCTCAAAAGTGCCACCAGAGACCCCAAAAGTGACATCAGGGCCTCCAAAATCAACAGGAGACCCCAAAAGTGACATCAGAAACCCCAAAAGTGACACCAAGAACCCCAAAAGTGACATCAGTGACCCCAAAAGTGCCACCAGGGACCCCAAAATGACATCAGGAACCCCAAAAGTGACATCAGTGACCCCAAAAGTGACATCGGAGACGCCAAAATGACATCAGAGACCCCAAAAGTGCCACCAGGAACCCCAAAAAGGACAACAGAAACCCCAAAATTACATCAGAGGTCCAAAAAGTGACACCAGGAACCCCAAAAGTGACATCAGAACCACCCAAATCAACAGGAGACCCCAAAAGTGCCACCAGGAACCCCAAAAGTGCCACCAGGAACCCCAAAATGACATCAGGAACCCCAAAAGTGACATCAGAGACCCCAAAAAGGACATCAGGAACCCCAAAATGACATCAGGAACCCCAAAAAGGACATCAGAAACCCCAAAATTACATCAGAGGTCCCAAAAGTGACACCAAGAACCCCAAAAGTGCCACCAGGAACCCCAAAATGACATCAGGAACCCCCAAAGTGACACCAAGAACCCCAAAATGACATCAGGAACCCCCGAAGTGACACCAAGAACCCCAAAAAGGACATCAGGAACCCCAAAACCGAGCAAGGCCAGGACCCACTTGAGCTTGAAGACGTTCTTCTTCTTCTTGTAGTCGTTGGCCACCTCGCTGGCGGCGCGGTGCAGGCTCAGCAGGGGCTCCCCCGCGTGCGTGGCCCCCGACGCCGGGCCCTTGGCGTCCTTGTAGAAGCCCAGGTCACCCTTGGCCAGCACGCAGTAGAGGTTCACCCAGGACCTGCTCGTGGTGGGAGCCCAGGTTGTGGTGGGTGCTCTCCACTGATGGACACCAAACGCTTGGAGAAACCCCAGCCCTTGGTGGAACCCCATCATTGATGGACACCAAGCCCTTGGTGAACCTCTCCATTGATGGACACCAAACCCTTGGTTGACCCCATCATGGATGGAACCCAAACCCTTGGTGGAACCCCATCATTGATGGACCCCCATCCCTCCTTGTAGAAGCCCAGGTCACCCTTGGCCAGCACGCAGTAGAGGTTCACCCAGGACCTGCTCGTGGTGGGAGCCCAGGTTGTGGTGGGTGCTCTCCACTGATGGACACCAAACGCTTGGAGAAACCCCAGCCCTTGGTGGAACCCATCATTGATTAACCCCAACCCTTGGTGGACACCAAACCTTTGGAGAAACCCCAGCCCTTGGTGGAACCCATCATTGATGGACACCAAACCTTTGGAGAAACCCCAGCCCTTGGTGGAACCCATCGTTGATGGACACTGAACCTTTGGAGAAACCCCAGCCCTTGGTGGAACCCATCATTGATGGACCTCCAACCCTTGGTGGACCCCATCATTGATGAACCTCAAACCCTTGGTGAACCCCATCACTGATGGACACCAAACCCTTGCAGAAGCCCCAACCCTTGGTGGAACCCCATCATTGATGGACACTGAACCTTTGGAGAAACCCAACCCTTGGTGGAACCCATCAGTGATGGACACCGAACCCTTGGAGAAACCCAACCCTTGGTGGAACCCATCAGTGATGGACACCGAACCCTTGGTGAACCTCTCCATTGATGGACACCAAACCCTTGGTGGAACCCCATCATTGATGAACCCCAACCCTTGGTGGAACCCCATCATTGATGGACCCCCATCCCTCCTTGTAGAAGCCCAGGTCACCCTTGGCCAGCACGCAGTAGAGGTTCACCCAGGACCTGCTCGCGGTGGGAGCCCAGGTTGTGGTGGGTGCTCTCCACTGATGGACACCAAACGCTTGGAGAAACCCCAGCCCTTGGTGGAACCCCATCATTGATGGACACCAAGCCCTTGGTGAACCTCTCCATTGATGAACCCCAAACCCTTGGTTGACCCCATCATGGATGGAACCCAAACCCTTGGTGGAACCCCATCATTGATGGACCCCCATCCCTCCTTGTAGAAGCCCAGGTCACCCTTGGCCAGCACGCAGTAGAGGTTCACCCAGGACCTGCTCGTGGTGGGAGCCCAGGTTGTGGTGGGTGCTCTCCACTGATGGACACCAAACACTTGGAGAAACCCCAGCCCTTGGTGGAACCCATCATTGATGAACCCCAACCCTTGGTGGACACCAAACCTTTGGAGAAACCCCAGCCCTTGGTGGAACCCATCATTGATGGACACTGAACCTTTGGAGAAACCCCAGCTCTTGGTGGAACCCATCGTTGATGGACACTGAACCTTTGGAGAAACCCCAGCTCTTGGTGGAACCCATCATTGATGGACCATCCAACCCTTGGTGGACCCCATCATTGATGAACCTCAAACCCTTGGTGAACCCCATCACTGATGGACACCAAACCCTTGCAGAAACCCCAACCCTTGGTGGAACCCCATCATTGATGAACCCCAACCCTTGGTGGAACCCCATCATTGATGGACCCCCATCCCTCCTTGTAGAAGCCCAGGTCACCCTTGGCCAGCACGCAGTAGAGGTTCACCCAGGACCTGCTCGTGGTGGGAGCCCAGGTTGTGGTGGGTGCTCTCCACTGATGGACACCAAACGCTTGGAGAAACCCCAGCCCTTGGTGGAACCCCATCATTGATGGACACCAAACCCTTGGTGAACCTCTCCATTGATGGACACCAAACGCTTGGAGAAACCCCAGCCCTTGGTGGAACCCCATCATTGATGGACACTGAACCTTTGGAGAAACCCCAGCCCTTGCTGGAACCCATCATTGATGAATCCCAGCCCTTGGTGGAACCCCATCACTGATGGACACCAAACGCTTGGAGAAACCCCAGCCCTTGGTGGAACCCATCATTGATGAACCCCAACCCTTGGTGGACACCAAACCTTTGGAGAAACCCCAGCCCTTGGTGGAACCCATCATTGATGGACACCAAACCTTTGGAGAAACCCCAGCCCTTGGTGGAACCCATCGTTGATGGACACTGAACCTTTGGAGAAACCCCAGCTCTTGGTGGAACCCATCATTGATGGACCTCCAACCCTTGGTGGACCCCATCATTGATGAACCTCAAACCCTTGGTGAACCCCATCACTGATGGACACCAAACCCTTGCAGAAGCCCCAACCCTTGGTGGAACCCCATCATTGATGGACACTGAACCTTTGGAGAAACCCAACCCTTGGTGGAACCCATCAGTGATGGACACCAAACCCTTGGTGAACCTCTCCATTGATGGACACCAAACCCTTGGTGGAACCCCATCATTGATGAACCCCAACCCTTGGTGGAACCCCATCATTGATGGACACCAAGCCCTTGGTGAACCTCTCCATTGATGAACCCCAAACCCTTGGTTGACCCCATCGTGGATGGAACCCCAACCCTTGGTGGAACCCCATCATTGATGGACCCCCATCCCTCCTTGTAGAAGCCCAGGTCACCCTTGGCCAGCACGCAGTAGAGGTTCACCCAGGACCTGCTCGCGGTGGGAGCCCAGGTTGTGGTGGGTGCTCTCCACTGATGGACACCAAACGCTTGGAGAAACCCCAGCCCTTGGTGGAACCCCATCACTGATGAACCCCAACCCTTGGTGGACACCAAACCTTTGGAGAAACCCCAGCCCTTGGTGGAACCCATCATTGATGGACACTGAACCTTTGGAGAAACCCCAGCCCTTGGTGGAACCCATCATTGATGGACACTGAACCTTTGGAGAAACCCCAGCCCTTGCTGGAACCCATCATTGATGAACCCCAGCCCTTGGTGGAACCCCATCACTGATGGACACCAAACGCTTGGAGAAACCCCAGCCCTTGGTGGAACCCCATCATTGATGGACCTCCAACCCTTGGTGAACCCCATCACTGATGGACACCAAACCCTTGGAGAAACCCCAACTCTTGGTGAACGCCTTCCACAGATCAATCACAACCCTTGGTGAACCCCCAACCCTTGGAGCAGCCCAACCCTTGGTGACCCCCAACCCTTGATGAAACCCTTCCATTGATGAACCCCAACCCTTGGAGCACCCCAACCCTTGGAGCAGCCCAACTCTTGGTGACCCCCAACCCTTGATGAACCTCTTCCATTGATGAACCCCAAATCTTGGAGCACCCCCAGATCTTTGTGAATCCCAACCCTTGGTAAACCCCCAACTCTCGATGAACCCCTTCCATTGATGAACCTCAACCCTTGGAGAACCTCAACCCTTGGAGCACCCCAACTCTTGATGACCCCCAACTCTTGGAGCACCCCAACTCTTGGTGAACCCCAACCCTTGATGAACCCCAGCCTTGATGAACCCCAACCCTTGGAGAACCCCAACCCTTGATGAACCCCTTCCACTGATGAACCTCAACCCTTGGAGAACCCCAACCCTCGGAGAACCCCTTCCATTGCTGCCCCCCAACCCTTGGAGCACCCCCAACTCTCGATGAACCCCTTCCATTGATGAACCCCAACCCTTGGAGACCCCCAACCCTTGGAGAACCCCCAACCCTTGATGACCCCTTTCCATTGATGAACCTCAACCCTTGGAGAACCCCAACCCTTGGAGCACCCCAACTCTTGCTGCCCCCCAACCCTTGGCCAACGCCCAACTCTCGATGAACCCCTTCCATTGATGAACCCCAACCCTTGGAGAACCCCAACCCTTGATGACCCCCTTCCATTGATGAACCCCAACCCTTGGAGAACCCCAACTCTCGATGAACCCCTTCCATTGATGAACCCCAACCCTTGGAGCATCCCAACCCTTGGAGCATCCCAACCCTTGGAGCAGCCCAACCCTTGGAGCAGCCCAACTCTTGGCCAACGCCCAACTCTCGATGAGCCCCTTCCATTGCCGCCCCCCACCCCTCGGCCGAGGCCCCACTCCCAGCGCCGTCCCGACCCCAGACCTGTTGGACGCCTTCTTGCCGGCGCCGTCGAGCTCGTGCTTGCGCAGCAGGAACCCCTCGTGCGCCACGGTGTGCGCGGGCGGCGGCGGCGGCGGCGCGCTGCCCTGGGCCGGCGCCGAGCGCGAGCGCCGCGGCTCCGCCGGGCCCTGCGCCGAGTCCCGGGGGCGCGGGCGGCGCCGCGGCTTCGGCCGGTCCCGGGCGCGGGGACGATCCGGGCGCGGCGTCCGCTCCGGCAGGGACTCGGGGCCCGCGGGGAGACGGGCGGGGGAGTCGCGGTCACGGGGCTGGGGACAGTGAGGGGACAGTGAGGGACAGTGAGGGACAGTGAGGGGACAGTGAGGGACAGTGAGGGACAGTGAGGGACGGTGAGGGACAGTGAGGGACAGTGAGGGGACAATGAGGGACAGTGAGGGACAGTGAGAGAGCTTCAGGGGACAGTGAGGGGACAGTGAGGGACAATGGGACAGTGAGGGACAGTGAGGGAACAGTGAGGGACAGTGAGGGGACAGCAGGGACAGTGAGGGGACAGTGAAGGGACAGTGAGGGGACAGAGAGGCACAGTGAGGGACAGTGAGGGACAGTGAGGGACAGTGAGGGGACAATGGGACAGTGAGGGGACAGCAGGGACAGCAGGGACAGTGAGGGGACAGCAGGGGACAATGAGGGACAGGGAGGGGACAGTGAGAGAGCTCCAGGGGACAGTGAGGGACAGTGAGGGGACAGCGAGGGGACAGCGAGGGGACAGTGAGGGGACAGCAGGGACAGTGAGGGACAGTGAGAGGACAGTGAGGGGACAGCGAGGGGACAGTGAGGGACACTGAGGGGACACTCGGGGATCTCCAGGGGGACATTGAAGGGACAGTGAGGGGACATTCAGGGATCTCCAGGGGACAGCAGGGGACAGTGAGCTGGACATGGAGGGGACACTGAGGGGACAATGGGGGGACACTCCGGGAGCTCCAGGGCTACGCTGAGGGGACAATGGGGCATCTCCAGAGGACATGGAGGGAACACCAAGGGGAATCCAAAGGGACACCAAGAGGAATCCTCGGGGCCACCAAAGGGTCACCGAGGGGCCACCAAAGGGTCACCGAGGGGCCACCAAAGGGTCACCGAGGTGACCCCAAGGACTCACCGAAGCCGGCACGGGGCCACCCGCCTCCTTCTCCTGCAGCTGCTCCACGATGTCGGCCAGGGTGGCTTTGCTGCTGGAGGACATTTGGAGAGCGGGCTGGCGTCACCTCAGCCCCGTCCCCTCCCCGCGGCGTCCCCGCCGCGTCCCCTCGGTGTCCCCGCGCTCACCCCGCCGCCCTTGCCGTCGTGCCGCGGCGCCTCCGGCTCGCTGGACTCCTGCCGCTCCAGCCGGCGCTCCCGGCGCTCCCGGCGCCGCTCCGGCCGCGCCTCGCCCGGCTCCTCCGCCTTGGCGGCCACCGGCGGCTCCGCGGTGACGGCGGTGACGGCGGTGACGGCGGCCGGAGGCGGCTCGGTGGCCGCCGCGTCGGCGACCGGCGTCTGGACGCGGTCCAGCTTGGGCTGGAGGCGCTCCGGCCGCAGCTCGTGCCGGACGTAGGCGACGCGCGGCTCCGGCCGCCGGGGCTCCGCGGCGCCCGGGGGCTCCCCCAGGAACTTGCGGGTGAGGAGCGGCGTGGGCGGCTGCTTGTTCTGCTCGGCCTTGAGCTTCTCGATCTGCGCCGCGCGGTGGGGATGGAGATGGAGATGGGGATGGGGATGGGGATGGGGATGGGATGGAGATGGGATGGAGATGGGGATGGAGATGGAGACGGGATGGAGATGGGATGGGGATGAGATGGAGATGGGATGGAGATGAGATGGAGATGGAGATGGAGATGGGATGGAGATGGGATGGAGATGGGATGGAGATGGAAATGGAGATGGAGATGGAGATGGAGATGGAGATGGAGATGGAGATGGAGATGGGGATGAGATGGAGATGGAAATGGAGATGGAAATGGAGATGGAGATGGAAATGGAGATGGAGATGGAGATGGAGATGGAGATGGAGATGGAGATGGAGATGGAGATGGAGATGGGGATGAGATGGAGATGGGATGGAGATGGGATGGAGATGGAGATGGAGATGGAGATGGAGATGGAGATGGAGATGGAGATGAGATGGAGGTGAGATGGAGATGGAGATGGAGATGGAGATG
Source organism: Ammospiza maritima maritima (assembly GCA_036010785.1). Lineage (NCBI taxonomy): Eukaryota > Metazoa > Chordata > Aves > Passeriformes > Passerellidae > Ammospiza > Ammospiza maritima. Next base: position 844,222 of record CM069697.1, on the reverse strand, counting down.
GGGATGGAGATGGAGATGGAGATGGGGATGAGATGGAGATGAGATGGAGATGGAGATGGAGATGGGGATGAGATGGAGATGGTGGAGATGGGGATGAGATGGAGATGGGATGGAGATGGGATGGAGATGGAGATGGGATGGAGATGGAGATGGGATGGAGATGGAGATGGGGATGAGATGGAGATGGAGATGAAGATGGAGATGGAGATGGGATGGGATGGAGATGGGGATGAGATGGAGATAGTGGAGATGGGGATGGGGATGAGATGGAGATGGAGATGGGATGGAGGTGATGGACATGGAGATGGAGATAGGATGGAGATGGAGATGATGGAGATGGGAATGAGATGGAGATGAGATGGCGGTAGTGATGATGGAGATGGAGGTGATGGAGATGGAGATTATGAAGATGGAGATGGGGATGAGATGGAGATGGTGGAGATGGGGATGGAGATAGAATGGAGATGGAGATGGAGATGATGGAGATGGAGGTGTTGGAGATGGAGGTGATGGAGATGGAGATGGAGGTGAGTTGGAGATGGAGATGATGGAGATCATGAAGATGGAGATGACATGGAAATGAGGATGGGGATGACATGGAGATGGCAATTGAGATGACAGATGGGATGGGGATGAGATGGAGATGATGGAGATAGGATGGAGATGGAAATGATGGAAATGGAGATGAGATGGAGAAAGAGATGATGAGATGTTGATGATAGAGATGGAGATGGAGACGTGATAGAGATGGGATGCAGATGGAGATGATGGAGATGGAGACAGAAATGATGTCAGTGGAGATGATGGAGGTGAGATGGGGACAGGGATGGAGTCGGGGATGGGACAGGGATGAAGATGGAGATGGAGATGGAGATGAAGAGGACAAAGCCAGGCCACGGAAACCCCAACAGAGACGGGCACGGGATGAAGACCAAGGTCAGACGAGGAGACGGCTCTGCAGAGCCCCCAGCTGTCCCACCCCGCGGCGGCCGTACCGTGGTGAGGCGCCGCAGCGAGCTGAACCTCTCCTCCCAGGCGGCCGCCGCCTTGCGGAACGCCTCGTGCCGCCGGATCAGCTGCTCCACCTCGTCCACGCTGCTGCCCAGCTCCTGGCTCTTGAGCAGCGGCTCCTGGGCCGTCAGCCACGCGTCGGCCACCACGGCCTCCTGCGCGAACTGGTGCACCTCGCGCACTGCCGGCACAGCCGGGGCCGCCGTCACCGCCGCGGCGTCGCCCCGGGGCTGGGCTCACCCATCGTCCGGTGGCCCTCATCATTTGATGTCACCCGTAGTCTGGTGTTCCCCGTAATTTCGTGTTCCCCATAATTTGGTGTTCCCCGTAATTTCGTGCTCCTCATAGTTTGGTGTTCCCCGTAATTACATGTTCCTCATAGTTTGGTGTTCCCCATAAATTGGTGATCCCCGTAATTTTGTTTTCCTCATAATTTGGTGTTCTCTGTAATCTGATGTTCCTCATAATTTGGTGATCCCCATAATTTAGTTTGGTGTTCCTCGTAATTTGGTGTTCCCCGTAGTTTGGTGTTCCCCATAATTTCGTGTTCCCCGTAATTTCATGTTTCTCATCATTTGGTGTTCCCCATAATTTCGTGTTTTTCATAATTTGGGATCCCCGTAATTTGATGTTCCTCATAATTTGGTGTTCCCCGTAATTTGATGTTCCTCATAATTTGGTGTTCCCCATAGTCTGGTGTTCCCCATAATTTAATTTGGTATTCCTCGTAGTTTGGTGTTCCCCATAATTTGGTGATCCCTGTAACTTGATGTTCCTCATAATTTGGTGATCCCCATAATTTTAATTTGGTGCTCCCCATAATTTGGTATTCTTCATAATTTGGTGTTCCCTGTAATTTTGTGTTCCTCATAATTTGGTGATCCCCATAATTTGGTGTTCCTCATAATCTGGTGTCTCCCATAATTTGGTGATCCCCATAATTTAATTTGGTGTTCCCCATAATTCTGTGTTCTTCATAATTTGGTGTCTCCCATATTTTGGTGTTCCCCATAATTTGGTGTTCTTCATAATTTGGTGCTCCCCACAATTTGGTGTTCTCCGTAATTTCATGTTCCCCATAATTTGGTGATCCCCATAATTTAATTTGGTGCTCCCCATAATTTGATATTCTTCATAATTTGGTGTTCCCCGAAATTTTGTGTTCTTCACAATTTGGCGTTCCTCATAATTTAATGTTCCTCATAATTTGATTTTCCTCATAATTTGGTGTTCCCCATAATTTCATGTTCCTCATAATTTGGTGTTCCCCATAATTTCATGTTCCTCATAATTTGGTGTTCCCCGTAATTTCATGTTTCTCATAATTTGGTGATCCCCATAATTTCATGTTCCTCATAATCTGGTGTCCTCCATAATTTAGTGTCCCCCATAATTCCATGCCCCCCATAACCTGCTGACTCCCACAAATTGACTCCCACCACCCAATGCCCACCCCAAGACCCGGTGTCCCCCCAACACCCAATGTCCACCCAAAACTTGGTGACCCCCCATAAACTGGTGTCCTCCACAACCCAAGACCCGGTGGTCCCCCCCAGCCCTCGACATCCCCCAGGAACCTTCTGCCGTCCCCCCACTCACTCTGCTGCAGCCACTCCCAGTGCTTGTCCCACTTCTCCGTCACCTCCTTCTTCTTGGCCAGCAGCTTCTCCATGTGGGATTTGATCTGCGGGGAGGGGGGACGTGGCTCGGGACACCCCGCAGGTCCCACCAGGGCCCCCTCCCCGCGTTGTCCAACCCCGGGCACCTCGTCGGCCGCGGGGCTCTTGCTGAGGATGAGGGTCTTGCCCAGCTCCAGGCAGGTGGCCACGTTCTTGGCGCGCGCCTCCATCTCCGTCTTGAGGCTCTGGTGGTCGTTCATCAGCAGCTCCACCGAGGACACGTCCCTGGGGCGGGGATGGACACGGGTGGGGATGGAGGGAGGTCCTTGGTGGCTGGGAGGGGACAATGGCATGGGGAAGGGTGGGGGGTCCTCCTGATGGACCAGGACGTGGTCCTTGGAGCCATGGTGGGACAGGACATGGACCCTCAGATGGACCAAGACACGGGACCTTGGGATGGACCAGGACGTGGTCCTTAGAGCCATGGTGGGACAGCACGTGGTCCTTGGAGCCATGGTGGGAGAGGACATGGTCCTTGGAGCCATGGTGGGACAGCACATGGACCCTCAGATGGACCAAAACACGGGACCTTGGGATGGACCAGGACGTGGTCTTTGGGTCCATGATGGGACAGGATTTGGTCCCTGGGTCCATGGTGGGACAGGATTTGGTCCTTGGGCCCATGGTGGGACAGGACATGGACCCTCAGATGGACCAAGACATGGGACCTTGGGATGGACCAGGATGTGGTCCTTAGGTCCATGGTGGAACAGGACCCAGATCCTCAGATGGACCAGGACATGGGATGGTTGCACCATGTGTAACCAGGACATGTCCTTGGGTCCATGATGGACCAGGACATGAACCCTCAGATGGACCAGGACATGGTTCTTGGCTCCATGGTGGAACAGGACTTGATCCTTGGGTCCCTCAGATGGACCAGGATGTGGTCCTTGGGTCCATGGTGGGCCAGGACCCAGATCCTCAGATGGACCAAGACATGGGATGGTTGCACCATGAGAGACCAGGACATGTCTTTGGGTCCGTGGTGGAACAGGACATGGACCCTCAGATGGACCAGGACATGTTCCTGGGATCACCAAAGAAGACGTGGACCCTCAGATGGAGCAGGACATGGGATGGTGGCACCATGAGAGACCAGGACATGGTCGTTGGGTCTGCGATGGAACATGGACCCTCGGATGGACAAGGACACAGGACCTTGGGATGGACCAGGACATGGTCCTTGGGTCCTTGGTGGGCCAGGACACGCTCCTTGGGTCATGGAACAGAACATGGACCCTCAGATGGACCAGGACATGGGATGGTGGCACCATGAGAGACCAGGACATGTCTTTGGGTCCGTGATGGAACATGGACCCTCAGATGGACCAGGACATGGGATGGTGGCACCATGAGAGACCAGGACATGTCTTTGGGTCTGTGATGGAACATGGACCCTCAGATGGACCAGGATGTGGTCCTTGGGTCGTTGGTGAGACAGGACACGCTCCTTGGGTCATGGAACAGAACATGGACCCTCAGATGGACCAGGGCATGGGATGGTGGCACCATGAGAGACCAGGACATGTCTTTGGGTCTGTGATGGAACATGGACCCTTGGATGGACCAGGACATGATCCTTGGGTCCTTGGTGGAACAGGACTTGGTCCTTGGGTCCATGATAGACCAGGACATGAACCCTCAGGTGGAGCAGGATGTGGTTCTTGGTTCCATGGTGGAACAGGACACGAACCCTCAGATGGAGCAGGACATGGGATGGTGGCACCATGATGGACCAGGACGTGGTCCTTGGGTCCTTGGTGGGCCAGGACATGCTCCATGGGTCATGGAACAGAACATGGACCCTCAGATGGACCAGGACATGGGATGGTGGCACCATGAGAGACCAGGACATGTCTTTGGGTCCGTGATGGAACATGGACCCTCAGATGGACCAGGACGTGGTCCTTGGGTTGTTGGTGAGACAGGACACGCTCCATGGGTCATGGAACAGAACATGGACCCTCAGACGGACCAGGACATGGTCCTTGGGTCCTTGGTGAGACAGGACACGCTCCATGGGTCATGGACCAGAACATGGACCCTCAGATGGAGCAGGACATGGGATGGTGGCACCATGAGAGACCAGGACATGTCTTTGGGTCCGTGATGGAACATGGACCCTCAGATGGACCAACACCCAGAACCTCCTGGAGCACCACCCTCGCCCGCCCCTACCTGGGCTTCTCGCCGGCGCCCATCTGGTGGAGCACGCCGTCCATCCACGCCAGCAGGTCCCTGGCGGTGCCCACGAAGCGGATCTTGTCGGCCACGCCGGCCACGTGCAGCCGGCATTCCTCGCACGCCGCCAGCAGCTCCTTCCAGGCGCGCAGCACCTCCTGCTCGCGCCCCGCGATGGCCTCGGCGTTGTCGCCGGCGTAGAGCGTGCGCAGCTGCGCCGCGCCCTCCTGCAGCCGCCGCACCTGCGCCACCAGCACCTCCACGTCGTGCTCGAAGGCGCCCAGCGCCCGCTGCAGGGCGCCGGCCGAGCCCCGGCCCTCGCGCGCCGCCAGCTCCGGCAGCCGCCGCCGCTTCTCCTCGATCTGCCCCAGCAGCTCCTTGCAGTCGTTGAAGAACTTGTGCAGCTCGTGCGACGCCGCCAGCATCTGCGCGCGCGTCTCCATCAGCTCCAGCAGGTCGGCCCAGGCCTCGTTGACGCCGTCCTTCCACTCGGCGATGGTGGCGGCGTCCGCGTGGCCGTAGTCGATGAGCTCGTCCACCATCTGGTTGACGGCGGCGATGCGCTCCTGGCCCACGCTGCCCGTCTCGCTGGCGAACTCCAGGAACTTCTCCTGCAGCAGCTGAGGCGGCCCCGGCGTGGACGCGGGGCACGGGGTCAGTGGTGGGCAGGGCCTGGGACCACCAGGGTGAGGTGGGGTGGGGTGGGGTGGGGTGGGGGCAGGACCTCCAGACAGGGGCAGAGGGGATGGCCAGGACCACCAGGATAGGGCCAGGATGGTGCCAGGACCACCAGGATAGGGCCAGGATGGTGCCAGGACCACCAGGAAGGTGCCAGGACCACCAGGAAGGTGCCATGACCACCAGGATAGGGCCAGGATGGTGCCAGGACCACCAGGAAGGTGCCAGGACCACCAGGAAGGTGCCATGACCACCAGGATAGGGCCAGGATGGTGCCAGGACCACCAGGAAGGTGCCAGGACCACCAGGATAGGGCCAGGATGGTGCCAGGACCACCAGGAAGGTGCCAGGACCACCAGGGTGGGGTGGGGTGGGAGTAGGACCTCCAGACAGGGGATGGAGGAGATGGACAGGACCAGGATGGTGCCAGGACCACCAGGGTGGGGTGGGGGGTAGGACCTCCAGACAGGGAACAGAGGAGATGGACAGGACCACCAGGATAGGGCCAGGATGGTGCCACCGGGAAGGTGCCAGGACCACCAGGGTAGGGTGGGGATGGGGGAAGGACCTCCAGACAGGAGATGGCCAGGACCACCAAGAATGTGTCAGGACCACCAAGAAGGTGCCAGGACCATCAGCCAGGGGATGGAGGAGATGGCCAGGACCACCAGGATAGGGCCAGGATGGTGCCAGGACCACCAGGATGGTGCCAGGACCACCAGCTGGGGAATGGAGGAGATGGCCAGGACCACCAGGGTGGGGTGGGGATGGTACCAGGACCACCAGGACGGGGCCAGGACCACCAGGGTGGGGTGGGGATGGTGCCAGGACCTCCAACCAGAAGAGAGAGGGGATGGCCAGGACGAGGATGGTGCCAGGAGCGGGAAGGTGTCAGGACCACCAGAATGGAGCAGGGACCACCACCAGGGGACAGAGGAGATGGTCAGGACCTCTAGGGACGGTGCCAGGACCATCAGGATGGGGCAGGGATGGTGGCAGGACCCCCAGCCAGGAGACAGAGGGGGTGGCCAGGACCAGGATGGTGCCAGGACCACCAGAAGGGTGCCAGGACCACCAGGAGACAGAGGAGATGGTCAGGACCTCTAGGATGGTGCCAGGACCACCAGGAAGGTGCCAGGACCACCAGGGGACAGAGGAGATGGTCAGGACCTCTAGGATGGTGCCAGGACCACCAGGAAGGTGCCAGAGCTCAGCAAAGGCCCCCAAGACCCCTCACGACAGCACCACGAGCCACCACCAACTTCTCCACCCCACCTCACCCACGGCACCAAAGCCACCCCAGCCCAGCCGTGACCGCGTCCACCAACCCCGTCCCGCCCTCACCGTGACGTGCTCGAAGTCCTGCCCCAGCTCGGGCGAGCCGGCCACCACCTCCTTCTCGGCGATCCAGTGCTCCAGCTCGTCCACCTCGCGGTTGAGCTGGTAGAGCCAGTACTGCTGCTCCAGCTTGACCTTGCGCTCCTCCACCAGGTCCTTCAGAGACACGTACAGCCGGTCAACCTGCGACTGCCGCCTGCTGACCTGTTCGCTGCGCAAGGACACCACGGCGCCGTCAGCCCCGGTGGGTGCCCGGGGGTGCCGGGGGTGCCCGGGGGTGGGCGGGGCGTGGGCGGGGCGTGGGCGGACCTCTGTGGGTGGCCGAGCTCGAGGAGGGCGCGGCACTGCCGGGAGAGCTGGGCGATGGTCTCCTCGTAGTTCTCGATGGTTTGCTCGGTGAGGAGATGCTTCTTGAGGAGCTGCAGGGTGCTCTGCTCGTCCTGCGCGCCGTGCGGGGCGGTGGGGTTGGGGGTTGGCAGCAGCGATTGATGGCACCCAACTCAACCAGTGCAACCAACCCAACCCAACCCAACTCAACTCAAGCCAACAGAGCCAACCCCAACCAAGCAAGGCACTCAACCCAACCAACCCAACCAACCCAACCCAACCCAACTCAAGCCAACAGAGCCAACCCCAACCAAGCAAGGCACTCAACCCAACCAACCCAACCACCCAAGCCAACAAAAGCCAGTGAAACCCAACTCAATCAATCAACACAAGCAACCAACCCAACCAGTACAACCAACCCAACCAGTACAACCAACCCAACCCAACCCAACCCAAGCCAACAGAGCCAACCCCAACCAAGCAAGGCACTCACCCAACCAACCCAACCAACCCAACCAACCCAACCACCCAAGCCAACAAAAGCCAGTGAAACCCAACCCAACCAACCAACCCAACCAGTACAACCAACCCAACCACCCAACCCAACAGAGTCAGTGAAACCCAACTCAACCAACCCCACCCAACCAGGGCAACCAACTCAACCACCCAACCCAACAGAGCCAGCCCAAACCAACTCAACCAACCCAACTCAACTCAGCCAGTGCAGTCAACCCAACCACCCAAGCCAAGAGAGCCAACCCAAACCAAGCAAGGCACTCAACCCAACCCAACCAACCCAACCCAACAAAGCCAACCCAACCCAACAAAGCCAACCCCAACCAAGAAAGGCGCTCAAGTCAACCCCACCAACCCAACCGCCCAAGCCAACCCAACCCAACCAGTGCAACCAACCCAACCACCCGACCCAACAAAAGTCAGCGAAACCCAACTCAATCAATCAAACCAACCAACCCAACCCAACCCAACCAACCAACCCAACCCTGCCAACCAACCCAACCCAACCAGTGCAACCAACCCAACCACCCGACCCAACAAAAGTCAGCGAAACCCAACACAATCAATCAAACCAACCAACCCAACCCAACCCTACCAACCAACCCAACCTGTACAACCAACCCAACCACCCAACCCAACAGAGCCAGCTAAACCCAACTCAACCAACCCAACCCAACTCAGCCAGTGCAGTCAACCCAACCACACGAGCCAAGAGAGCCAACCCAAACCAAGAAAGGTGCTCAACTCAACCCAACCCACCCAAGCCATCAAACTCACCCAATCAAACCAACCCAACCCCCCAATTAAACCAACCCAACCCAAGCCAACCAATCCAACCCAACCAACACAACCCAACCACCCAATTAAACCAACCCAACCCAATTAAACCAAGCCAACCCAACCAACCCAAGCCATCAAACTCACCCAATCAAACCAAACCAATCCAACCCAATCACCCAATTAAACCAACCCAACCCAACCCACCCAATTAAACCAACCCATCAAACTCATCCAATCAAACCAACCCAACCCAACCAAACCCATCAAATTCGCCCAATTAAACCAACCCAACCGAACCCATCAAACTCACCCAATCAACCCAACCCAACCACCCAATTAAACCAACCCAACCCAACCCAACCAATCCAACCCAACCCAACCAACCCAACCCAACCACCCAATTAAACCAACCCAACCCAACCCAACCACCCAATTAAACCAACCCATCAAACTCACCCAATCAACCCAACCCAACCCAACCCAACCCAACCCAACCCATCCCGTTCACCCAACCCAACCAACCACGCTGGCCCAACCACCGCCGCCGCCGCCGCCGCCCGGCCCGAGCCCCACCTTTCCCTTCTCCTCGTTCATCAGCAGCAGCTCCTGCTCGCCCAGCCACGACTCCACCTCGGCCACGTCGAAGTAGTACTGCTCCAGCTGGAAGGTGGCGTCCAGCGCCTGCTGCCGCCGCTCCGTCTGCTCCTGCAGCTCGGCCCAGAGCGCGCCCAGCCGCTCCAGCAGCCCCCGCACGCCCTCGGCCTCGGGGCTCTTGATGGACGCCACGGCGGCCGCGCGCTCCAGCACCTCGTCCACGCGCGGCCGGTGCACCTGGATCTCCCGGCGCAGGTTCTGAGGGTGCCGTGGGGTGGGGTGGGGTGGGACGGAGGGCTCAGCGTGGGGTGGGGCCCTCCAGCTCCAGGACCACCAGGATGGTGCAAGGTCCCACCTTGGCCCCCCAAACTCCACCCAAAAATGTGAGGAGCTGCCCCAACATCTCCCCGTGATCAGTTTTGGGGTCCCACCTTGGCCCCCAAACTCCACCCAAAAATGTGAGGAGCTGCCCCAACATCTCCCCGTGATCAGTTTTGGGGTCCCACCTTGCTCCCCACCACCACAACCCCTCGTGGTGAACTTTGGGGTCCCACCTTGGGTCCCAAACCCCTCCCCAGAAGGTGAGGAGCTGTCCCAACATCTCCCTGGCCCCAGGACCAGAGGACGGTGCAAGGTCCCACCTTGGCCCCCCAAACTCCACCCAAAAAATGTGAGGAGCTGCCCCAACATCTCCCCGTGATCAGTTTTGGGGTCCCACCTTGCTCCCCACCACCCCAACCCCTCGTGGTGAACTTTGGGGTCCCACCTTGTTCCTCACCATCACAACCCCTCATGGTGAATTTTGGGGTCCCACCTTGCTCCTCACCACCACAACCCCTCGTGGTGAACTTTGGGGTCCCACCTTGGGTCCCAAACCCCTCCCCAGAAGGTGAGGAGCTGTCCCAACGTCTCCCTGGCCCCAGGACCAGAGGACGGTGCAAGGTCCCACCTTGGTCCCCCAAACTCCACCCAAAAATGTGAGGAGCTGCCCCAACATCTCCCCGTGATCAGTTTTGGGGTCCCACCTTGCTCCCCACCACCCCAACCCCTCGTGGTGAATTTTGGGGTCCCACCTTGTTCCTCACCACCACAACCCCTCGTGGTGAATTTTGGGGTCCCACCTTGCCCTCAAACCCCTCCCCAGAAGGTGAGGAACTGCCCCAACACCTCCCCATGATCAATTTTGGGGTCCCACCTTGGGTCCCAAACCCCTCCCCAGACGGTGAGGAGCTGTCCCAACATCTCCCTGGCCCCAGGACCACCAGGATGGTGGATGGTCCCACCTTGGCCCCCAAACTCCACCCAAAAATGTGAGGAGCTGCCCCAACATCTCCCCATGATCAGTTTTGGAGTCCCACCCTGCCCCCTAACCCCACCCAAGAAGGTGAGGAGCAGCTCCAACATCTCCCCATGGTCAATTTTGGGGACCCACCTTGGCCCCCAAACCCCACCCAAGAAGGTGAGGAGCAGCTCCAACATCTCCCCATGGTCAATTTTGGGGTCCCACCTTGGCCCCCAAACCCCACCCAAGAAGGTGAGGAGCTGCCCCAACATCTCCCCATGGTCAATTTTGGGGTCCCACCTTGCCCCCAAACCCACCCTTGACCCCACATAACCCCAATGAGAGGATGAGGAGCTGCCCCAACATCTCCCCACCACCCCAACCCCTCGTGGCAAATTTTGGGGTCCCACCTTGGCCCCCAAACCTCTCCCCAGAGGGTGAGGAGCTGACCCAACACCTCCCCAACATCTCGTGGTGGATTTTGGAGTCCCACCACGACCCCAGACGCCGCGCGGGCGCTGACCTGGTTCTTCTTGATGAACTGCTGGACGGTCTGGAGGTTGGTGCCGTGGTCCTTGAGCATGGCCAAGGGCAGGCGGTCCTGGACCCACATCTGGGACAGGGGTGGAGCTCGGTGTCATCGCTGTCCCACATCCCACCCCACCCCATCCCCATTTCCATGTTCACCTCCGTCACATCCCCGTATTCATCTCATCTTCAACCCATCTCCATCTCCGTCATCTCCATCTCATCTCCACCCCCATCCATCTTCATCTCCATCCCATCTCCATCTCCGTCATCTCCATCCCATCTCCACCCCCATCCATCTTCATCTCTATCCCATCTCCATCTCCCCCCATTCATCTTGAACTCCATCCCATCTCCATCCAATCTCCTCCATCTTCACCCCATCTTCACCTCCATTATCTGCATCCCAATCCATCTTCATCTCCATCCCATCTCCATCTCCATCTCCATCTCCATCTCCATCTCCATCCCCATCTCCATGTCCATCCCCATCTCCATCTCCATCCCATCTCCACCCTCTTCATATCAAACACCATTCCATCTCCATCCCATCTCCTTCTCCATCTTCACCCCATCTCTATCTTCATCTCCATCTCCATCCCATCTCCATCCCCATCCATCTTCATCTTCATTCCATCTCCACCCCACTCACCTAAAACTATCCCATCTCCTTCTCCATCTCCATCCCATCTTCATCATCTCCATCTCCATCTCCATCTCCGTCTCCATCCCATCTCCACCCCCTTCACCTAAAACTCCATCTTATCTCCATCTCCTTCTCCATCTCCATCCCATCTCCATCCCATCTCCATCATCTCCATCTCCATCCTATCTCCATCTCATCTCCATCTCCATCCCATCTCCACCCCATTCACCTAAAACTATCCCATCTCCTTCTCCATCTCCATCCCATCTTCATCATCTCCATCCCATCTTCATCATCTCCATCTCCATCTCCATCTCCATCTCCATCCCCATCTCCATGTCCATCCCCATCTCCATCTCCATCTCCATCCCATCTCCATCTCCATCTCCATCTCCATCCCATCTCCACCCTCTTCATATCAAACACCATTCCATCTCCATCCCATCTCCTTCTCCATCTTCACCCCATCTTCACCCCATCTCTATCTTCATCTCCATCTCCATCCCATCTCCATCCCCATCCATCTTCATCTTCATTCCATCTCCACCCCACTCACCTAAAACTATCCCATCTCCTTCTCCATCTCCATCCCATCTTCATCATCTCCATCTCCATCTCCATCTCCGTCTCCATCCCATCTCCACCCCCTTCACCTAAAACTCCATCTTATCTCCATCTCCTTCTCAATCTCCATCCCATCTCCATCATCTCCATCTCCATCCTATCTCCATCTCATCTCCATCTCCATCCCATCTCCACCCCATTCACCTAAAACTATCCCATCTCCTTCTCCATCTCCATCCCATCTTCATCATCTCCATCCCATCTTCATCATCTCCATCTCCATCTCCATCTCCATCTCCATCTCCATCTCCATCTCCATCTCCATCTCCATCCCATCTCCACCCCATTCACCTAAAACTATCCCATCTCCTTCTCCATCTCCATCCCATCTTCATCATCTCCATCTCCATCTCCATCCTATCTCCATCTCCATCTCCATCCCATCTCCACCCCATTCACCTAAAACTTCATTCCATCTCCATCATCTCCATCCCATCTCCATCATCTCCACCCGATCCCACCTCCACCTCCACCTCCACCCAGCCCCACGCCACGCCATACTCACCACCTCGTCCTCCAGCTCGTGGCTGACCTGGTGGACCTCCTTGGAGGCCAGCAGGATCCTGCGGCGCTCCTTGAGGGGCTCGATGAGGCGCACGATGCGCGTCCCCACCGCGCTCTGCCGCTCGCCCACGGCCTCGCGCCCGGCCGCCTGCGCCGGCAGCGCCGCCGCCTGCGCCTGCAGCTCGCCCACCTCCTGCGACCACTGCTCCACCTGCGACTCCATGGTCTGCGCGACACGGGGACGCCGCGCGTGGAGGCCGCCGTGGCCGGGATGGGACCGACAGCGCCCAGAGCTCCTCCCAAAAAACGTCCCGGCCCCAAAGTGTGGTGGCCTTGTAATGTGGTGTCCACCATAAGCTGGTGGCACCCCCTAGAACTTGGTGTCCACCGTAAGCTGGTGGCACCTCCCATAATGTCGTGTCCACCACAATCTGGTGTCTCCCCCATAACCTGATGTCAGCCTCCATAACGTGGTGTCCCTCGTAATGTGGTGTCCACCATAACCTGGTGGCACCTCCCATAACTTGGTGTCCACCATAACCTGGTGTCACCCCCATAACTTGGTGTCCACCATAACCTGGTGTCACCCCCATAATTTGGTGTCCACCATAACCTGGTGGCACCTCCCATAACTTGGTGTCCACCATAACCTGGTGGCACCCCCATAACTTGGTGTCCACCATAACCTGGTGGCACCTCCCATAACTTGGTGTCCACCATAACCTGGTGTCACCCCCATAATTTGGTGTCCACCATAACCTGGTGGCACCTCCCATAACTTGGTGTCCACCATAACCTGGTGGCACCTCCCATAACTTGGTGTCCACCATAACCTGGTGGCACCCCCATAACTTGGTGTCCACCATAACCTGGTGGCACCCCCATAACTTGGTGTCCACCATAACCTGGTGGCACCTCCCATAACTTGGTGTCCCTCATAATGTGGTGCCCACCATAACCCGATGTCAGCCTCCATAATGTGGTGTCACCCCCATAACATGGTGTTCCTCATAATGTGGTGTCCACCATACCTTGGTGTCACCCCTCCATAATGGGGTGTCCACCACAATCTGGTGCCCACCATAATCTAGTGTCACCGCTCCATAAAGTGGTGTCCTCTATAACTTGGCGTCCACCATAATCTGGTGTCACCCCCAAAAATATGGTGTTCGTCATAATGTGGTGCCCACCATAACCTGGTGTCCCTCCATAGCCTGGTGTCCCAACACCACCCAAAATCCACCCAAGGCCCGGTGTCCCCCCAGGGTCTGGTATCCCCCCATGTCCTGCTGTCCCCATGATCTGCTGTCCCCACGTCCATCTGTCCCCGCGTCCATCTGTCCCCATGTCCTGCTGTCCCCATCCCTGCTGTCCATCTGTCCCCATGTCCGTCTGTCCCCATCCCTGCTGTCCCCACATCCTGCTGTCCCCACATCCTGCTGTCCCCATCCGTGCTGTCCCCACAATCTGCTGTCCCCATGTCCATCTGTCCCCATCCCTGCTGTCCGTCTGTCCCCATGTCCGTCTGTCCCCATCCCTGCTGTCCATCTGTCCCCATCCCTGCTGTCCGTCTGTCCCCATCCCTGCTGTGCCCACGCACCTGCAGCCGGTGGAGCTGCCGGCTGACGCTGCGCAGGTCGGAGCTGCCGCTGCCTGCTGTCCCCTGCTGTCCCCACATCCTGCCGTCCCCACGTCCATCTGTCCCCATCCCTGCTGTCCATCTGTCCCCACGTCCATGCCGTCCCCACGTCCATCTGTCCCCATCCCTGCTGTCCATCTGTCCCCACGTCCATGCTGTCCCCATGTCCATCTGTCCCCATCCCTGCTGTCCATCTGTCCCCATGTCCATCTGTCCCCACGTCCATCTGTCCCCATCCCTGCTGTCCATCTGTCCCCACGTCCATGCTGTCCCCATGTCCATCTGTCCCCATCCCTGCTGTCCGTCTGTCCCCACGCACCTGCAGCCGTTGGAGCTGCCGGCTGACGCTGCGCAGGTCGGAGCCGCCGCCGCCGCCTCCGACGCTCTCGAGCTGCTCCTCGAGCCGGCCCAGCCGCGCCTCCACGTCGGCGAAGCTCCGCGCCAGGCGCTCGGCGGCCGCCGCCTCGGCCAAGCGCCGGCTCCGCGCCTGGCTGGAGCTCTCCAGCTCCTGCCAGCAGCGCCGCAGCTCCTCCAGCTGCCGCCGCACGGCCCCGCTCAGCTCCGGCTTGGCCTGCACCAGCTCCTCGCCCTCCTGCGGGTGGGCACGGGGTGAGCAGGGGGGACCCCAAAACTGATCTCGAGGGGTTGGGGTGGTGGGGAGCAAGGTGGGACCCCAAAACTGATCTCGAGGGGTTGGGGTGGTGGGGAGCAAGGTGGGACCCCAAAACTGATCTCGAGGGGTTGGGGCGGTGGGGAGCAAGGTGGGACCCCAAAACTGATCTCGAGGGGTTGGGGCGGTGGGGAGCAAGGTGGGACCCCAAAACTGATCTCGAGGGGTTGGGGCGGCAGGGAGCAAGGTGGGACCCCAAAACTGATCTCGAGGGGTTGGGGTGGCGGGGAGCAAGGTGGGACCCCAAAACTGATCTCGAGGGGTTGGGGTGGTGGGGAGCAAGGGGGGACCCCAAAACTGATCTCGAGGGGTTGGGGTGGTGGGGAGCAAGGTGGGACCCCAAAATTCATCACGAATGGTTGGGGAGATGTTGGGGCAGCTCCTCACCTTCTGGGGAGGGGTTTGGGGTCAAGGTGGGACCCCAAAATTCATCACAAATGGTCGGGGAGATGTTGGGAGAGCTTCTCACCTTCCTGGAGGTGTGCTTGGGGTGAGGTGGGACCCCAACATTGATCTCGAGGGGTGGGGGAGATGTTGGGGCAGCTCCTCACGTTCTGGGGAGGGTTTGGGGGCAAGGTGGGACCCCAAAATTCATCACAAATGGTTGGGGAGATGTTTGGGTAAATCCTCTCTTTCCTGGGATGGGGTTTTGGGGTCAAGATGGGACCCCAACATTGATCTCGAGAATTGGGGAGATGTTGGAGCTGCTCCACACCTTCTCGGGTGGGGTTTTAGGGCAAGGTGGGACCCCAAAATCCACCATGAGGAGCTGGGGAGGTGTTGGGGCAGCTCCTCATCTTCTCATGGGGGTTACGGGGTCAAGGGGTGGGGACCCCAAAATTCATCCCGGGGGGGGTGGGGGAGCGAGGTGGGACCCCAAAACCGATCACGGGAGATGCTGGGGGAGCTCCTCACGGTCTGGGGTGGGGTTTGGAGCGAGGTGGGACCCCAAAATTGACCACAGGGGGGGGGGGACACTGAGGGGACACTGAGGGACACTGAGGGGACAATGAGGGGACACTGAGGGGACAATGAGGGGACACTGGGGGGACACTGGGGGGACACTGAGGGGGACACTGAGGGGACACTGAGGGGACAATGAGGGGACACTGAGGGGACACTGAGGGGACAATGAGGGGACAATGAGGGGACACTGAGGGGACACTGAGGGGACACTGAGGGGACACTGAGGGGACAATGAGGGGACACTGAGGGGACAATGAGGGGACAATGAGGGGACACTGAGGGACACTGGGGGGACACTGGGGGGACACTGAGGGGACAATGAGGGGACACTGGGGGGACACTGAGGGGACACTGAGGGGACATTGAGGGGACACTGGGGGACACTGAGGGGACACTGAGGGGACACTGAGGGGACACTGGGACGTTTTGGGGCGGCCACCCCGGGGGGGGGGACACAAAGGGGACAGTTTGGGGGGAGGTGACACACGGGGGGGGGGCACACACAGGGGACACCACAGGGGGTGACACATGGGGGGTGGGGACACACGGGGGGTGACGTGACAAGGGGGAGGTGACACCGAGCAGGTGACACGGGGAGGGGACTTGGGGGGGGACACACAGGGGATGGCACAGGGAGGGGACACAGGGAGGGGACAGCACGGGTGGGGGGGGACACACGGGGGGGGTGACACACCGGGGACACCGCAAGGAGGTGACACGGGTGGGGTGGGGGGGACACAGCGCAGTGACGGGTGGGTGACACTGCGGGGAGGGGACACACGGGGGTGACACTGCGGGGAGGTGACACGGGGGAGGTGACACACGGGGGACACCACGGGTTGGGCGTGACTTTGGGGAGGTGACACTTGGAGGACAACGAGGGGGGGTGACACGAGTGGGGATGACACGGCTTGGGGACACTCGGGGGACACACGGGTGGGGGTGACACACACGGGGGGGGGGGGGGGGTGACACGAGGGGGAGGCGACGCCACTTGTGGGCCGATGGCGGGGGGGGGGGGAGGGGGTGGTGACGCCCCTTGGTGACCGCAGCGCCGACCGGACCCAACCAAAACCTGTGGGGGGGGAGGGGGGGGTCGGGAGAAGGCGGGAGGGGGCGGGGCGTGCAGAAGAGGCGGGGCGTGCAGGAAGGGGGCGGGGCGTGCAGGAAGAGGGCGGGGCATGCAGGAAGGGGGCTGGGTTATCAGGAGGGGGGCAGGGCGTGTAGGAAGGGGGCGGGGCGTGCAGGAGGGGGCGGGGCGTGCAAGGAGGGGGCGGGGGCGTGCAGGAGGGGGGCTGGGTTATCAGGAGGGGGGCGGGGCGTGCAGAAGGGGGCGGGCGTGGAGAAGAGGGCTGGGTTATCAGAAGGGGGCTGGGTTATCAGGAGGGGGATGGGGCGTGTAGGAAGAGGGCGGGGCGTGCAGGAGGGGGGCGGGGCGTGGGAGGAAGAGGGCGGGCATGCAGGAAGAGGGCGGGGCGTGCAGGAAGGGGGCGGGGCGTGCAGGGGGGGGGGCGTGCAGGAAGAAGGCGGGGCGTGTAGGAAGAGGGCGGGGCGTGCAGGAGGGGGGCGGGGCGTGCAGGAGGGGGGCGGGGCGTGGAGGAAGAGGGCGGGGGCGTGCAGCAGGGGGGCGGGGCACCGCGCCCAGCATCACCCTCCCCCCTCCCCCTCCCCCTCCCCCGCCCTGCCCTCCCCCCCCAGCGCCACGGAACCTTCTCGATCCTGCGGAGCCACTCGCGGTTCTGCGCCAGCTCGGCCAGGAACGCGGGGTGCTGCAGCCACGGCTTGGGGGGCGCCCGCGGGGGGGGGTCCCGCGAGGGGTCCGCGGCCATCAGCGCCTTCTCGCGGGCCCACGCATCCAGCTGCGGGGGGAGCGCCACCGTGGGGGGGGGGGGGGTGGAAGAGGGGGGACCCCCCCTTGGTGCCCCCCGAAAAATAAAAAATTTAAAAAAAAAAAAAAAAAATCCCACCCAAAAATAAAAAATCGGCAGGAGCTTCCTGGGTTTTTTTCCTTAAAAAAATGAAAATATTGTGTCCCCCCCGCCCTTAAAAAAAAAAATATAAAAATAATTCAGGGTTATTGTTAAAAATTAAAAAAGAAAAAAAAAAAAATCCCAACCAAAGAAAAAAAAAAAAAATCCCAACCAAAAATAAAAAAAAAAAAAAAAAATCGGCGGGAGCTTCCTGGGTTTTTTTTTTCTTAAAAAAATGAAAATATTGTGTCCCCCCCCACCCTTAAAAAAAAAAAAAAAAAAAAAATTCAGGGTTAAAAATGAAAATGTTAATGTTTTTTTTAAATTTTTTAATGTTAAAAATTAAAAAAAAAAAAAATCTCACCCAACAAGAAAAAAAAATAAATATCGGGAGGAGCTTGTTCTTTAAAAAAAAAAAAAAAAATCAAAAAAAATCAAAATATTCCCCCCCTAAAAAATAATAGTTCAGGGGTTTCCTCTTATTCTCAAAAAAAAATCTAAATAAATTTCCCCCCCCCCCCAAAAAAAAAAAATAAAAATTGAGGGGTCTCCTGGTTTTCCTGTTAAAAAAATCAAAATGTTTCCCCCCCTAAAAAAAAAATAATTCAGGGGTCTTTCTCCTAAAATAATCTAAATAAATTCCCCCTCGAATAAAAAATAATTCAAGGGTCTCCTCTTTTATTCTTAAAATAAATCTAAATAAATTCTTACCCCCCCAAAAAATTGTTCATTTTTAAAAAAAAAAAAAAAAAAATCTAAATAAATTCTCCCCTCTCCAAAAAATAATTCAGGGCTCTCCTCTTTTATTCTTAAAAGAAATCTAAATTAATTCTCCCCCCTCCAAAAAAGAATAATTCAGGGGCCTCTCTTCTCTTAAAATAATCTAAATAAATCCCCCCCCTCCAAAACAAAAGAAAAATCAGATGAATTCTCTTTTTCTCTTAAAAATAACTAAATATTCCCCCCCAAAAAAGTCAGGAGTTGTTTCCCCTCTTTCCCCCCCCAAAAAAATAAAATCAGGAGAAATCCCCACTTTTTTTTTCCTAAAAAATAAAATAAATTAGAAGCCCCCTCCCCTTTTTATAAAAAGAAAAAAAAAAATCAACTCCCCCCACTCCGTTTTTCTTCTTTTTTGCCCCAAAAATTGCAGAGGGGAAGGGGGAGAGGAACCCCCAGATTTAAAAAAAATAAATAAATAAATAAAAAAGGGGAGAGGAGCCCCCAAAAAAAATCCCAAAAATAGGCGAGGGGACCCCCAAAATAACCCCAAAAATAGAGAAGCAGACCCCGAAAATAATCCCAAAAATAGAGAGGGAGACCCCAAAATAATCCCAAAAAACAAATCCCAAAAATAGGCGAGGGGACCCCTAAAATAATCCCCCCCAAAATCCCAGAAATAGGTGAGAGGACCCTCAAAAAAATCTCAAAAATATCCCAAAAATAAGCGAGGAGACCCCCCCAAAATAATCCCAAAAATAGAGAAGGAGACCCCTAAAATAACCCCAAAAAAACAAATCCCAAAAATAGGCGAGGGGACCCCCAAAATAATCCAAAAAATAGAGGAGACCCCCAAAATAATCCCAAAAAAACAAATCCCAAAAACAGGCGAGGGGATCCCTAAATTAATCCCAAAAATAGAGAAGGAGACCCCCAAAATAATCCCAAAAATAGAGAAGGAGACCCTCAAAATAATCCCAAAAATAGAGGAGGAGACCCTCAAAATAATCCCAAAAATAGAGGAGGAGACCCCCAAAATAACCCCAAAAATAGAGGAGACCCCTAAAATAACCCCCAAAAATAGAGGAGGAGACCCCTAAAACAACCCCAAAAATAGAGCAGGAGACCCCCAAAATAACCCCAAAAATAGAGGAGGAGACCCCTAAAATAACCCCCAAAAATAGAGAAGGAGACCCCCAAAATAACCCCAAAAATAGAGGAGGAGACCCCCAAAATAACCCCAAAAATAGAGGAGGAGACCCCCAAAATAACCCCCAAAAAAATCCCAAAATAGCCGCGCCCCCTCCCCCCCTTCCCGAAACAAATCAAAAACGGGAACGGGCGCGAGCGGCCCCCTCCCCCTCCCCCTTTTCCCCCGAAAAGCGGCGGATTTGGGGTCGGGAGGGCGGGGGGAGGGGGTGAGGATGAGGATGGAGGAGGGGGAGGAGGAGGAGGGGGAGGGGGGGATGAAGATGGAGGAGAGGGAGGAGGAGGAGGAGGAGGGGACGGGGATGATGGAGGACGAAGGAGGATGAGGATGAGGATGAGGGCGATGGAGAGGAAGGCTCCGGAGGCTGCGGGAGGAGGCCGCGGAGGGTGAGGAGGATGAGGAGGGTGAGGATGAAGAGGCCGCCGCCGCTCCCGGCCGTGATGCAGCAGATCCCGGGCGGAGCGGAGCGGAGCGGAGCGGAGCGAGCGCCGGATGAGCCCGAGGAGATCCGGCCAAAAAATCCCCGCAGCGGCGGGGGAAGCGGCACCGAGCCCGGAATGCCCCAAATCCGCCCCGAATCACCCCAAAATCCACACGAAATCACCCCAAAAATACCCCCAGGTCCGTCCCAAATCCACCCCCAGGATCCCCACAAAATTCACCCAAAATACCCACAAAGTCACCCCGAATTCACCCCCAAATCCATCCCAAATCCACCCCGAAATTAACCCCAAATCCATCCAAAATTCACCCCAAATCCACCCCCAAAAATCCCCATAAAATCCACCCCAAATCCACCCCAAAATTACCCCAAAATTCACCCCAAATCCACCCCAAAATTACCCCAAAATTCACCCCAAATCCAACCCAAAATTACCCCCAAGGCCACCCCAAATATCCCCACAAAATCCACCCCAAATTTACCCCAAATCCACCCCCAAAATCGCCCCAAATTCACCCCAAAATCACCCCCAAAGCCACCCCAAATATCCCTACAAAACCCACCCCAAATATCCCCACAAAACCCACCCCAAATCCACCCTAAATCACCCCAAAATTCACTCCAAATCCATCCCAAATTCACCTCAAAATCACCCCAAAATTCACTCCAAATCCATCCCAAATTCACCCCAAAATTCACTCCAAACTCAACCCAAATATCCCTACAAAATCCACCCCAAATATCCCCACAAAATCCACCCCAAATCCATCCTAAATCACCCCAAAATTCACTCCAAATCCATCCCAAATTCACCCCAAAATTCACTCCAAATCCATCCCCAAGATCCCCACAAAATTCACCAAAAATCCCCACAAAATTATTCCCAAATTCACGCCAAAATTAACCCCAAATCCACCCCAAATCCACCCCGAGATTCACCCCAAATTCACCCACAAAATCCCCTCAAAATCCACCCCATATCCATCCCAAATCCATCTCAAAATTAACCCCAAATTCATTTTGAAACCACCCCAAATTCACCTCAAAATCCACCCCAAATCCACCCCGAAATTCACCCCAAATCCACCTCAAAATTACCCCAAATCCATCCCAAATATCCGTACAAAATCCACCCCAAATATCCCCAAAAAATCCACCCCAAATCCATCCCGAAATTCACCCCAAATCCATTCAAAATCCACCCCTAAATCCACCCCAAATTCACCCACAAAATCCACCCCATATCCATCCCAAGTCACCCCAAAATCCACCCCAAATACATCTCAAAACTACCCTAAAATCCACCTCAAATCCACCCTAAATCACCCCAAAATTCACTCCAAATCCATCCCCAAGATCCCCACAAAATTCACCAAAAATCCCCACAAAATCCACCCCAAAATCCCCAGAAAATTCATCCCAAATCCATCCCAAAATCCACTCCAAATTGACCCCAAATCACCCCAAAATCCACCCCCAAAAACCTCCCGAATTCCACCCAAAATCACCCCCAAAATCACCCCAAGTTCACCCCATATCCACCCCAAAATCGTCTCAAAATCCATCCCAAAAATCACCCCCAAATCCACCCCAAATTTGCCTCAAAATTCACCCCAAAACTATTCTAAAATCATCCCAAAATCCATCCCAAAATCCCCCCAAAACACCCCAAAATCTGCCTCAAATCCACGCGAAATCCATCCCCAAAATCCCCCCAAATTCCATCCCGAAATCACCCCAAAATCCCCCACAAATCCATCCTAAATGTGCCCCGAAATCCCCCCAAATTCACGCCAAAATTCACCCCAAATCCCCCCCAAATTTCCCCCAAAATCCACTCCAAATTGACCCCAAAATCCCCCCTAAATTCCACCCCAAACTTCACCCCAAAATTCACCCCTAAATCACCACAAATCCCCCTGTGAGGCCGGAGGAGAACCCGGAGAAGAACCCGGAGGAGAACCCGGAGAAGAACCCGGAGAAGAACCCGGAGGAGAACCCGGAGAAGAACCCGGAGGAGAACCCGGAGAAGAACCAGGAGGAGAACCCAGAGAAGAACCAGGAGGAGAACCAGGAGGAGAACCCGGAGGAGAACCCGGAGAAGAACCAGAAGGAGAACCCAGAGAAGAACCAGGAGGAGAACCCGGAGAAGAACCAGGAGGAGAACCCGGAGGAGAACCCGGAGGAGAACCCGGAGAAGAACCCGGAGAAGAACCAGGAGGAGAACCAGGAGACCAGGGGGAGAACCCGGGGAAGAACCCGGAGGAGAACCCGGAGAAGAACCAGGAGGAGAACCAGGAGGAGAACCCGGAGGAGAACCCGGAGAAGAACCCGGAGGAGAACCCGGAGAAGAACCAGGAGGAGAACCCAGAGGAGAACCGGAGAAGAACCAGGAGGAGAACCCGGAGAAGAACCAGGAGGAGAACCCGGAGGAGAACCCGGAGGAGAACCCGGAGAAGAACCAGGGGGAGAACCCGGGGGAGAACCCGGAGGAGAACCAGGAGAAGAACCCGGAGAAGAACCAGGAGGAGAACCAGGAGAAGAACCCGGAGGAGAACCCGGAGAAGAACCAGGAGAAGAACCCGGAGGAGAACCCGGAGAAGAACCCGGAGGAGAACCCGGAGGAGAACCCAGGCCCACCATGGAGGGTTTTGGGGAGGGGTCTCGGGTTCTGGGGAGGGGTCCCATCTGAGCGGGCCTGACCTCTCGGCACTCCTGGAGGAACCTCTGGAGCTCCAGGTGGTCCTGGAGGCGCCGCGTCCACTCCTGGGCCAGCTCATGGTTGCGTTGGCTCCTGCGGGGGTGCGACCCCCTAATTAACCCCTGATTAACCCTTAATTAACCCTTAATTAACCCCTAATTAACCCCTGAACCTCCCTCAGAGGGGAAACTGAGGCACGAGGTCCCACCTGGGGTCCACCAGCAAATCCAGCCCTGTCCTCGGTCCTGGGTGGAGTTTTGGGGTTCTGGGTGGAATTTTGGGGGTTGTGGGGGGAATTTTGGGGGTTCTGGGTGGAGTTTTGGGGTTTCTGGGTGGAGTTTTGGGTTCCTGGGCGGAGTTTTTGGTTCCTGGGTGGAATTTTGGGGTTCTGGATGGAGTTTTGGGTTCCTGGATGGAATTTTGGGTTCCTGGGTGGAGTTTTGGGGTTCCTGGGTGGAGTTTTGGGTTCCTGGGTGGCGTTTTTGGTTCCTGGGTGGAATTTTGGGGTCCTGGGTGGAGTTTTGGGTTCCTGGATGGAATTTTGGGTTCCTGGGTGGAGTTTTGGGGTTCCTGGACGGAATTTTGGGTTCCTGGGTGGAATTTTGGGGTTCTGGATGGAGTTTTGGGTTCCTGGGTGGAATTTTGGGGTTCCTGGGTGGAGTTTTGGGGTCCTGGACGGAATTTTGGAGCTCTGGGTGGAATTTTGGGTTCCTGGTGGAGTTTTGAGGTGCTGGATGGACTTTTGGGGTTCCTGGGAGCTGCTGGTGGCCCAGGAGTCTCCTGGTGGCCCTGGGGTCCCCTGGTGGCCTCGGGGTCTCCATGGTGGCCCTGGGCTCTCCTGGTGGCCCCGGGGTCTCCATGGTGGCCTCGGAGTCTCCCTGGTGGCCCCGGGGTCTCCTGGTGGCCCAGGGTCTCCTGGTGGCCCAGGATCTCCTGGTGGCCCCACCTGTGGCGCAGCTCCTCCACGGCCTGGGCCACGCGGTCGCTGTGGAGGTGGCCCTGGCGCAGGAGGCTCTCGCCGGCCTGCAGGACCAGCTGGACCTTCTGCAGGTTCAGCTCCAGCGTGGTGGTGAAGTCCTTGTGCTTCTTCAGCGCCTTGGTCACCCCCTCCAGCGAGTCGGGCAGCTCGGCGTGGGCCAGCGCGGTCTCCTGGGGGGTGCGGTGGGTTGGGGGACATCTGAGCCGGCCTTGGGGTGGGCACCTCAAAGCCACAGGAGATCCACCAGGGGCTGGTGCCACCCGAGCCCATCGCTCGAGACCTTCTACAAACCATTCCCACCACCCCAAATCTTCTTCCACCCATCTCCGTCATCCAGGACCTTCTCCCACCCCACTGTCTCCATTACCCACCCATCATCTCCACCACCCCAGACCTTCTAACCATGGTCCCCCTCACCCATTCATCGTCTCCACCACCCCAGACCTTCTCCCACCCACTGTCTCCATTACCCACTCGCTATCTCCATTGACCAGGACCTTCTCCCACCCATGGGCCCCATCAGCCATCCACCATCTCCACCACCCCAGACCTTCTCCCACCCCACCACCACCACGTCCTCCTCCCAGACCTCCTCCCACCCATCACCCATCCATCATCTCCACCAACCAAGACCTTCTCCCATCCCACCACCATGTCCACCTGGCAGACCTTCTCCCACCCATCACCCATCCATCATCTCCACCAACCAGGACCTTCTCCCACCCCATCCCACCACGTCCACCTCCCAGACCTTCTCCCATCCCATCCCATCCCACCACCACGTCCTCCTCCCAGACCTTCTCCCAGCCCACCCCATCCCACCACCCTGTCCACCTCCTAGACCTTCTCCCAGCCCATCCCACCACCACATCCACCTCCCAGACCTTCTCCCAGCCCATCCCACCACCACGTCCACCTCCCTGACCTTCTCCCATCCCACCACCACGTCCACCTGGCAGACCTTCTCCCAGCCCATCCCACCACCAGGTCCACCTCCCAGACCTTCTCCCACCCATCACCCATCCATCATCTCCACCTCCCAGACCTTCTCCCAGCCCATCCCACCACCATGTCCTCCTCCCAGATCTTCTCTCACCCATCACCCATCCATCATCTCCACCTCCCAGACCTTCTCCCATCCCATCCCCACCACCACGTCCACCTGGCAGACCTTCTCCCAGCCCAGCCCACCACCAGGTCCACCTCCCAGACCTTCTCCCAGCCCATCCCACCATCACGTCCACCACGTCCACCTCCCAGAACTTCTCCCACCCATCACCCATCCATCATCTCCACCAACCAGGACCTTCTCCCACCCCACCCCACCCCACCACCGCGTCCACCGCGCCCACCTGGCCGCCGAGGCTGCCCTGGCACTGCCGCACGTCCCTGAGGAACAGGTGGAGGACGTGGGACTGCACCAGGAGCTCCCTCCTGGCGTCCCAGCTCTGCAGGAGCTTCCCCCAGCCCGCGTCCAACTTCTGCAGCCACCGCTGCAGGGACCCGTGGGGCACGTCCACGTCCTCCAGCGCCAGCAGCAGCTCGCTGGCCGCCTGCAGCCTGCCGTAGTCCTCCTCGCGCCCGTTGATCTCCTCCTTGAGGGCCACGTGGACGTTCAGCAGCTCCTCGGCCTCGGCCAAGCCCCCGGGGACCTCCCGCGAGCCCGCGGCCGCCTGGGTCTTCACCAGCCACGCCAGGAACTCGTCCAGGTCCTGGATGAACCGCTGGAGGCGCCCGGCCACCGCCAGCGCGTCCTCGCAGCCCCGGAAGGTCCTCTCGAGGTCGTCCCACTCGCGGCCGATCTCCTCCAAGGGCAGCAGGACGTCCGGGGCGCGCGCGGGGTGGGCCCGGGCCAGGTCCTCGCCCTCGCGCTGGAGCTCCGCCAGCCGCGGCTCCAGGGCCACCAGCGCGGCCTCCATGGTGGACAGGCGGCGCCGCAGGGCCAGGACCCCGCCCAGGTCGCCGCCGCCGCCGCCGCCGGACTGGGTGGCCTCGATGGACCTCCTCTTGTCGCGCAGCTGCGCCTTCATCTCGGCGCACTCCAGCAGGAAGTTCTGGATCTTCAGCACCGAGCTCAGCTGGCTCTTCTTGGTCTCCACCAGCTCCACCACCCGGTTCCAGCTGGAGGTGGGGGCGAGACCTTCCCTGAGCTGGGATGGGGCCCACCAGGACCAGGAGCAACCTTGGGATGGGCTGGGAATGGTGGCCGGGAGAGGTGGAACCCATGGGGACGTCCCACCACTGGAGAACCTCAGGTTGGGGGTCACACGAAGCTCCTCCCACCAAGGAGACCTCAAGGACCTTGAGATCATTTCAGGACCCCCAGGATGGGCTTGGACCATTGTCGTGGTGAGGTGGAACCCATGGGGACGTCCCACCACGGAGAACCTCAGGTTGGGGGTCACACAAAGCTCCTCCCACCAAGGAGACCTCAAGAACCTTGAGATCATTTCAGGACCCCCAGGATGGGCTTGGACCATTCCAATGGACACCTGGACCCCACAGGGACCTCCCACCACCGGAGAACCTCAGGTTGAGAGTCTCCAACCCCACCATGGAGACCCCAAGAAGGTCAAGGTCCACCTCGTGTCCCCCCCAGGCCCGTACCGGCTGTTGAGGTGGTCCTGGCAGGACCGGACCTCGTCCGAGCTGGGGTGGCCACCATCCACCAGCTGCTGCACCACCTGGTTGACGTCCAGGATGCGCCCCATGACGCTGTTCATCTCCTGGTCCAGGCTCTCAAACCTGGGCAGGAGGACACGGGCAGGTCCACCACGGGCACGAGGAACCTCGACCACCCAAGCCCATGAAGAACCTCAACCTCATGAAGAACCTCAACCACCCAAGCCCATGAAGAACCTCAACCACCAAACCGCAACTAATCAAACCTGTGAAGAACCTCAACCATCCAACCCCATGGAGAACCTCAACCACCCAACCTCAACCATCCAACCCCATGGAGAACCTCAACCATGAACCCCATGAGGAACCTCAACCACCCAACCCCATGAAGAACCTCGACCGTAAACACCATGAAGAACCTCGACCACGAACACCATGAAGAACCTCAACCATCCAAGCCTATGAAGAAGCTCCACCACCCACCTGTGCTGCAGCACCTCAACCTCATCCAGCTCCTCAGGAACCTCCATCTTCTCCAACCCCATGGAGAACCTCAACCACCCAAACCCATGAAGAACCTCGACCATGAACACCATGAAGAACCTCAACCACCCAACCCCATGGAGAACCTCAACCACCCAAACCCATGGAGAACCTCAACCACCCCACCTGTGCTGCACCACCTCGACCTCATCCAGCTCCTCGGGCACCTCCATCTTCTCCAAACCCATGGAGAACCTCAACCACCCAACCCCATGAAGAACCTCAACCACCCAACCCCAACCACCCAACTCCAACCACCCAACCCCATGAAGAACCTCCACCACCCACCTGTGCTGCACCACCTCGACCTCATCCAGCTCCTCGGGCACCTCCATCTTCTCCAACCCCATGGAGAACCTCAACCACCCAACCCCATGGAGAACCTCAACTACCCAACCCCATAAAGAACCTCAACCACCCAACCCCATGGAGAACCTCAACCATCCAACCCCATGAAGAACCTCAACCACCCAACCTCAACCACCCAACCCCATGAAGAACCTCAACCCCACGAAGAACCTCCACCACCCACCTGTGCTGCACCACCTCGACCTCATCCAGCTCCTCGGGCACCTCCATCTTCTCCAGCCACTGCTCCTTCTCGTCCACCCACACCTCGCAGGCGTGCACCTCGCTGAACATGCGGTAGACGGCCAGCGCGTCCTGCAGCCACTGCGTCCTCAGCACGGCCACCTCGGCCACCTCGCCGTAGAGCTGCTCCACCTCCACCACGCGGATCTGGATGTCCACGCCCTGCCGGCGGTCGGGCGCCAGCAGCGCCAGCTGCTTACGGAGGCCCACCACGGCGGCGCGGTGCTGCTCCACCTCGTCCAGCACGGCGCGGTGCTTGCGCAGCAGGGCCCGGCTGGAGTGGTCGTCGTGGCCGAAGTCGTCGCTGGACACGATGCGGTAGATGTCCTGCAGCCAGGCCACCAGGTCGTCCGTGTCGGCGCTGAACTGGAAGAAGCTCAGGGCGTCCTCCAGGCGCTGCTGGTGGAGCCCCGTGATCTCCTCCAGCTTCTTCCACCGCAGGCAGACCTCCCGCATCTTCTCCTGGACGCCCACGGAGCTGAAGGACTTCTTGGCCAGGATCTTCTCGCCTTTCTTCATGGTCTGGTGGAGCAGGGCGCGGCGGTTGCCCAGCTCGCCCAGCGTGGTCTTGTGCTTGGTGGTCAGGGTGAGGACGCTGCTGAGGTCGCGGCCGCAGCTCCTGGTGGCCAGGATCTTCTCCTTCTCGCGGATCCAGGCCTCGGCCTCCTCCATCTCCTGGAAGAAGGTCCAGAGCTGGCGCGAGTCCTCCAGCTCCTTCCGGCGCTTGGCCGCCAGCTCCTGCAGCTCCTCCAGGCACGTGTGGACGTGGTGGACGCGGTTGCAGATGATCTGCGGGTCGCACGGTTGGTAGCCTGGGCAGGAGAAGACGCTCAGGTGGTGGCAGGAGGTGGCCGAGGGTCACCAGGCACGGAGGTGTCCAAGGAAGGAGCGGACACGACGCTCCGGGCTCTGCTCCTGGGCTGGACTCAAAGATCTCAGAGGGTTCTCCAAGCCCAGGGGTGCTGTGGGGACTCTTGGAGGTGGCCCACCAAGACCTTGGGATGAACATTCCAGGGTCCACCAGGACCTTGGGTTCACCATCCCGTGATCTACCAAAACCTTGGGTTGACCCTTCCGTGATCTACCAAAACCTTGGGTCAACCTTTTGATGGGCCACCAAGATCATGGGGTGACCCTTCCGTAGCCCACCAAGATCTTGAATGGCCCCTTCATGGTCCATCAAGACCTCGGCTGACCTTTCCATGGTCCATCAAGACCTTGGCTGATCCTCCCATGGTCCATCAAGACCTTGGTTGACCCTTCCATGGTCCATCAAGACCTTGGCTGACCCTTCCATGGTCCATCAAGACCTCGGCTGACCTTTCCATGGTCCATCAAGACCTTGGCTGATCCTCCCATGGTCCATCAAGACCTTGGTTGACCCTTCCATGGTCCATCAAGACCTTGGCTGACCCTCCCATGGTCCATCAAGACCTTGGCTGACGTTTCCATGGTCCATCAAAACCTTGGCTGATCCTCCCATGGTCCATCAAGACCTTGGTTGACCAATCCATGGTCCATCAAAACCTTGGCTGATCCTCCCATGGTCCATCAAGACCTTGGTTGACCAATCCATGGTCCATCAAGACCATAGCTGACCTTTCCATGGTCCATCAAGCCCATAGCTGACCCTCCCATGGTCCATCAGACCTTCCCAAGGCCCACCACCTCCCCGTGCCCTGGTTGTCCACCCTGGTGGCCCCGTTACCGTCCAGCTCGGAGAACTCGAGCGCGGCGGCGTTGAGGGCCTGGACGCGCTCGGTCTGCGCCGCGATGTCGGCCTCCAGCAGCCCGTGCTTCTGCAGGAGGTCCTCAACCTCCAGCAGGTGCTTCCCCAAGTCCTTGGAGACCAGGAGAACCTGCAGAAGAACCGAACTGCGTCACCCTGAAACACCCAACCCCATGAAGAACCTCAACCATGAACCCCATGGAGAACCTCAACCATGAACCCCATGGAGAACCTCAACCACCCAACCCCAACCACCCAACCCCATGAAGAACCTCAACCATGAACCCCATGGAGAACCTCAACCATGGACCCCATGGAGAACCTCAACCACCCAACCCCAACCACCCAACCCCATGAAGAACCTCAACCATGGACCCCATGAAGAACCTCAACCATGGACCCCATGAAGAACCTCAACCACCCAACTCCATGGAGAACCTCAACCATGAACCCCATGGAGAACCTTGACCATCCAACCCAAACCACCCAACCCCATGAAGAACCTCAACCGTGAACCCCATGGAGAACTTCAACCACCCAACCCCATGGAGAACCCCAACCATGGACCCCATGAAGAACCTCAACCATGGACCCCATGAAGAACCTCAACCACCCAACCCCAACCACCCAACCCCATGAAGAACCTCAACCATGGACCCCATGAAGAACCTCAACCACCCAACCCCAACCACCCAACCCCATGAAGAACCTCAACCACCCAACCCCATGAAGAACCTCAACCACCCAACCCCATGAAGAACCCCAACCATGAACCCCATGAAGAACCTCAACCACCCAACCCCATGAAGAACCTCAACCATGAACCCCAAGAAGAACCTCAACCATGAACACCATGAAGAACCTCAATCATGAACCTCATAAAGAACCTCAACCATCCAACCCCAACCACCCAACCCCATGGAGAACCTCAACCATGGACCCCATGAAGAACCTCAACCACCCAACCCCACGAAGAACCCCAACCATGAACCCCACGGAGCCTCACAGTGCTCCTCAACCCTTCCCAGAACTTCACCGCCGCGCCCCCGCATCTCCTCTGCGCTCCCATCCCCACCTGCATCTCCTCCATCCAGTCGATCATGTAGACCATCTCCTGGAAGATCTTCTGCAGGGCCAGGTTCTGCTCGAGGCGGGCGCGGCGGGCGCGCAGCAGCTCGGTCAGCAGCGCCCACTGCCGCAGGACGTTGTCCCTCTGCGCGCCGATGCGCCGCGCGTCGTGGTAGCCCTCGGCCTCCATCTCCAGCGCCAGCTCCACCACCACCTGGATGCGCTCCTGGTACGAGGAGATGTCGGCCTCGATGGCCTCGTGCTTCTTCATGGCCGCCTCCACCGCCGGCAGGTCGTAGCCGAAGTTGTCCTGAAGGGGGACACGGAGATGGACACGGGTGGGGTGGGGTTCTCAGCGGTCAAGGAGGAGGAGGTTCCACCAGAACCACGTGGTCAAGGAGGAGCCTGATGAGGTTCCACCAGAACCATGTGGTCAAGGAGGAGCCTGATGAGGTTCCACCAGAACCATGTGGTCAAGGAGGAGCCTGATGAGGTTCCACCAGAACCATGTGGTCAATGAGGAGCCTGATGAGGTTCCACCAGAACCACGTGGTCAGTAAGGAGCCTGATGAGGTTCCACCAGAACTACGTGGTCAGTGAGGAGCCTGATGAGGCTCCACCAGAACCACGTGGTCAAGGAGGAGCCTGATGAGGTTCCACCAGAACCATGTGGTCAATGAGGAGCCTGATGAGGTTCCACCAGAACTACGTGGTCAAGGAGGAGGAGCCTGATGAGGTTCCACCAGAACTACGTGGTCAATGAGGAGCCTGATGAGGTTCCACCAGAACTACGTGGTCAGTGAGGAGCCTGATGAGGTTCCACCAGAACCACGAGGTCAAGGAAGAGCCTGATGAGGTTCCACCAGAGCTACATGGTCAATAAGGAGCCTGATGAGGTTCCACCAGAACCATGTGGTCAATGAGGTTCCACCAGAACTACGTGGTCAAGGAGGAGCCTGATGAGGTTCCACCAGAACCACGTGGTCAAGGAGGAGCCTGATGAGGTTCCACCAGAACCACGTGGTCAAGGAGGTTCCACCAGCCCTCCATGGTCAATGAGGTCCAACCTCCTCTCCCAGGTCAAGGAAGTTCCACCAGATCTCCGTGGTCAATGAGGAGATTGAGGAGGTCCCACCAGACCTCCATAACCAATGAGGTCCAACCCCCTCTCCACGGTCAATGAGGAGGTCGAGGAGGTTCCACCAGACCTCCATGGCCAAGGAGGTTCCACCAGATCTCCGTGGTCAATGAGGAGGCCAATGAGGTTCCACCAGCCCTCCATGGTCAATGAGAAGGTCCCACTTCCCACTACCTCTCCATGGTCAATGAGGAGATTGAAGAGGTCCCACCAGACCTCCATGGTCAAGGAGGTCCAATCCCCTCTCCGTGGTCAATGAGGAGGTCAAGGATGTTCCACCAGTCCTCCATGGTCAATGAGGAGTCCAGTGAAGTCCAATCTCCTCTCCATGGTCAAGGAGGTCCCACCAGACCTCCATAACCAAGGAGGTCCCACCAGACCTCCATAATCAAAGAGGCCCAACCCCCTCTACATGTTCAGTGAGGAGGCCAAGGAGGTTCCACCAGTCCTCCGTGGCCAAGGAGGTTCCACCAGCCCTCCATGGTCAATGAGGAGGCCAATGAGGTCCAATCTCCTCTCCATGGTTCAGGAGGTCCCACCAGTCCTCCCTGGTCAAGGATGTCCAACCCCTCTCTCCATGGTCAATGAGGACATCGCGGAGGTTCCACCAGTCCTCCATGGTCAAGGAGGTCCCAGCAGTCCAGCATCATCAAGGAGGTCCAACCCCCCCTCCATGCTCAATGAGGAGGTCAAAGATGTCCAACCACCCCTCCCTGCTCAAGGTGGTCCCCAATGAGGTCCCACCATCCATAATGAGGTCCCACCATCCATGATGAGGTCCCACCATCCAAAATGAGGTCCCACCATCCATAATGAGGTCCCACCATCCAAAATTAGTTCCCACCATCCAAAATTAGTTCCCACCATCCATGATGAGGTCCCACCATCCATAACGAGGTCCCACCATCCATAATGAGGTCCCACCATCCAAAATGAGGTCCCACCATCCATAATGAGGTCCCACCATCCATAATGAGGTCTCACCATCCAAAATGAGGTCCCACCATCCATAATGAGGTCTCACCATCCAAAATGAGGTCCCACCATCCATAATGAGTTCCCACCATCCATAATGAGGTCTCACCATCCAAAATGAGGTCCCACCATCCATAATGAGGTCCCACCATCCATAATGAGTTCCCACCATCCAAAATGAGGTCCCACCATCCAAAATGAGGTCCCACCATCCATAATGAGGTCCCACCATCCAAAATTAGTTCCCACCATCCAAAATTAGTTCCCACCATCCAAAATGAGGTCCCACCATCCAAAATGAGGTCCCACCATCCATAATGAGGTCCCACCATCCATAATGAGGTCCCACCATCCATAATGAGTTCCCACCATCCAAAATGAGGTCCCACCATCCATAATGAGGTCCCACCATCCATAATGAGTTCCCACCATCCAAAATGAGGTCCCACCATCCATAATGAGGTCCCACCATCCATAATGAGGTCCCACCATCCATAATGAGTTCCCACCATCCAAAATGAGGTCCCACCATCCATAATGAGGTCCCACCATCCAAAATGAGGTCCCACCACCCATAATGAATTCCCACCATCCATAACGAGGTCCCACCATCCATAATGAGGTCCCACCATCCATAACGAGGTCCCACCATCCATAATGAGGTCCCACCATCCAAAATGAGGTCCCACCATCCATAATGAGGTCCCACCATCCATAATGAGTTCCCACCATCCAAAATGAGGTCCCACCATCCAAAATGAGGTCCCACCATCCATAATGAGGTCCCACCATCCACAATGAGGTCCCACCACCCAACACTGCTCTCCTCACCCTCGCCCCACCCAGGGACGGTCCCACCCCGCGCCGAAGGTCCCCCGTGACCCACCCCACCCCACCCCACCTGCGAGACCAGGCGCTGGTTCTCGTTGAGCCACGTCTCCCTCATGACGGCCTTGTGGTCGAAGCGCTGGGCCAGCAGCTCCAGCTTCTCCTGCCGGATCAGCTCGTTCCTCAGGGCCACCTCCCGCTCGTGCTCCGCCTTCTCCAGGCAGGTCCACGCCTGGTGGGACGGGACACGGCTGCTCACGGGGCTCCCCGAGCCCCGCCAGGGTGGTGGGACTCCGTGCGCACGTCCTCACCTTGTTGATGTCCGAGATGCTCTTGCCCTCGCTGGGCACGTAGAGCTTGCGGTTGGTGGCCCGGAGCTTGCTCTGGATGGTGAAGAGCAGGACCTCGAGGTTGCCCTTCTCCTGGAACCTGCGGGGTGGCACCGGCGGGGAGGTCCCGGTCACGGCCAGCGCGGGCTGGGGCGTCACCACCGTGAGCCAGGGTCCACCACCACCAGTCTGGGTGAAGTGGGACCTTCTCATCACCACCGTGAGCCAGGGTCCACCATCACCAGTCTGGGTGAACTGGGACCTCCTCATCACCACCGTGAGCCAGGGTCCACCACCACCAGTCTGGGTGAAGTGGGACCTCCTCATCACCACCGTGAGCCAGGGTCCACCACCACCAGTCTGGGTGAAGTGGGACCTCCTCCTCATCACCGTGAGCCAGGGTCCACCATCACCAGTCTGGGTGAACTGGGACCTTCTCATCACCATCACCACCATGAGGTGGGACCTCCTCACCACCCTGAGCCAGGGTCCACCACCACCAGTCTGGGTGAAGTGGGACCTTCTCATCACCACCATGACATGGGACATCACCACCCCCTGGACCATCCATGGCCAGTTTGGGCTGAAGTGGGACCTCCCCATGATCACCACCTTGAGGTGGAACCTCTCCACCACCACCATCACCACCACTTCCCATTGCCACCATTTTGGGTTGACCTGCGACCTGCCCACCACCACCATGACCATGACCACCACCCCCAGGTCCCACTGCCACCAGTTTGGGCTGAAGTGGGACCTCCCCATCACCACCACCTTGAGGTGGGACCTCCCCACCATCATCCCCACCACCCCCATGTCCCACTGCCACCAGTTTGGGCCGAACTGGGACCTCTCCACCACCACCATGACCATGACCACCACCACCATCACCACCATCCATGTCCCATCACCACCAGTTTGGGCCAAACTGGGACCTCTCCACCACCACCATGACCATGACCACCACCACCACCACCACCTCCATGTCCCATCACCACCATTTTGGGTTGACCTGCGACCTGCCCACCACCACCATGACCACCACCATGACCACCACCACCACCTCCATGTCCCATCACCACCAGTTTGGGTTGACCTGCGACCTTCCCACCACCACCACCACCACCAGGCTGAGGTCCCACCCCACCACCAGCCCGGCAGGAGGTCCTCACTTGACCGGTTTCTCCAGGGTGCAGAAGGCGGTGAAGGCCTGGAGCTGCTGCTGGACGCCGGTCAGCGAGTTGGCGAACTTCTGGTTGGAGATGATGGTGATGGTGTGGTGGATCCAGGCCAGCAGCTCGGCCGCCAGCGCCTCGTAGCGCGCCGTGATGGCCGCGATCTCCATCACCTGGTCCAGCACCTGGTGGGGTTTGGGGTGGGCTTGGAGGTCCTGCAGGAACCCCCTGAGAACCACCCGGGGCTGGAGGGGTCACGCCAGGGTCCGGCCAGGCCGGGGAGGTGGGTGGACAATGGGGTGGAGAAGGGATGGAGAAGGGGGTGGAGAAGGGATGGAGAAGGGATGGAGAAGGGATGGACAGAGGGATGGACAGAGGGATGGAGAAGGGATGGAGAAGGGATGGACAAAGGGATGGATAAGGGATGGACAGAGGGATGGACAGAGGGATGGACAGAGGGATGGAGAAGGGATGGAGAAGGGATGGACAAAGGGTGGACAGAAGGATGGAGAAGTGATGGACAATGGGGTGGACCAAGGGATGGAGAAGGGATGGACAATGGGGTGGACAAGGGATGGACAAAGGATGAACAAAGGACGGACAGAGGGATGGACAGAGGGATGGACAAAGGATGGACAAAGGATGGACAGAGGGATGGACAAAGGATGGACAATGGGGTGGACCAAGGGATGGAGAAGGGATGGCCAAGGGATGGACAAGTGATGGAGAAGGGATGGACAAAGGATGGACAATGGGGTGGACAAAGGGAGGGGACATCCAGGGACAATGGGGTGGACCAAGGGGTGGACACCCCATGGAACTGGGGATGGACCAAGGGATGGACAGAGGGATGGACAAAGGGATGGACCAAGGGATGGACAACAGGGTGGACAAAGGATGGACAGAGGGATGGACAGAAGGATGGAGAAGCGATGGAGAAGGGATGGACAGAAGGATGGAGAAGTGATGGACAATGGGGTGGACCAAGGGATGGACACAGGGATGGACAAGGGATTGAGAAGGGATGGACAAAGGATGGACAAAGGGACGGACAAGGGATGGACAATGGGGTGGACAATGGATGGAGAAGGGATGGACAATGGATGGACAGAGGGATGGAGAAGGGATGGAGAAAGGATGGACAAAGGATGGAGAAGGGATGGACAGAGGGATGGACAAAGGATGGACAAGGGATGGACAATGGGGTGGACAATGGATGGAGAAGGGATGGCCAAGGGATGGACAAAGGATGGACAAAGGATGGACAGAGGGATGGACAAAGGATGGACAAGGGATGGACCAAGGGATGGGACATCCAGGGACAATGGGGTGGACCAAGGGGTGGACACCCCATGGAACTGGGGATGGACCAAGGGATGGACAGAGGGATGGACAATGGGGTGGACAAGGGGGTGGACAAAGGATGGAGAAAGGATGGACAAAGGATGGAGAAAGGATGGACAAAGGGATGGACAGAGGGATGGAGAAGGGATGGACAAAGGGATGGACAGAGGGATGGAGAAGGGATGGACACCCATGGCCAACGGGATGGACAATGGGGTGGCCACCCCACCGAGCTGGTCATGGAGACCACCAGGACCTGGGTCCAGCCCCACCTTCCCGATGCGCTTCCCCTCCACCGCCAGCGCCTTCATCTTGGAGAAGTAGTGGTAGAAGGACACCACATAGGTGATGATGGACTTCTCATCGGGGTCCTCCATGTTGACATCTGGTGGGGGGTGGGGAGCAGAAGGTCAGGACCTCCCAAACCTCCACGCCGGGACCACCAGGGATGGTCCCACCAACGTTGCGCTGATCCATCAACCTCGCTCCCGAACAACGCGCGCGGAGGTGGAAAACCTGGGCGGTGGAGATGACCCCACCCCGCATGGCTGGACAGATGGACAGGTGGACAGATGGACAGGTGGACGGATGGATGGACAGATGGACAGACGGACAGACGGACAGACCCCGTCCGTACCCTCGGGGTCCAGCAGCTTGCTGAGCCCCAGGTGCTGCTCGGCCGTGTTGAAGGCCTGCTGGAGGTTGTAGGTGGCGTTGGACTTGGTCAGCTTGTGGAAGTCGATGAGATCCGGCCTGGGGTGGGGTGGACACGGTCACCTCGGGACCTCCTCGCCCCCCAGAAACCCTCGGAGGTGACCCCGACGCCCGGGAGGTCCCTCCCGCGCCCACCCCGCCGGCGCTGACCGGTGCCTGTGGATGAGGGCGTTGAAGGCCAGGCCGTCCCTCCAGCTGGTGGTGAAGTTCTGGATGTTGACCTCAGGGTAGCTGCGGAGGACATCGGAGGTCACCGGGGGCCACCAGACCTCCCGGGGAGGTCCGTGCCACCACCCGAGGTCCTCACCCCGCCGTCTTCATCTGGCACCAGAGCAGCAGCGCGTCCTTGGCCGAGCGCGTCTCCCGGTTGTCCTCGGTCTTGATCTTGATCACCTGGATCTGGGGGAGGAACGGTCAGGAGACACCTGGAGCTGGAGGAGCGGCAGGAGGTCCAGGGTGGGACGCGGGGAGGAGCCCGGTGGCACCTGGAAGCGCAGGATGATGGTCCAGATGAGGCCCAGCGTCAGGCGGTGGTTGCCGTCCACGATGTCGTGGGAGCCGACGTTCTCCAGGTGGACGCGCTGCTCCTTGAGGAACTGCAGGGCCTTGTCCACGTTCTCCAGGGAGTGGATGCGCATGCGGCCCCGCGTCGGCTTGGGCTGCGGGGACACGGGGGGGACATCCGGCCTGGACACGGTCCTGCCACCCCACCCCACCCCATCCCATCCCACCAGAACCGGTCCCAGACTGGAGATGGTGGGAGCTGGAGATGGTGGGGAGGTCCCAGTTCCACCCAGACTGGGGATGGTGGGAGCTGGGGGTGGTGGAGAAGTCCCAGTTCCACCCAGACTGGAGATGGTGGGAGCTGGAGATGGTGGAGAGGTCCCACTTCCACCCAAACTGGGGATGGTGAGAGCTGGAGATGGTGGAGAAGTCCCAGTTCCACCCAAACTGGGGATGGTGGGAGCTGGAGATGGTGGAGAAGTCCCAGTTCCACCCAAAATGGGGATGGTGGGAGCTGGAGATGGTGGAGAAGTCCCAGTTCATCATGGTGGTGGTGGAGAGGTCCCAGTTCCACCCAAACTGGTGATGGGGAGGTCCCACCTCATGGTGGTGGTGGTGAGAAGGTCCCAGTTCCACCCAAACTGGTGATGGTGGGAGCTGGGGGTGGTGGAGAGGTCCCAGTTTTGGGTCCACCCAAACTGGTGATGGTGGGAGCTGGGGGTGGTGGGGAGGTCCCAGCTCATCATGGTGGTGGTGATGGAGAGGTCCCACCTTGTGGTGGTGGTGGGGAGGTCCCAGTTCCACCCAAACTGGGGGTGGTGCTCATGGCAATGCTGATGATGATGGTGGTGATGGTGACAATGAGGATGATGATGTCATCATTCATGGCAATGCTGACAGCAAAAGATGACAATGATGATGATGATGATGATGATGATGATGATGATGGTGACAATGAGGATGATGATGTCATCACTCATGGCAATCACGACAGTAGAGGACGACGACGACGACAATGATGATGATGATGATGACAACCATGATGATGATGAAGGTGATAGAGAATGATGATGATGAAGTCACCACTCATGGCAATGCTGACAGCAGAAGATGATGACGATGATGATGATGACGATGACAACAACGACGATGATGAAGGTGATAGAGAATGATGACGATGCCACCACTCATGGCAATGATGACAGTAGAGGACGATGATGACGATGATGATGATGGTGACAATGACGATGCCACCACTCATGGCAATGATGACAGCAGAAGACGACGACGATGATGATGGTGACAATGACGATGATGACAACGATGACGACGATGATGGTGACAATGACGATCATGATGATGATGATGATGATGACGATGGTGATGACAATGCTGACAGCAGAAGATGATGATGATGACGATGATGATGATGACGATGATGATGACGATGACAACAGCGACGATGATGAAGGTGATAGAGAATGATGACAATGCCACCACTCATGGCAATGATGACAGCAGAAGACAACGATGATGATGATGATGGTGACAATGACGATGATGACAACGATGACGATCATGATGATGATGATGACGATGGTGATGACAATGATGACGCCACCACTCATGACAATGCTGACAGCAGAAGATGATGATCATGATGATGATGATGACGATGACAACAACGACGATGATGGTGATAGAGAATGATGATGATGCCACCACTCATGGCAATGCTGGCAGCAGAAGATGACAATGACGATGATGACGATGATGACGATGATGATGATGATAATGACGATGATGACGATGAGGATGATGACGATGACGATGACGACGATGAAGACGCCGCGCGTGTCTCCTCACCAGGGTCTCCCCCGAGAGCACCTCCAGCAGCCGCGTGAGCACGAAGCCGTCGCGCAGGTCCGAGTAGAGGTCCCCGACGCGGCAGGCGGCGCGCGCCAGGTGGGCGTTCACCCACTTGGTGAAGGTCTTCTTCTGCACCGCGTCCCGCTCGTCTGCGGGGCACCAAAGTCACCCCAAATCCACCCAAATTCACCCCAAATCCACCCAAAGTCACCCCAAATCCACCCAAAGTCACCCCAAATCCACCCAAATTCACCCCAAAACCACCCAAATTCACCCCAAAACCACCCAAATTCACCCCAAAACCACCCAAATTCACCCCAAATCCACCCAAATTCACCCCAAAACCACCCAAATTCACCCCAAAACCACCCTGAGACCCCAAAATCATCCTGAGAACCCCATGGGACTCAGGAGCCTCCAGGTGAACGTTCAACCACCTGGGCAAGGTCTTCCTCTGCACCATGTCCTGATCATCTGGGGGACATCGAGGTCACCCCAAATCCACCCTGAGACCCCAAAACCACCCAAATTCACCCCAAAACCACCCTGAGACCCCAAAATCCACCCAAATTCACCCCAAATCCACCCTGAGACCCCCATGGGACTCAGGAGCCTCCAGGTGGGCGTTCATCCACCTAATGAAGGTCTTCTTCTGGACCATGTCCTGATCATCTGGGGGACATCGAGGTCACCCCAAATCCACCCTGAGACCCCAAATCCACCCTGAGACCCCAAAATCCACCCTGAGACCCCCATGGGACTCAGGAGCCTCCAGGTGGGCGTTCACCCACTTGGTGAAGGTCTTCTTCTGCACCATGTCCTGATCATCTGGAGGACATCGAGGTCACCCAAATCCACCCTGAGACCCCAAAACCACCCAAATTCACCCCAAAACCACCCTGAGACCCAATCCACCCTGAGACCCCCATGAGACTCAGCAGCCTCCAGGTGAACGTTCAACCACCTGGTGAAGGTCCTTCTGCACCATGTCCTGATCATCTGGGGACATCGAGGTCACCCCAAATCCACCCTGAGACCCCAAAACCACCCTGAGACCCCAAATCCACCCAAATTCACCCCAAATCCACCCTGAGACCCCCATGGGACTCAGGAGCCTCCAGGTGGCGGTTCATCCACCTAATGAAGGTCTTCTTCTGCAGTGGGTCCTGATCATCTGGGGGACATCGAGGTCACCCCAAATCCACCCCTGAGACCCCTAAATCCACCCTGAGACCCCAATCCACCTGAGACCCCCATGGCACTCAGGAACCTCCAGGTGGACGTTCATCCACCTGGGCAAGGTCTTCTTCTGCAGTGGGTCCTGATCATCTGGGGGACATCGAGGTCACCCCAAATCCACCCTGAGACCCCCCAAAACCACCCAAATTCACCCCAAAACCACCCTGAGATCCCAAATCCACCCTGAGACCCCCATGGGACTCAGGAGCCTCCAGGTGAACGTTCAACCACCTGGTGAAGGTCTTCTTCTGCACCGCGTCCCGCTCGTCTGCAGGGCACCAAGTCACC
The DNA here is from genome assembly GCA_036010785.1 of Ammospiza maritima maritima. NCBI lineage: Eukaryota > Metazoa > Chordata > Aves > Passeriformes > Passerellidae > Ammospiza > Ammospiza maritima. The sequence continues at coordinate 803,281 of CM069697.1, read as the reverse complement.
CCAAAATCACCCAAAGTCACCCCAAAATCCACCCTGAGACCCCAAAATCCACCTGAGACCCCCATGGCACTCAGGAGCCTCCAGGTGGGCGTTCACCCACTTGGTGAAGGTCTTCTTCTGCACCATGTCCTGATCATCTGGAGGACATCAAAGTCATCCTAAATCCACCAAATCCACCCAAATTCACCCCAAATCCACCCAAATTCACCCCAAAACCACCCAAATTCACCCCAAATCCACCCTGAGACGCCAAAATCCACCCTGAGACCCCCATGAGACTCAGCAGCCTCCAGGTGAACGTTCAACCACCTGGTGAAGGTCTTCTTCTGCACATGTCCTGATCATCTGGGGGACATCGAGGTCACCCCAAATCCACCCTGAGACCCCAAATCCACCCTGAGACCCCAAAATCCACCCTGAGACCCAAATCACCCCAAATTCACCCCAAATCCACCCTGAGACCCCATGGGACTCAGGAGCCTCCAGGTGAACGTTCACCCACCTGGGCAAGGTCTTCTTCTGTAAATTTTTGGGGAATATTTTGATTTTTTGGGGGGAATAATCTGTAAATTTTTGGGGGAATATTTTGATTTTTTGGGTTGTTTTTGGGGGTGAATCTGTAAATTTTTGGGGAATATTTTCGATTTTTTGGGGTTGTTTTTGGGGGAGTAATCTGTAAATTTTGGGGAATATTTTGATTTTTTTGAGTTGTGTTGGGGGGAGTAATCTGTAAATTTTGGGGGAATCTTTGATTTTTTGGGGGGAATAATCTGTAAATTTTGGGGAATCTTTGATTTTTTGGGGGAATAATCTGTAAATTTTTGGGGGAATATTTTGATTTTTCGGGGTTTTTTTTGTTGTGTTTTTTATTTTTGGGGAGGGGTCTCCACTCACCAGCCAAGGCCTTGATCCGGGAGCACTCGAAGATTTGGGGTCCCCCAGGCCGGGGGTCCGGGGGGGGGTCCCAGGGGCCGTTGTTGTTGTTGGGGGGAGGGGCGGCCTCCACATTGTCCAGCTCGGCCGCCATTGTGGGGAGGGGTCCCCAGAACTGGAGAGGGGTCCCCGAAACTGGGGAGGGGTCCCCGAAACTGGAGAGGGGTCCCCGAAATTGGGGAGGGGTCCCCGAAATTGGGGAGGGGTCCCCGAAACTGGGGAGGGGTCCCCAAAATTGGGGACGGGTCCCCGAAATTGGGAGGGGTCCCACGCTGAGATCAGGGGGGGCTGGAAGAGATTTGGGGGGGGGGTTCAGGGTTTTGAGCCCTGAGGTGAATTGGGGGGGCTGAGACCCCCAAAATTCAATGAGACCCCTCCCCAAAATCCTCAGAGACCCCAAAATCCCCCCCAAGACCCCAAAATTCAATGAGACCCCTCCCCAAAATCCTCAGAGACCCAAAAATCCATTGAGACCCCCAAAATTCAATCCTGAGACCCCCAAATTCAATGGGACCCCAAAATTCAATGAGACCCCTCCCCAAAATTCTCTGAGACCCCAAATCCATGAGACCCCCCCCCCCTTGAGACCCCCCAAAATCCCTCTGGGATCCCCAAATTCAATCCTGAGACCCCCAAAATCCTCAGAGACCCCAAAATCCATCAAGATGCCCCTGAGACCCCCAAAATTCAATGAGATCCCTCCCCAAAATCCTCAGAGACCCCAAAAATCCATTCAGGACCCCCTGGGACCCCCAAAATCCCCCCAAGACCCCCCTAAAAACGCCCTCAAAACCCAAGACCCCCCAAAATCCCCCCAGGACCCCCAAAATTCCCCAAATTCCCCCCAATCCCTTCATAGCCCCCCCTAAAACCCCCGGAGCCCCCAAAAAATCCCAAGAGCCCAAAGCCACACCCAAGACATCCAAAATCCCCCAAATCCCCCCAATTTCCCAAAATCCCCGCAAATTTCCCCCAAATCCCCCGAATTTCCCCCAAATCCCCCCAATTTCCCCAAAATCCCCCAAATTTCCCCAAATCCCCTAAAATTCACCCCAATTCAACAAAATTCCCCCAAACGCCCGAAAATTCCCCATAATTTCCCAAATCCCTCTTAAATTCCCCTATAATCCCCAAAAATTTCCCCAAAATTCCCCCTAAATTTCCCAAGTTCGCCCTAAAATCCCCAAAATTACCCCGAATTTCGCCAAAATTCCCCCCAAATCCCTCTAAATCCCCTAAAATTCCCCAAATCTCCCTAAATCCCCTCAAATTACCCGAATTTTGCCAAAATTCCCCTAAAATCCATCCTAAATCCCTAAAATCCCCAAAATCCCCCTAAATTTCCCAAAATCCCCCTAAATCCCCTAAAATTACTCCAAATTTCCCCAAAATTCCCCCAAAATCCCCCCTAATATTTCCCTATGATCCTAAAAATTTCCCCCAAAATTCCCCTAAATTTCCCAGATCCCCCCTAAAATCCCCCAAAATTCCCGAAAATCCCCCAAACTTACCAAAATTTCCCAAAATCCACCCTAAATCCCCTAGATTACCCCGAAATTGGCCAAAAATTCCCCTAAAATCCCCCCAAAAAAAATCCCCAAAATGCCCCCCTCGAATTCTCAAAAATGCCAAATTTCCCTAAAACCCCTCCTAAATCCTCTAAAATTCCCCTAAAATACCCTAAAAATTACCAAAAATCCCTAAATCCCCCAAAATTACCGCGAATTTCCCAAAATTCCCCTAAAATCCCTCCTAAACCCCTAAAATCCCCAAAATTTACCACGAATTTCACCAATTTCCCCCCCTAAATCCCCTAAAATTCCCCTAAAATTCCCTAAAATTCCCCAAATCCCCCCTAAAGTCCCCTAAAATTCTGCGAATTTCCCAAAATTCCCCTAAAATCACCCCGATTTCCCCCAAATCCCTCCTAAATCCCTAAAATCCCCCAAAATCACCAAAATCACCAAAAATTCCCAAAATCCCCCCTAATATTCCCCCATAATCCCCAAAAATTTCCCCAAATTCCCCCTAAATTTCCCAAGTTCCCCCTAAAATCCCCAAAAATTACCCCGAATTTCGCCAAAATTCCTCCCAAATCCCCCTAAAATCCCCCAAAATTACAAAATTCCCCAAATCCCCCTAAATCCCCTCAAATTACCCGAATTTCCCCCCAAATCCCTCCTAAATCCCTAAAATCCCCAAAATTACCAAAAATTCCTCAAATCCCCCCTAAATCCCCTGAAATTACCCGAATTTCGCCAAATTCCCCTAAATCCAAAAAAAAAACCCCAAAATCCCCCCCAAATCCCCCCTCGGATTCTCAAAAAATGCAAATTTCCCCTAAAATCCCCCCTAAATCCCCTAAAATCCCCAAAATTACCCCGAATTTCACCAAAATTCCCCCCAAATCCCCCATAATCCCCTAAAATTCCCTAAAATCCCCCAAAATTACCAACAATTCCCAAATCCCCCCTAAATCCCCTGAAATTACCCCGAATTTCGCCAAAATTCCCCTAAAATCCCTAAAAAAAATCCCAAAAAATCCCAAAAAATCCCCAAAAATCCCCCAAAATCCCCCCAAAATCCTCCCCCCCCGGGCCCGGCCCCTCCTGCCGTGACCTTGAGTTACCCCTCCATCCCCCACCCCTCGCCCATCCCCCCCTCCCAAATCCCCCCAAAAAACCCCAAAATCCCCCCGGGCCCCTCCCCCACCCCCACCCGTCATCCCCATCACCTGCCGGGGCCGCGGGGGATTCTGGAGTTCTGGGGATGCCGGGAACGATGCGGGGGTGGGGGAGGGGTCTGGGGTGGGAGGGGTTGAGGGTTGA
>CM069697.1:729934-799320 GCA_036010785.1 Ammospiza maritima maritima | reverse complement strand
TTAGACCTGGGCGGGAAACAGAGGTCAGGGGACCCCAAAATCACCTGGGGTCCCCTAAAATCCACCTGGGAAACTTCAAATTCACCTGGGGACCCCCAAAATTTGCCTGGGAAACTCAAAATCCACCTGGGGATCCCCAAAATCCATCTGGGGACCCCCAAAATCCACCTGGAAATCCTCAAAAAAATCACCTGGGGACCCCCCTAAATCCATTTGGGGACCCCCCAAAAATCACCTGGGAAACTCAAAATTCACCTGGGGACCCTCAAACTTCAGCTGGGGATCCCCAAAATCCATCTGGGACCCCCTAAAATCCACCTGGGGGTCCCCAAAATTCGCCCTGGGGGACTCCCAAACCCACCTGGGGATCCCCTAAATCCACCTGGGGACCCCCAAACCCACCTGGGGACCCCCAAAAAATCATTTGGGGACCCCCCAGACTCACCGGGCCGCCCGGGGGACACGCGCCCTGCAAGGGAAGAGGGGGTGTCAGACGGGAAATTTGGGGTGCAGGGCTGGGGTTTGGGGTCTAGGGGTGGAATTTTGGGGTCGGGGTTGTTTTAGGGTCCCAGGGTAAATTTTAGGGTGCAGATTTTGGGGTTCAGGGCGTTTTTGGGGTCTCGCCTCCACCCAGCACCGAGGCCGAGAGCAGCTCCAGGTGTGTTTTGGGGCTGCTTTTTGGGGTCCTGGGTTGGTTTTTGGGGCCGTTTTTTGGGGTCCTGTCTTGTTTTTGGGGTCAGGGTCAGTTTTGGGGTTCAGGGCTGATTTTTGGGGTGCAGATTTTGGGGTTCAGGTCTCACCCCTCCGCCCAGCACCGAGGCCGAGAGCAGCTCCAGGTGTGTTTTGGGGCCACTTTTTGGGGTCCTGGGTTGGTTTTTGGGGCCGTTTTTTGGGTTCAGGGGTCATTTTTGGGGCCCTTTTTTGGGGTCCTGGGTTGGTTTTGGGGTCAGGGTCAGTTTTGGGGTTCAGGGCTGATTTTTGGGGTGCAGATTTTGGGGTCCAGGGCGTTTTTGGGGTCTCACCCCTCCGCCCAGCACCGAGGCCGAGAGCAGCTCCAGGTTTGTTTTGGGGGCGTTTTTTGGGGTCCTGGGTTGGTTTTTTTTGGCCGCTTTTTGGGTTCAGGGGTCATTTTTGGGGTTCCGGGATCATTGTTGGGGTGCAGATTTTGGGGTTCAGGTCTCACCACTCCGCCCAGCACCGAGGCCGAGAGCAGCTCCAGGTGTGTTTTGGGGCTGCTTTTTGGGGTCCTGGGTTGGTTTTTGGGGCCGTTTTTTGGGGTCCTGGGTTGTTTTTGGGGTCAGGGTCACTTTTGGGGTTCAGGGCTGATTTTTGAGGTGCAGATTTTGGGGTCCAGGGCGTTTTTGGGGTCTCACGCCTCTGCCCAGCACCGAGGCCGAGAGCAGCTCCAGGTGTGTTTTGGGGGCGTTTTTTGGGGTCCTGGGTTGGTTTTTTTGGCCGCTTTTTGGGTTCAGGGGTCATTTTTGGGGTTCCGGGATCATTTTTGGGGTGCAGATTTTGGGGTTCAGGGCGTTTTTGGGGTCTCACCCCTCTGCCCAGCACCGAGGCCGAGAGCAGCTCCAGGTGTGTTTTGGGGGCGTTTTTTGAGGTCCTGGGTTGGTTTTTGGGGCCGTTTTTTGGGTTCAGGGGTCATTTTTGGGGTTCCGGGATCATTTTTGGGGTGCAGATTTTGGGGTTCAGGTCTCACCACTCCGCCCAGCACCGAGGCCGAGAGCAGCTCCAGGTCCCCGGCCACGTTCAGAGCCTTCACGTTCTCCGGGGGCAGCCGGTGAGGGAGCTCGTGGTAGAAGGATCCGTTCACCAGGATCTGGGGAAAAAGGGAGAAAAACGGGGATCAGGGACCCCAAAATACACCTGGGACACCCCAAAATACACCTGGGACACCCCAAAATACACCTGGCACACCCCAAATACCCCAAAATACCCCAAATACACCCCCAGGAATGCCAAAATATTCACCCAGAAATCCCAAAATACCCCCGGGACACCCCAAAATACCCACCCAGAAATCCCAAATACACCCGGGGCACCCCCAAATCTCCCCTTGGACACCCCAAATCCCCCCCCTAAGGACCCCAAATCTCCCTCCAATGACCCCAAATCCCCTCCTTAGGTCATCAAACCCCCCCTAGGACACCCCAAATCCCCCCAGGGACCCCCCAAACTTCCCCTAGGACACCCCAGATCCCTTCCTAAGGATCCTAAGAACCCCCAAATCCACCCCTAAGGACCTCAAATCCCCCCTAGGATGCCCCAAATCCCCCCAGGGACCCCCCAGATCCCCTCCTAAGGACCCCAAATCCCCCCTTGGACACCCCAAATCCCCTCCTAAGGACCCCAAATCCCCCAGGGACCCCCCAAATCCCCTCCTAAGGATCCCAAATCCCCCCTTGGACCCCCCAAATCCGTTCCTAAGGATCCCAAATCCCCTCAAACCACCCCAAATCCCCTCCTAAGGATCCCAAATCCCCCCAGGGACCCCCCAAATCCCCTCCTAAGGACCCCAAATCCCCCCTTGGACCCCCCAAATCCATTCCTAAGGATCCCAAATCCCCTCAAACCACCCCAAATCCCCTCCTAAGGACCCCAAATCCCCCCTTGGACACCCCAAATCCGTTCCTAAGGATCCCAAATCCCCCCTTGGACACCCCAAATCCGTTCCTAAGGATCCCAAATCCCTCAAACCACCCCAAATCCCCTCCTAAGGATCCCAAATCCCCCCAGGGACCCCCCAAATCCCCTCCTAAGGACCCCAAATCCCCCCCTTGGACACCCCAAATCCCCTCCTAAGGACCCCAAATCCCCTCAAACCACCCCAAATCCCCTCCTAAGGACCCCAAATCCCCCCTTGGACACCCCAAATCCCCTCCTAAGGACCCCAAATCCCCCCTTGGACACCCCAAATCCTCTCCTAAGGATCCCTAAAAGCCCCTCCCCATAACCGGAATCCCACTGATGACCATCTCAAAGGGGTCCCCCATGCCCCAAATCCCCCCAAATCTCCCCCCAGTGACCCCAAACTCCCCAAGGAACCCCCAAACTCCCTCCTAAGGACCCCAAATCCCCTCTTAAGGATCCCAAACCCCCCCAAATCCCCCCGGGACCCCTCCCCATACCCGGTAGCCCTCGGGGGTGACAATGATCATCATCTCGAAGGGCCCCCCATTCCCTTAAGGACCCCAAACCCCCACAGATCTCCCCCTGATGACCCCAAATCCCCCCCTAAGGACCCCAAATGCCCCCTCAGGACCCCCGGGACCCCTGCCCATACCCAGTAGCCCTTGGGGGTGACAATGATGACCATCTCAAAGGGCCCCCCATTCCCTTAAGGACCCCAAATCTCCCCCCAGTGACCCCAAACTCCCCCAAGGAACCCCCAAACTCCCTCCTAAGGACCCCAAATCCCCTCTTAAGGATCCCAAACCCCCCCAAATCCCCCCGGGACCCCTCCCCATACCCAGTAGCCCTCGGGGGTGACACTGATGACCATCAAAGGGCCCCCCCATTCCCTTAAGGACCCCAAATCTCCCCCCAGTGACCCCAAACTCCCCCAAGGAACCCCCCAAACTCCCTCCTAAGGACCCCAAATCCCCTCTTAAGGATCCCAAATCCCCCCCAGGACCCTCCAAGCCCCCTCCCCATACCTGGTAGCCCTCGGGGGTGGCACTGATGACCATCTTGAAGGGTCTCCCCATTCCCTTAAGGACCCCAAATCTCCCCCCAGTGACCCCAAACTCCCCCAAGGAACCCCCAAACTCCCTCCTAAGGACCCCAAATCCCCTCCTAAGGATCCCAAATCCCCCCGGGACCCCTCCCCATACCCGGTAGCCCTTGGCGGTGACAATGATCATCATCTCGAAGGCTCTGCCCCGGTGCAGGGGGGACAGGTCCCGACTCAGCTCCTCCTCCCAGCACCCCCCGCGGCGGCTGTTGAACACCGAGACCCCAGCCCCAAATCGGGGATTGACGTGCAGGGCGATGTCCGCCTCCTCCAGGGTGCTCATGGCCAGGTTAACGCGGAACCTGGGGACAGGAGGGGCACCTGTGTGTCACCTGTGTCACCTGTGTGTCACCTGGGGTCACACAGTGTCACCCAATGTACCCCCGAGACCCCAGCCCCAAATCGGGCATTGATGTTCTGCGTCCTCATTGGGGACCCATGGCCAGGTTAACGCGGAACCTGGGGACAGGAGGGGCACCTGTGTGTCACCTGTGTCACCTCAGTGTCACCTCAGTGTCACCTGTGTCACCTCAGCGTCACCTGAGTGTCACCCCAACCAGGTAAGCCTGAACCTGAGGACAGCCAGGTCTCCTGTGTCACCCCAGTGTCACCTCAGCGTCATCCAATGTCCCCCCGAGACCCCAGACCCAGCCAGGTAAGCCTGAACCTGAGGACAGGAATGTCACCTGTGTCACCTCAGTGTCACCCCATTGTCACCCAGTGTCACCCAGTGTCACCCAGTGTCACCCAATGTCATCCAGTACCCTCCCAGTCCCTCCCAGTCTGTCCCAGTTTATCCCTGTGCCCCCCCCAATCCCCTCACAGTGCCCTCACAGTGCCCCAAATCCCCTCCCAGGATCCCCCAATGCTCCCAGTAGCCCCCCAATCCCCTCCCAGTCCCTCCCAGTCACCCCCAGTCCTTCCCAGTCCCCCTCACTCCCTCCCAGTCCCCCCCAATCCCCTCCCAATCCCCCCAAACCCCTCCCAGTATATCCCAGTCCCTCCCAATCCCCTCCCAGTCCCTCCCAGTTTATCCCAGTCCCTCCCAATCCCCTCCCAGTCACCCCCAGTCCCTCCCAGTCCCCCCCCCAGTCGCTCCCAATCCCCTCCCAGACCCTCCCAATCCCCCCCCAATCCCTCCCAGTCCCCCCAATCCCTCCCAGTCCCCCCAATCCCTTCCCAGTCCCTCCCAGTCCCTCCCAGTCCCCCCAATCCCCCCCCAGTCCCTCCCAATCCCCCCCCAGTCCCTCCCAGTTTATCCCAGTCCCCCCCCAGTCCCTCCCAGTCCCCCCAATCCCCTCCCAGTCCCCCCCAGTCCCCCCCCAATCCCCCCCAGTCCCTCCCAGTTTATCCCAGTCCCCCCGGCATTACCGCTCCGCCTGCGCTCTCACCACGCCCTGCACGCTCACGGCCATGCCCGGCCAGAGCCCCCCGGGCACCGGGGCCACGTAGGGCAGGGGCTGGGGGGGCACAGGAACGGGGGTCAGGGGGGCACAGTGGGGACAGGGACCCCCCGAAATGGGGACAGGGACCCCGAATGGGGACAGGGACCCCCCGAAATGGGAACAGGGACCCCCCCAAAATGGGGACAGGGACCCCCCGAAATGGGGAAAGGAACCCCGAAATGGGGACAGGGACCCCGAAATGGGGTCAGGGACCCCCCGAAATGGGGACAGGGACCCCCCAAAATGGCACCAGGGACCCCAAAATGGGGACAGGGACCCCGAATGGGGACAGGGACACCCCAAAATGGGGAGAGGGACCCCCCGAAATGGGGACAGGGACCCCGAAATGGGGACAGAGACCCCCCGAAATGGGGTCAGGGACCCCCCGAAATGGGACAGGGACCCCCAAAATGGCACCGGGGACCCCAAATGGGGACAGGGACCCCCCATAATGGGGACAAGGACCCCCCAAAATGGGGACAGGGACCCCCCGAAATGGGGACAGGAACCCCGAAATGGGGACAGGGACCCCAAAATGGGGACAGAGACCCCCCGAAATGGGGTCAGGGAGCCCCCGAAATGGGGACAGGGACCCCGAAATGGGGTCAGGGACCCCCCGAAATGGGGACAGGGACCCCCCAAAATGGCACCGGGGACCCTGAAATGGGGACAGGGACCCCGAATGGGGACAGGGACCCCCCAAAATGGGGACAAGGACCCCCCAAAATGGGGACAGGGACCCCCCTAAATGGGGACAGGGACCCCCCAAAATGGTGACAGGGACCCCGAATGGGGACAGGGACCCCCCAAAATGGGGACAGGGACCCCGAATGGGGACAGGGACCCCCCGAAATGGCACCGGGGACCCCGAAATGGGGACAGGGACCCCCCCAAAATGGTGACAGGGACCCCGAATGGGGGCAGGGACCCCAAAATGGGGACAGGGACCCCCCGAAATGGGGACAGGGACCCCCCAAATGGGGACAGGGACCCCAAAATGGGGACAGGGACCCCAAAATGTCCTCAATACGAGGTCAGGGGGTCCCCAAATGTCCCCAACACGGTGTCAATGTCCCCAAGTTGTCCCTCCCAAAGACCCCCAAATGTCCCACAGACCCCCCCAGCCCCATTTTTGGGGCGCCCCCTCCCCAATTTTTGGGGTGACAGGGACCCCAAAATGTCACTGGGATGGTGACAGGGACCCCAAACGTCCCCTCACCACAATTTTTGGGGTGTCAATGTCCCCAAATTGTCCCTCCTAAGGACCCCCCAATGTCCCACAGACGCCCCCAGCCCCATTTTCGGGGCGCCCCCTCCCCAGTTTTCGGGGGTACCCACCGGGTTGTAGCAGGCCTGGTGACCGGGTGGTGGCAGGAAAGCCATGGTGGCAGCGAGGTGACAACCAGGTGACAACGAGGTGACAACGAGGTGACAACGGTGATAACCAGGTGCCAACCGGGTGACAACGGTGACAAAATTGGCACCAGGGTCCCTTTATAGCCCCGAGGGGCCCCTCCCCACTTCCAGCCCCATCCGATCCGGATGTTGATAAGGAACTGATAAGGGACATTGTGGGGGGGGTTGGGGACATTGGGGACGCACCTGGCGCAGGTGGCACCGCCCAGCCTGGACTCTGCCCCGGGTGGGGACAGCGGGGAGGGGACACGTGGTGGCACTTTGGGTACACGTGGAGGGCATGGTGGCACCTTTGGGGACACCTGGGGGACACGTGGTGGCACCTTTGGGGACACCTGGGGGACACCTCCAGACCTTTGGGGACACCCCCAGACCCATGGTGGCACCTTGGGGACACTTTGGGGACACCTTGGGGACACATGGTGGCACCTTGGGGACACCACGGGGGGTGATGGCACCTTGGGGACACCTTGAGGACACTTTGGGGACACCTTGGGGACACATGGTGGCACCCTGGGGACACCACGGGGGGTGGTGGCACCTTGGAGACACCTTGGGGACACCTGGTGGCACTCTGGGGACACGTGGTGGCACCATGGGGACGTGTGGTGGCACTTTGGGGACACTTTAGGGACACCTTGGTGACACGTGGTGGCACCATGGGGACACGTGGAGGGGGGTGGTGGCACCTTGGGGACACCTTGGGGACACCTGGTGGCACTTGGGGCACACTCGGTGACAAGCCAAGGAGATTTGGGCACAAAGGAGTTTCTTGGGGACACTGAGGTGACACCGGGGGACATTGGGGACACCGAGGGGACATCAGAGCTTGGCAAAGGGGACATTGGTGGCATTATTGTGGAATAAATCTGAGGAATTGTTCTGTGAAATCAATCTGTGAAATTAATTCCGCGGAATTATTCTGTGGAATTAATGAATCCTGTGGAATTATTCTGTGGAGTAAATCTGTGAAATTCATTCAGTAGGATAATTCTGTGGAACTAATTCTGAGAAAATATTCTGAGGAATAAATCCGTGGAATTAATTCTGAGGAATAAATCCGAGGAACAATTCTGTGGAATGAATCTGTGGAATTAATTCTGAGAAATTAATTCTGCGGAATTAATTCTCTGGAATAATTCTGTGGAATTAATTCTGAGAAAATATTCTGAGGAATAAATCCGTGGAATTAATTCTGAGGAATAAATCCGAGGAACAATTCTGTGGAAGGAATCTGTGGAATTAATTCTGAGAAATTAATTCTGCGGAATTAATTCTCTGGGATAATTCTGAGGAAAATATTCTGTGGAATTATTATTCTGTGGAATTAATTCTGAGGAATAAATCTGAGGAATTAACTCTGAGCAATAATTCTGAGGAATAAATCAGTGGAATAATTCTGTGGAATAAATCTGTGAAATTAATTCTGTGCAATTAATTCTGTGGAACAATTTTGTGGGATAATTCTGTGTAACAATTCTGTGGAATTAATTCTGAGCAATAAATCTGAGCAATAATTCTGCAGAACAATTCTGTGGAACAATTCCGTGGAATTAATTATGAGGAACAATCCTGAGCAATAATTCTGAAGAATAAATCTGAGGAATAAATCTAAGCAATAAATCTGACCAATAAATCTAAGCAATAAATCTGAAGAATAAATCTGACCAATAAATCTGAGCAATAATTCTTTGAACAATTGCGCCAAACAACTCTGCGTGATAATTCTGAGCAATAAATCGGAGCAGTAATTCTGCGTGATAATTCCGAGGAATAAATCTGAGCAATAATTCTGAGCGATGATTCTGTGGAGCTCTGAGGAGTTATGCGGAACAATTCTGTGGAATTAATTCTGTGTATTCATTAACTCTGCCCCAACCCAGGGCCTGATCACAGCTCACAAGCAGCTCAAATCGAGCAGGAGGCCATCCTGGGCATGGAATAATTCTGAGAATTATTCTGTAAAATAATTTCTGGGGGATAATGCTGTGGAATATTTCTGGGAGAACATTCCTGCCCTTTTCCCCTCGCATTTTCCACCCTTTTCCCCTCACATTTCCTGCCCTTTCCCCCCTCACATTTCTCTCTTTTCCCCTCATGTTTTCCACCCTTTTCCCCTCACATTTCCTGCCCTTTTTCCCCTCATGATTCCTACTGTTTTTCCCCTCGCATTTCCCTCTGCTTTTTCCCTTACATTTCCCTCTTTGTTCCCCTCACATTTCTCTCTCTTTTCCCCTCACGTTTTCCACCCTTTTCCCCTCATGTTTCCTGCCCTTTTCCCCCCCTCACATGTTTCTTCTCCCCTCACAATTCCACCCTTTTTCCCTCATATTTCCCTCTTTTTTTTTCCCTTACATTTCTTTCTTTGTTCCCCTCACATTTCTTTCTCTTTTCCCCTCACGTTTCCTGCCCTTTTCCCCCTCACATTTCTCCCCTCATGATTCCCGCCCTTTTTTCCCCCCCTCACATTTCTCCCTCATGATTCCCACCCTTTTTTCCCCCTCACATTTCTCTCTTTTCTCCCCTCACATCTCCTGCCCTTTTCCCCCCTCATGATTCCTACTGTTTTTCCCCTCACATTTCCCTCTGCTTTTTCCCTTACATTTCCCTCTTTGTTCCCCTCACATTTCTCTCTCTTTTCCCCTCACGTTTTCCACCCTTTTCCCCTCACGTTTCCTGCCCTTTTTCCCCTCATGATTCCTGTTTTTCCCCTCGCATTTCCCCTGCTTTTTCCCTTACATTTCCCTCTTTGTTCCCCTCACATTTCTCTCTCTTTCCCCTCACGTTTTCCACCCTTTTCCCCTCATGTTTCCTTGCCCTTTTCCCCCCCTCACATGTTTCTTCTCCCTCACAATTCCCGCCCTTTTTCCCCTCATATTTCCCTCTTTTTTTTTCCCTTACATTTCTTTCTTTGTTCCCCTCACATTTCTTTCTCTTTTCCCCTCGTGTTTCCTGCCCTTTCCCCCCTCACATTTCTCCCCTCATGATTCCCGCCCTTTCCCCCCCCCACATTTCTTTTCTCCCCTCACATCTCCTGCCCTTTTCCCCCCTCATGATTCCTACTGTTTTTCCCCTCGCATTTCCCTCTGCTTTTTCCCTTACATTTCCCTCTTTGTTCCCCTCACATTTCTCTCTCTTTTCCCCTCACATTTTCCACCCTTTTCCCCTCATGTTTCCTGCCCTTTTCCCCCCCTCACATGTTTCTTCTCCCCTCACAATTCCCGCCCTTTTCCCCCTCATATTTCCCTCTTTTTTTTTCCCCTTACATTTCTTTTTTTGTTCCCCTCACATTTCTTTTCCCCTCATGTTTCCTGCCCTTTTCCCCCTCACATTTCTCCCCTCATGATTCCCGCCCTTTTTTCCCCCCCTCACATTTCTCCCCTCATGATTCCCGCCCTTTTTTCCCCCCCTCACATTTCTCCCCTTATGATTCCCACCCTTTTTTCCCCCCTCACATTTCTCTCTTTTCTCCCCTCACATCTCCTGCCCTTTTCCCCCCTCATGATTCCTACTGTTTTTCCCCTCGCATTTCCCTCTGCTTTTTCCCTTACATTTCCCTCTTTGTTCCCCTCACATTTCTCTCTCTTTTCCCCTGTTTTCCACCCTTTTCCCCTCATGTTTCCTGCCCTTTTCCCCCCCTCACATGTTTCTTCTCCCCTCACAATTCCCGCCCTTTTCCCCCTCATATTTCCCTCTTTTTTTTTCCCTTACATTTCTTTCTTTGTTCCCCTCACATTTCTTTCTCTTTTCCCCTCGTGTTTCCTGCCCTTTCCCCCCTCACATTTCTCCCCTCATGATTCCCGCCCTTTCCCCCCCCCCACATTTCTTTTCTCCCCTCACATCTCCTGCCCTTTTCCCCCCTCATGATTCCTACTGTTTTTCCCCTCGCATTTCCCTCTGCTTTTTCCCTTACATTTCCCTCTTTGTTCCCCTCACATTTCTCTCTCTTTTCCCCTCACGTTTTCCACCCTTTTCCCCTCATGTTTCCTGCCCTTTTCCCCCCCTCACATGTTTCTTCTCCCCTCACAATTCCCGCCCTTTTTCCCCTCATATTTCCCTCTTTTTTTTCCCTTACATTTCTTTCTTTGTTCCCCTCACATTTCTTTCTCTTTTCCCCTCACGTTTCCTGCCGTTTTCCCCCTCACATTTCTCCCCTCATGATTCCCGCTCTTTTTCCCCCCCTCACATTTCTTTTTTCCCCTCACATTTCCTGCCCTTTTCCCCCGTCATGATTCCTACTGTTTTTCCCCTCGCATTTCCCTATGCTTTTTCCCTTACATTTCCCTCTTTGTTCCCCTCACATTTCTCTCTCTTTTCCCGTTTTCCACCCTTTTCCCCTCATGTTTCCTGCCCTTTTCCCCCCCTCACATGTTTCTTCTCCCCTCACAATTCCCGCCCTTTTCCCCCTCATATTTCCCTCTTTTTTTTTCCCCTTACATTTCTTTCTTTGTTCCCCTCACATTTCTTTTCCCCTCATGTTTCCTGCCCTTTTCCCCCTCACATTTCTCCCCTCATGATTCCCGCCCTTTTTTCCCCCCCTCACATTTCTATCTCTTCTCCCCTCACATCTCCTGCCCTTTTCCCCCCTCATGATTCCTACTGTTTTTCCCCTCGCATTTCCCTCTGCTTTTTCCCTTACATTTCCCTCTTTGTTCCCCTCACATTTCTCTCTTTTCCCCTCACGTTTTCCACCCTTTTCCCCTCATGTTTCCTGCCCTTTTCCCCCCCTCACATGTTTCTTCTCCCCTCACAATTCCCGCCATTTTCCCCCCTCACATGTTTCTTCTCCCCTCACAATTCCCGCCCTTTTCCCCCCCTGTGGTAAATAGGTATGATTCGTACTGATAGAAATTGAAACAGTAATCAATATTGACACAGTAATTAATATTTGAGAATAATAAAACAGTTAATAGTTAAAAGTTGTAATGCCAAAGAAGAGAGGGAAAGGTGGGGCTGCACCCACCCCCCTTCTCAGCAGATGTTCTCAAGGACCACACAGGAAAGAAGCTGAAGATACAGTTACTAAAAATGACCAAGAACATGGTTGGGTCCAAGAAAATGCTAATTATAAGGGACTTATTGCTTTGATATGTAGATGCAGCGATATGTTAGTCTTGGCTTACACTGTTACACTGTACTGGCTTGGTGCGCACGTGTAACCCAAAGGTGAATTAAAGGACAACGAAGAAGACTACAGGGCCTTCATCAGCGACGACCCCCAAAGACTTGTGCGACCACCAAACCGAGTGGCGGCGCATGCGTGGTAAAGGTGGCGATGAAGGCGCAGACAGAAAAGTGACGAACCGAAAATGGGAGGAGATGGCATTGACACACGGCATATAAGGGGTGACTTTCACTTGGCAAGCTCGTACGTGAGGTGGCAAAGGGTCACTGAACCCTGCACTCCGTACCAAGCGGTTGTTTTTGGTTATTATTGGAACCAAATTATCCCTTATTTTAGCCGAATTATATTGTATCCAATATTATATTTTTCATCTGAATTATTTCATTGAAATTGTTACTACTTTTAATATTGTTTGGTTTTTTTAAAGATGGGATAAGAAGGCAAACATAACATCCCCATCATACCACCCTAATTGAGATCACGCTTCTCCCAGTCTCCTTCCATCCCAATCTTACTCAGGTGGCTGAGGAATTGAGTCAGTTTTCCATGACATTGACTTTTTTTGAGGTGCGATTGTGCAGTTTTGGGGTAAGATTGAGCTGATTTCAATTGGATTTGATTGGTTTTGAGGGGACAGACCCATCCCTCGTGGATTTTGGAGTGCAAAGAGATGGAGAAGGGAGAAACAATAAGGCCAAACCAAAAGTAGAAGCAGCCAGGTGTGTTCCCAGCATGGATCACAGGGAATGTGAGTGACCAGGGCTGTGCCCACAGTGCCTCCTCCAGTGGGGGATGGAGCTGGAGCAGCGCACGAAGCTCTTCCCGCACTCGTGCACTCGCAGGGCTTCCCTCACCGGTGCCTCCGTTGGTGTTGGGTCAAGTGAGAGCTGCTGGAGAAGCTCTTCCCACACTGGGGACACTCGTAGGGCCTCTCCCCGGTGTGGATGCGCCGGTGGGTGACGAGGGTGGAGTTCTGCTTGAATCCCTTCCCACAGTCGGGGCAGCGGAAGGGCCTCTCCTCTGAGTGAATCCGATAGTGCACGAGGAGATCAGAGCCGGTCCGACACCTCTTCCTGCATTTATCACACTCGTAGGGCCTCTCCCCTGTGTGGATGTACTGGTGGCTGATGAGGTGGGACTTCTGCCTGAATGCCTTCCCACACTCAGGGCATTGGAAGGGCCTCTCCTCTCTGTGAATCCAATAGTGCTTGAGGAGATAGGTGCTGGTCCGAAACCTCTTCTTGCATTTGTCACACTCGAAGGGCCTCTCCCCTGTGTGGCTCCTCTGGTGCTTGTTCCGGTAGGAGCTGTGGCTGAAGCGCATCCCACACACAGAACACTCGAAAGGCTTTTTCCCAGTATGGATACTCTGGTGCACGATCAGGTGGGAGCTCTTCATGAAACTCTTCCCACATTCCCCACACTCGTAGGGCCGTTCCCCAGTGTGGATCCTCTGGTGCCGGATCAGCTCCGACCTACATCGGAAGCTCTGGGCACACTCCCCACACTCGTGGCGAATGTGGGACCTCTGGTGTTGGATCAGGTTGCATTTCCTCCTGAAGCTCTTCCCACACTCCCCACACTCAAGGGTGCCACCTCCACTATGTGTCCTCTGGTGCCTGATCATATTGTTGCGCTGGTTGAAGCTCTTGCCACACTCCCCACACACATAGGGCTTCACCCCAGTGTGGATGCTCTGGTGCTTGATCAGGATGGAGCTCTTGCTGAAGCTCTTCCCACACTCCCCACACTCGTAGGGCTTCTCCCCACTGTGGATCCTCTGATGGTTGGTAAGTTCGCAGTTCCACCTGAAGCTCTTCCCACACTCCCCGCACGTGTGGGGCTTCTCCCCATCACGGAGCTGCTCACGGAGCACCAGCTCCGAGCTCTGGCTCCATCTCCGGCCGCCTTCCCGGCCCAGGCCGGCTCTTTCCCCCTCACATCCCCGCCGGCTGCGTTTGCAGCCCCTCCTCGTGCGGCATCTCCGCGCCTTTTCCTCCCCGTTGCCTTCCTGCGCCGTGGAGCCGCTCAAAACGGCCTCTGCCACCAGCTCCTGCCGCGGGCATTTGTCCTCCCTGCTCTCCATGCTCAGCTCCTGCTCTGGGGGAGGAAGGACAAGGACACCATGGGATTTGCCTCCGTGCCACCGCCGAGGGCAACCAGATCCCCCCAGGCCGTCCCCGGCAGGACGGCACCGCCACCCCCCGATGTCCCCCCGAGGGGCCTTTTCCGCTCAGCCTTGGACTTCTTCATTCTCCAAACATCCCCCCAGAAACCCAACCCAGGGACCCCCCGGGATATCCGGGCCGGGCTCCCCCTCCCTGCTCACCGGCGCGATGCGGGGGGCGATGATCCCACAGGTGGGGGCTGCGAATCCAGGCAGGGTCGACCGCGTGGATCCGGCCGCTCAGCCTTGATGCGCCTTTGTCCCTCCTCTTCCTCTTCCTCCCGCTCCTCCTCTTCCTTCCAACCCCCCTCTGCTCCTCCTCCGACACCGCCTCCTCCTCCCCTTTCATCCCTGCCCTTCCCCCCCTCCTCCTCCTGCCCCAGCAGCAGCCGCACTCTCCGTGCCCCGTTCCCGCAGCCCTCGCAGCCCGTGGCAGGAGCGCGGATGGAGCCGGGACAGGTCGGGATGGGCAGCGCGGGGCTCTCGGCTGCTCCCAGCCGCTGCGGGAGGGGTTAACCCGGCCCGGGCCAAAGGAGAGGCAAACTGGGCAAACTGGGGGCTGCCCATCCAAACTGGGCCTTGCTGGGGACCCTGCCTGGCCACTGCCAGCCCTTGGGGCTCCTCTCGGCACATCCGCCAGGGGGGAACGCACACAGGGCTGGGGCATCCCAGCAGTGGCAGCACTGCCAGGGACTGGGCTGCGCTGGGATCGTACTGGGAGTGCCTGGGGCTGTACTGGTTCTGTACTAACATCATGCTGGGGTCGCACTGGGAGTGACTGGGACTGTACTGGTTCTGTACTGACACTGGGATTGTAGTGAGTTTGTACTGACATCATTCTGAGATCACACTGCATTCCCAGGGCAGATTCTGATCGCTCTCATGGACACTGCGATCATACTGGGGTCCCCCGTGTTCCCCCTGCGTGGTGAGCGGCGCGATGGGGCGGGGGGCGATGATCCCACAGGTTGGGGCTGCAAATTCAGGCAGGGCTCGGCCGTTCGCCGCCATCAGCTCAGCATTGATCCGTCTGTCTCCCTCCTCTTCCTCCCCCTCCTCCTCTTCCATCCCCCCTGCCGCTCCTCAGCCTTATCCCCGCCTCCTTCTCCTCTTCCATCCCGCCCCTTCCATCCCTTCTCCTCCTCCTGCTCCCTAACCCCTCGTCCTTCGCCTCCTTCCATCGCTGCTCTCTCTCCGCCTTCATCCCTCCTCTTCCATCTCCCCTAGCCCTGCTCCTCTCCCCAAACCGGCTGGAACCGTGAGGGGAAAGGGGGCGGGGAAAGGGCGGGAACCGTGAGGGGAAAGGGGGCGGGGAAAGGGCGGGAACCGTGAGGGGAAAGGGGCGGGCTCAGGCCAAGGGCGGCAACTGTGAGGGGACACTCTGGGAGGCGGCACTGTGCGAACAGAACTGCGACGGACTGAACATGAACGGAAAAGAAATCAGTAAGTCTGAGTTTTATTTGCTGTCACATACATCTCACACAGCCAGCCCGACACACTGCCCATCCCACTCTCCAAATTGGGATCGCACTTCTCCAAATCTTCTTCCAAATCTATCTCACTCTGGTGGGTGTGGAATCATGTGAGTCTGGTGTGGGATTGAGGTTTTTTGAGGTGGGTTTGCGCACTTTTAGGGTAAGACTGAGCTTTTTTCACTGGGATCTCAGTGGTTTTGATGTGACAGATGTAACGAAATTAGCTTTTGCAATGCGAAGAGATTGACAAGTGAAAGAAATTAGGGAGAAACCAAAAGTAGAAGCAGCCACGTGTGTTCACAGCATCGATCACAGGGAATGTGAGCGACCAGGGCTGTGCCCACAGTGCCTCCTCCAGTGGGGGATGGAGCTGGAGCAGCGCACGAAGCTCTGCCCGCACTCAGGGCACTCGCAGGGCTTCCCTTAGTGGTGCCTCTGTTGGTGTTGGGTCAAGTTAGAGAATCTGGAGAAGCTCTTCCCACACTGGGGACACTCGTAGGGCCTCTCCCCTGTGTGGATGCGCCGGTGGGTGATGAGGTTGGAGTTCTGCTTGAATCCCTTCCCACAGTCGGGGCAGCGGAAGGGCCTCTCCTCTGAGTGAATCTGATAGTGCTGGAGGAGATGAGAGCTGGTCTGAAACCTCTTCCTGCATTTATCACACTCGTAGGGCCTCTCCCCTGTGTGGATGCGCCGGTGGATGATGAGGTGGGAGTTGTGCTTGAATGCCTTCCCACACTCAGGGCATTGGAAGGGCCTCTCCTCTCTGTGACTCCAGTAGTGCTTGAGGAGATAGGTGCTGGTCTGAAACGCCTTCCCACACTTGGAACACTCGTAGGGCTTCTCCCCTGTGTGGATCCTCTGGTGCCTGATCAGGCTGGACCTCTGGGTGAAGCTCTCTCCACACTCCCCACACTCAAAGGGCCTCTCCGCAGTGTGGGTTCTGTGGTGCCTGATCACGTCGGAGTTGCTCCTGAAGCTCTTCCCACACTTCCCGCACATGTGGGGCTTCTCCCCAGTGTGGGTCCTCTGGTGCGTGATCAGGTTGAAGCTCCGGCTGAAGCTCTTGCCACACTCCCCACACTCGTAGGGCTTCTCCCCAGTGTGGGTCCTGTAGTGCTCGATCAGTTTGCTGTGCTGCCTGAAGCTCTTGCCACACTCCCCACACTCGTAGGGCTTCTCCCCAGTGTGGATCCTCTGGTGCCTGATCAGGTCGCAGTTCCACCTGAAGCTCTTCCCACACTCCCCACACTCGTAGGGCTTCTCCCCAGTGTGGATCCTCTGGTGCACGATCAGGCTGGAGTTCTCTGTGAAGCTCTTCCCACACTGCCCACACTCGTAGGGCTTCTCCCCACTGTGGATCCTCTGGTGCCTGATCAGGTCGGAGTTCTTCCTGAAGCTCTTCCCACACTCCCCGCACGTGTGGGGCTTCTCCCCATCACGGAGCTGCTCACGGAGCACCAGCTCCGAGCTCTGGCTCCATCTCCGGCCGCCTTCCCGGCCCAGGCCGGCTCTTTCCCCCTCACATCCCCGCCGGCTGCGTTTGCAGCCCCTCCTCGTGCGGCATCTCCGCGCCTTTTCCTCCCCGTTGCCTTCCTGCGCCGTGGAGCCGCTCAAAACGGCCTCTGCCACCAGCTCCTGCCGCGGGCATTTGTCCTCCCTGCTCTCCATGCTCAGCTCCTGCTCTGGGGGAGGAAGGACAAGGACACCATGGGATTTGCCTCCGTGCCACAGCCGAGGGCAACCAGATCCCCCAGGGCCGTCCCCGGCAGGACGGCACCGCCACCCCCCGATGTCCCCCCGAGGGGCCTTTTCCGCTCAGCCTTGGACTTCTTCATTCTCCAAACATCCCCCCAGAAACCCAACCCAGAGACCCCCCGGGATATCAGGGCCGGGCTCCCCCTCCCTGCTCACCGGCGCGATGCGGGGGGCGATGATCCCACGGGTGGGGGCTGCGAATCCAGGCAGGGTCGACCGCGTGGATCCGTCCGCTCAGCCTTGATCCGCCTTTGTCCCTCCTCTTCCTCTTCCTCCCGCTCCTCCTCTTCCTTCCAACCCCTTTCCGCTCCTCCCCCGACCCCTCCTCCTCCTCCCCTTTCATCCCTGCGCTTCCCCCCCTCCTCCTCCTCCCCAGCAGCAGCCGCACTCTCCGTGCCCCGTTCCCGCAGCCCTCGCAGCCCGTGGCAGGAGCGCGGATGGAGCCGGGACAGGTCGGGATGGGCAGCGCGGGGCTCTCGGCTGCTCCCAGCCGCTGCGGGAGGGGTTAACCCGGCCCGGGCCAAAGGAGAGGCAAACTGGGCAAACTGGGGGCTGCCCATCCAAACTGGGCCTTGCTGGGGACCCTGCCTGGCCACTGCCAGCCCTTGGGGCTCCTCTCGGCACATCCGCCAGGGGGGAACGCACACAGGGCTGGGGCATCCCAGCAGTGGCAGCACTGCCAGGGACTGGGCTGCGCTTGGATCGTACTGAGAGTGGCTGGGGCTATACTGGCTTTGTACTGACACAACACTGGGATGACACTGGGATTGTAGTGAGTTTGTACTGACATCATTCTGAGATCACACTGCCTTCCCAGGGCAGATTCTGATCGCTCTCATGGACACTGCGATCATACTGGGGTCCCCCGGGGTCCCCGTCCATGGTGAGCGGCTCGACGGGGCGAGGGGCGATGATCCCATAGGTAGGGGCTGCAAATTCAGGCAGGGCTCGGCCGTTCGCCGCTATCAGCTCAGAACTGATCCGTCTGTCTCCCTCCCCTTCCTCCCCCTCCTCCTCTTCAATCCCCCCTCCGGTTCCTCTGCGTTATCTCCGCCTCCTTCTCCTCTTTCATCCCGCCCCTTCCATCCCTTCTCCTCGTCCTGCTCCCTAACCCCTCGTCCTTCGCCTCCTTCCATCGCTGCTCTCTCTCCACCTTCATCCCTCCCCTTCCATCTCCCCTAGCCCTGCTCCTCTCCCCAAACCGGCTGGAACCGTGAGGGGAAAGGGGGCGGGGAAAGGGCGGGAACCGTGAGGGGAAAGGGGGCGGGGAAAGGGCGGGAACCGTGAGGGGAAAGGGGCGGGCTCAGGCCAAGGGCGGGAACCGTGAGGGGACGCTCTGGATGGCGGCACTCTGTAAACAGAACTGCAACGGTCTGAACATGAACAGGAGAGAAATTAGTAATTCTGAGAGTTTTATTTCCTATCAAATACACCCCACAAAACCCGCCCCACAGAATCCCGATCGCAGCACTCAAAATTGAGATCCTACATCTCCCAATCTCTTCTTAACCGCATCTCGGCCGTGTCAGTGGCTGTGGAATCAGGTGAATTTGTGAAGAGGTAGCGTTTTTGAATGTGAGAGAGAGCCCCTTTGATGTGGACCTGAGTCTTTTTCGCGTAAGATTGAGCTGATTTCATTGGATTTGAGTAGATTTGTTGTCACAGCTACATCCCTTTTGACTGCTGGACTGCACAGAGAGGGAGAAAAGGAAAAAATTAACGCCAACCCAAATGTTTAAGCACCGAGTTGTGTTCCCAGCAGTATCACAGGGAATGTGAGTGACCAGGGCTGTGCCCACAGTGCCTCCTCCAGTGGGGGATGGAGCTGGAGGAGCACTCGAAGCTCTGCCCGCACTCAGGGCACTCACAGGGCTTCCCTTAGTGGTGCCTCCGTTGGTGTCGGGTCAAGGTAGAGCTCTGTGAGAAGCTCTTCCCACACTGGGGACACTCGTAGGGCCTCTCCCCGGTGTGAATGCGCCGGTGGGTGATGAGGGTGTATTTCTGCTTGAATCCCTTCCCACACTCAGGGCATTGGAAGGGCCTCTCCTCTCTGTGATTCCAATAGTGGTTGAGGAGATAAGTGCTGGTCTGAAACGCCTTCCCACACTTGGAACACTCGTAGGGCTTCTCCCCAGTGTGGATCCTCTGGTGCCTGATCAGGCTGGACCTCTGGGTGAAGCTCTCTCCACACTCCCCACACTCAAAGGGCCTCTCCGCAGTGTGGGTACTCTGGTGCCTGATCACGTCGCAGTTGCTCCTGAAGCTCTTCCCACACTCCCTGCACGTGTGGGGCTTCTCCCCAGTGTGGGTCCTCTGGTGCTTGATCAGGTTGAAGCTCCGGCTGAAGCTCATCCCACACTCCCCACACTCGTAGGGCCTCTCCCCAGTGTGGATCCTCTGGTGCCTGACCAGTTCGCAGTTCCACCTGAAGCTCTTCCCACACTCCCCGCACGTGTGGGGCTTCTCCCCATCACGGAGCTGCTCACGGAGCACCAGCTCCGAGCTCTGGCTCCATCTCCGGCCGCCTTCCCGGCCCAGGCCGGCTCTTTGCCCCTCACATCCCCGCCGGCTGCGTTTGCAGCCCCTCCTCGTGCGGCATCTCCGCGCCTTTTCCTCCCCGTTGCCTTCCTGCGCCGTGGAGCCGCTCAAAACGGCCTCTGCCACCAGCTCCTGCCGCGGGCATTTGTCCTCCCTGCTCTCCATGCTCAGCTCCTGCTCTGGGGGAGGAAGGACAAGGACACCATGGGATTTGCCTCCGTGCCACGGCCGAGGGCAACCAGATCCCCCCAGGGCGTCCCCGGCAGGACGGCACCGCCACCCCCCGATGTCCCCCCGAGGGGCCTTTTCCGCTCAGCCTTGGACTTCTTCATTCTCCAAACATCCCCCCAGAAACCCAACCCAGAGACCCCCCGGGATATCCGGTCCGGGCTCCCCCTCCCTGCTCACCGGCGCGATGCGGGGGGCGATGATCCCACGGGTGGGGGCTGCGAATCCAGGCAGGGTCGACCGCGTGGATCCGTCCGCTCAGTCTTGATCCGCCTTTGTCCCTCCTCTTCCTCTACCTCTCGCTCCTCCTCTTCCTGCAAACCACCCCCTGCTCCTCCCCCGACCCCGCCTCCCCCTCCCCTTTCATCCTGCCCCTTCCCTCCCTCCTCCTCCTCCTCCCCCAGCAGTAGCCGCACTCTCCGTGCCCCGTTCCCGCAGCCCTCGCAGCCCGTGGCAGGAGCGCGGATGGAGCCGGGACAGGTCGGGATGGGCAGCGCGGGGCTCTCGGCTGCTCCCAGCCGCTGCCGGAGGGGCGAACCCGGCCCGGGCCAAAGGAGAGGCAAACTGGGCAAACTGGGGGCTGCCCATCCACACTGGGCCTTGCTGGGGACCCTGCCTGGCCACTGCCAGCCCTTGGGGCTCCTCTCGGCACATCCGCCAGGGGGGAACGCACACAGGGCTGGGGCATCCCAGCAGTGGCAGCACTGCCAGGGACTGGGCTGCGCTGGGATCGTACTGGGAGTGACTGGGACTGTACTGGTTCTGTACTGACATCATGCTGGGGTCGCACTGGGAGTGGCTGGGGCTGTACTGGTTCTGTACTGACACTGGGATTGTAGTGAGTTTGTACTGACATCATTCTGAGATCACACTGCATTCCCAGGGCAGATTGTGATCGCACTCATTGGGGCTGGGATCACACTGGGGTCATACTGGGAGTGGCTACAGTCATACTGGGATTAGAGTGGCTGTGATTGGACCCTGACTGGGGGTTACTGGGAGCTACCAGGCCCATACTGGGAGCCAACTGGGGACTTAATTAGAGGAACTGGGAGCAACTGGGGTAAAAGTGGGGGCAAGTGAACCACGCTGAGGTGACTGGGAGTGGCTGGCAATGACTGCCAGAATGTTCAGGGTAACTGGGATGTATTGGGAGGGTCGGAGACCATGCAGGTGGTGATTGGCACCAAACTGGGATTGACTGGGAAGGTGTTGGAGGAACTGGGAACACACTGGGGGCAAGTAGGAGTGACTGGGCCATTGCTGGGAGAGACTGGGATCACACTGGGAGTGCCTAGGACTATGCCAGGGACAACTGGGAGAATGGAGAACACACAGCATGAAAGTGGGAGGAACTGGGAGCAACGGGGACCATGCTGGGAGAAAATTGCATCATCATAGGGAAGCAAAGGGAGGGACTGACCTCGTCTGGGAGTGACTAGGATCAGGCAGGGAGGCAGGGCAAGTGACCAGGATGATACTGGGAGTGCACAGGCCCATACTGGGAATGACCAGGCTATTGCAGGGATTGCCCAGGAAACTGGAAGCACACGGAGGAGCAACTGGGCTCATAGTGGAAGCAGCCACTGCAGACCCCGGATGTCCCCCCGAGGGCCATTTGCGGCTCGGCTTTGGAGCCCTGCCAGCTGCAAACAAACATCCCCCCGAAACAAACCCCAAAGCCAGGCACGCCCCGGGATATTTGGGCCGCGCTCCCCCTCCCCAGGAACCTGCGGGATGTGGGGCGATGCTTCTGGGGCTGTGGCACTTGGAGGGAGCGCCTGGGGCACGAGATGCTCCCTCTCCTCTTCTGCTGTGGCAGCTGCTCGGCCTCTTCCTCCCTCCCTCCTCCTCCACCCCCGTTCCCTATGGCCGAACCGTGAGGGGAAAGGGGGCAGGGAAAGGGCGGAACTGTGAGAGGAAAGGGGGCAGGGAAAGGGCGGAACCGTGAGGGGAATGGGGGCAGGGAAATGGCGGAACCGTGAGAGGAAACGGGGCAGGGAAAGGGCGGTACCGTGAGGGGAAAGGGGGCAGAGAAAGGGCGGGAACCGTGAGGGGAAAGGGGCGGGCTCAGGCCAAGGTCCAGAACTGTGAGGGGACGCTCTGGGAGGCGGCACTCTGCAAACAGAACTGCAACGGACTGAACATGAACGGGAGAGAAATCTGTCAGTCTGAGAGTTTATTTTGTTATCAAACGCATCCCACACGCTCAGCCCCACACTGTCCCCATCCCACTGCTCAAAATTGGGATCGAACTTCTCTCAATCTTCCACCTCTATCTCACTCTGGTGGGTGTGCAATTATGTGAGTCTGGTGTGGGATTGAGGTTTTTTGAGGTGGGTTTGCGCACTTTTAGGGTAAGACTGAGCTTTTTTCACTGGGATCTCAGTCGTTTTGATGTGACAGATGTAACTAAATCGGCTTTTGGAATGCAAAGAGATTGACAAGTGAAAGAAATTAAGGAGAAACCAAAAGTAGAAGCAGGCAGATATGTTCCCAGCATGGATCACAGGGAATGTGAGTGACCAGGACTGTGCCCACAGTGCCTCCTCCAGTGGGGGATGGAGCTGGAGCAGCGCACGAAGCTCTGCCCGCACTCAGGGCACTCGCAGGGCTTCGCTTACCGGTGCCTGTTGCCTTCTGGATCAAGGCAGGCGACCTGGTTCTGAGGATCAGAACAACGGCCCACTCTCCACGGCCGTTCGGGCCAATGACACACGCAGACACCAATGTGGTGGACGGTCAAATGGCGTTTATTACTTCTTCTCATGGGGTCTTATAGTCTAAGGGGTCTCTACGTCAAAAGGGGGTTTGTCCTTCTTATTTATGGCTAGTAGGGAATGGAAAAGTACTGGGCAAGGAGTGGAAAGTTGCTGACTTTACTGTTAGTGGGGCCACATTCCTATGTTAGTTTCTTATCTATGAGTAACAGAGGGTCTTACCTACGGGAAACAGAGGGTCCTGGCTTTCCGTAAAATCGCGACAACTTCCGCAGCGCCTTTCCCTGACTACCACAGGTGCCTCCTTTGGTGTTGGGTCAAGTAAGAGCGTGTGGAGAACCTCTTCCCACACTGGGGACACTCGTAGGCCTCTCCCCAGTGTGGATGCGCCGGTGTCTGACGAGGGCGCAGTTGTACTTGAATCCCTTCCCACAGTCGGGGCAGCGGAAGGGCCTCTCCTCTCTGTGACTCCGATAGTGCTGGAGGAGATGAGTACTGGTCTGAAACCTCTTCCTGCATTTATCACACTCGTAGGGCCTCTCCCCTGTGTGAATGCGCCGGTGTTTGATGAGGGTGGAGTTCTGCTTGAATCCCTTCCCACACTCAGGGCATTGGAAGGGCCTCTCCTCTGTGTGAGTCTGAAAGTGCTGGAGGAGATCAGACCTGGTCAGAAACGCCTTCCCACACTTGGAACACTTGTAGGGCCTCTCTCCAGTGTGGATCCTCTGGTGCCTGATCAGGTCGCAGCTCTGGTTGAAGCTCTTCCCACACTCCCCACACTCGTAGGGCCGTTCCCCAGTATGGATCCTCTGGTGCAGGATCAGTAGGGAGCTCCGACTGAAACACTTTCCACATTGCCCACACTCATAGGGCTTCTCCCCAGTGTGAGTCCTCTCGTGCCTGATCAGGCTGGACCTGTAGTTGAAGCTCTTCCCACACTCCCCACACTCGTAGGAGCTCTCCCCTGTGTGAATGCGCCGGTGTTTGATGAGGGTGGAGTTCCGCTTGAATCCCTTCCCACACTCAGGGCATTGGAAGAGCCTCTCCTCTGTGTGAGTCTGAAAGTGCTGGAGGAGATCAGACCTGGTCAGAAACGCCTTCCCACACTTGGAACACTTGTAGGGCCTCTCTCCAGTGTGGATCCTCTGGTGCCTGATCAGGTCGCAGCTCTGGTTGAAGCTCTTCCCACACTGCCCACACTCGTAGGGCCGTTCCCCAGTATGGATCCTCTGGTGCAGGATCAGTAGGGAGCTCCGACTGAAACACTTTCCACATTGCCCACACTCATAGGGCTTCTCCCCAGTGTGAGTCCTCTCGTGCCTGATCAGGCTGGACCTGTAGTTGAAGCTCTTCCCACACTCCCCACACTCGTAGGAGCTCTCCCCTGTGTGAATGCGCCGGTGTTTGATGAGGGTGGAGTTCCGCTTGAATCCCTTCCCACACTCAGGGCATTGGAAGGGCCTCTCATCTGTGTGAGTCTGAAAGTGCTGGAGGAGATCAGACCTGGTCAGAAACGCCTTCCCACACTTGGAACACTTGTAGGGCCTCTCTCCAGTGTGGATCCTCTGGTGCCTGATCAGGTCGCAGCTCTGGTTGAAGCTCTTCCCACACTCCCCACACTCGTAGGGCCGTTCCCCAGTATGGATCCTCTGGTGCAGGATCAGTAGGGAGCTCCGACTGAAACACTTTCCACATTGCCCACACTCATAGGGCTTCTCCCCAGTGTGAGTCCTCTCGTGCCTGATCAGGCTGGACCTGTAGTTGAAGCTCTTCCCACACTCCCCACACTCGTAGGGCCTCTCCCCTGTGTGAATGCGCCGGTGTTTGATGAGGGTGGAGTTCCGCTTGAATCCCTTCCCACACTCAGGGCATTGGAAGGGCCTCTCATCTGTGTGAGTCTGAAAGTGCTGGAGGAGATCAGACCTGGTCAGAAACGCCTTCCCACACTTGGAACACTTGTAGGGCCTCTCTCCAGTGTGGATCCTCTGGTGCCTGATCAGGTCGCAGCTCTGGTTGAAGCTCTTCCCACACTGCCCACACTCGTAGGGCCGTTCCCCAGTATGGATCCTCTGGTGCAGGATCAGTAGGGAGCTCCGACTGAAACACTTTCCACATTGCCCACACTCATAGGGCTTCTCCCCAGTGTGAGTCCTCTCGTGCCTGATCAGGCTGGACCTGTAGTTGAAGCTCTTCTCACACTCCCCACACTCGTAGGGCCTCTCCCCAGTGTGAATCCTCTGGTGCTCGATCAGTTCGCTGTTCCTCCTGAAGCTCTTCCCACACTCGCCGCACTTGTAGGGCTTCTCCCCATCACGGAGCTGCTCACGGAGCACCAGCTCCGAGCTCTGGCTCCATCTCCGGCCGCCTTCCCGGCCCAGGCCGGCTCTTTCCCCCTCACATCCCCGCCGGCTGCGTTTGCAGCCCCTCCTCGTGCGGCATCTCCGCGCCTTTTCCTCCCCGTTGCCTTCCTGCGCCGTGGAGCCGCTCAAAACGGCCTCTGCCACCAGCTCCTGCCGCGGGCATTTGTCCTCCCTGCTCTCCATGCTCAGCTCCTGCTCTGGGGGAGGAAGGACAAGGACACCATGGGATTTGCCTCCGTGCCACAGCCGAGGGCAACCAGATCCCCCCAGGGCGTCCCGGGCAGGACGGCACCGCCACCCCCCGATGTCCCCCCGAGGGGCCTTTTCCGCTCAGCCTTGGACTTCTTCATTCTCCAAACATCCCCCCAGAAACCCAACCCAGGGACCCCCCGGGATATCAGGGCCGGGCTCCCCCTCCCTGCTCACCGGCGCGATGCGGGGGACGATGATCCCACAGGTGGGGGCTGCGAATCCAGGCAGGGTCGACCGCGTGGATCCGTCCGCTCAGCCTTGATCCGCCTTTGTCCCTCCTCTTCCTCTTCCACCCGCTCCTCCTCTTCCTTCCAACCACCCCCTGCTCCTCCCCCGACCCCGCCTCCTCCTCCCCTTTCATCCCTGCCCTTCCCTCCCTCCTCCTCCTCCCCAGCAGCAGCCGCACTCTCCGTGCCCCGTTCCCGCAGCCCTCGCAGCCCGTGGCAGGAGCGCGGATGGAGCCGGGACAGGTCGGGATGGGCAGCGCGGGGCTCTCGGCTGCTCCCAGCGCTGCCGGAGGGGCGAACCCGGCCCGGGCCAAAGGAGAGGCAAACTGGGCAAACTGGGGGCTGCACATTTCAAACTGGGCCTTGCTGGGGACCCTGCCTGGCCACTGCCAGCCCTTGGGGCTCCTCTCGGCACATCCGCCAGGGGGGAACGCACACAGGGCTGGGGCATCCCAGCAGTGGCAGCACTGCCAGGGACTGGGCTGCGCTGGGATCGTACTGGGAGTGGCTGGGGCTGTACTGGTTCTGTACTGACATCATACTGAGATCGCACTGGGAGTGACTGGTTCTGTACTGGTTCTGTACTGACACTGGGATTGTAGTGAGTTTGTACTGACATCATTCTGAGATCACACTGCCTTCCCAGGGCAGATTCTGATCGCACTCATTGGGGCTGGGATCACACTGGGGTCATACTGGGAGTGGCTACAGTCATACTGGGATTAGAGTGGCTGTGATTGGACCCTGACTGGAGGTTACTGGGAGCTACCAGGCCCATACTGGGAGCCAACTGGGGACTTAATTAGAGGAACTGGGAGCAACTGGGGTAAAAGTGGGGGCAAGTGAACCACGCTGAGGTGACTGGGAGTGCCTGGCAATGACTGCCAGAATGTTCAGGGTAACTGGGATGTATTGGGAGGGTCGGAGACAATGCAGGTGGTGATTGGCACCAAACTGGGATTGACTGGGAAGGTGTTGGAGGAACTGGGAACACACTGGGGGCAAGTAGGAGTGACTGGGCCATTGCTGGGAGAGACTGGGATCACACTGGGAGTGCCTAGGACTATGCCAGGGACAACTGGGAGAACGGAGAACACTCAGGATGAAAGTGGGAGGAACTGGGAGCAACGGGGACCATGCTGGCAGAAAATTGCATCATCATAGGGAAGCAAAGGGAGGGACTGACCTCGTCTGGGAGTGACTGGGATCAGGCAGGGAGGCAGGGCAAGTGACCAGGATGATACTGGGAGTGCACAGGCCCATACTGGGAATGACCAGGCTATTGCAGGGATTGCCCAGGAAACTGGAAGCACACGGAGGAGCAACTGGGCTCATAGTGGAAGCAGCCACTGCAGACCCCGGATGTCCCCCCGAGGGCCATTTGCGGCTCGGCTTTGGAGCCCTGCCAGCTGCAAACATCCCCCCGAAACAAACCCCAAAGCCAGGCAGCCCCCGGGATATTTGGGCCGCGCTCCCCCTCCCCAGGAACCTGCGGGATGTGGGGCGATGCTTCTGGGGCTGTGGCACTTGGAGGGAGCGCCTGGGGCACGAGATGCTCCCTCTCCTCTTCTGCTGTGGCAGCTGCTCGGCCTCTTCCTCCCTCCCTCCTCCTCCACCCCCGTTCCCTATGGCCGAACCGTGAGGGGAAAGGGGGCAGGGAAAGGGCGGAACTGTGAGAGGAAAGGGGGCAGGGAAAGGGCAGAACCGTGAGGGGAATGGGGGCAGGGAAATGGCGGAACCGTGGAGGAAACGGGGCAGGGAAAGGGCGGTACCGTGAGGGGAAAGGGGGCAGAGAAAGGGCGGGAACCGTGAGGGGAAAGGGGCGGGCTCAGGCCAAGGTCCACAACTGTGAGGGGACGCTCTGGGAGGCGGCACTCTGCAAACAGAACTGCAACGGACTGAACATGAACGGGAGAGAAATCTGTCAGTCTGAGAGTTTATTTTGTTATCAAACGCATCCCACACGCTCAGCCCCACACTGTCCCCATCCCACTGCTCAAAATTGGGATCGAACTTCTCTCAATCTTCCACCTCTATCTCACTCTGGAGGGTGTGCAATTATGTGAGTCTGGTGTGGGATTGAGGTTTTTTGAGGTGGGTTTGCGCACTTTTAGGGTAAGACTGAGCTTTTTTCACGGGGATCTCAGTCGTTTTGATGTGACAGATGTAACTAAATCGGCTTTTGGAATGCAAAGAGATTGACAAGTGAAAGAAATTAAGGAGAAACCAAAAGTAGAAGCAGGCAGATATGTTCCCAGCATGGATCACAGGGAATGTGAGTGACCAGGACTGTGCCCACAGTGCCTCCTCCAGTGGGGGATGGAGCTGGAGCAGCGCACGAAGCTCTGCCCGCACTCAGGGCACTCGCAGGGCTTCGCTTACCGGTGCCTGTTGCCTTCTGGATCAAGGCAGGCGACCTGGTTCTGAGGATCAGAACAACGGCCCACTCTCCAGGGCCATTCGGGCCAATGACACACGCAGACACCAATGTGGTGGACGGTCAAATGGCGTTTATTACTTCTTCTCATGGGGTCTTATAGTCTAAGGGGTCTCTACGTCAAAAGGGGGTTTGTCCTTCTTATTTATGGCTAGTAGGGAATGGAAAAGTACTGGGCAAGGAGTGGAAAGTTGCTGACTTTACTGTTAGTGGGGCCACATTCCTATGTTAGTTTCTTATCTATGAGTAACAGAGGGTCTTACCTACGGGAAACAGAGGGTCCTGGCTTTCCGTAAAATCGCGACAACTTCCTCAGCGCCTTTCCCTGAATACCACAGGTGCCTCCTTTGGTGTTGGGTCAAGTAAGAGGGTGTGGAGAACCTCTTCCCACACTGGGGACACTCGTAGGCCTCTCCCCAGTGTGGATGCGCCGGTGTCTGACGAGGGCGCAGTTGTACTTGAATCCCTTCCCACAGTCGGGGCAGCGGAAGGGCCTCTCCTCTCTGTGACTCCGATAGTGCTGGAGGAGATGAGTACTGGTCTGAAACCTCTTCCTGCATTTATCACACTCGTAGGGCCTCTCCCCTGTGTGAATGCGCCGGTGTTTGATGAGGGTGGAGTTCTGCTTGAATCCCTTCCCACACTCAGGGCATTGGAAGGGCCTCTCCTCTGTGTGAGTCTGAAAGTGCTGGAGGAGATCAGACCTGGTCAGAAACGCCTTCCCACACTTGGAACACTTGTAGGGCCTCTCTCCAGTGTGGATCCTCTGGTGCCTGATCAGGTCGCAGCTCTGGTTGAAGCTCTTCCCACACTCCCCACACTCGTAGGGCCGTTCCCCAGTATGGATCCTCTGGTGCAGGATCAGTAGGGAGCTCCGACTGAAACACTTTCCACATTGCCCACACTCATAGGGCTTCTCCCCAGTGTGAGTCCTCTCGTGCCTGATCAGGCTGGACCTGTAGTTGAAGCTCTTCCCACACTCCCCACACTCGTAGGAGCTCTCCCCTGTGTGAATGCGCCGGTGTTTGATGAGGGTGGAGTTCCGCTTGAATCCCTTCCCACACTCAGGGCATTGGAAGAGCCTCTCCTCTGTGTGAGTCTGAAAGTGCTGGAGGAGATCAGACCTGGTCAGAAACGCCTTCCCACACTTGGAACACTTGTAGGGCCTCTCTCCAGTGTGGATCCTCTGGTGCCTGATCAGGTCGCAGCTCTGGTTGAAGCTCTTCCCACACTGCCCACACTCGTAGGGCCGTTCCCCAGTATGGATCCTCTGGTGCAGGATCAGTAGGGAGCTCCGACTGAAACACTTTCCACATTGCCCACACTCATAGGGCTTCTCCCCAGTGTGAGTCCTCTCGTGCCTGATCAGGCTGGACCTGTAGTTGAAGCTCTTCCCACACTCCCCACACTCGTAGGAGCTCTCCCCTGTGTGAATGCACCGGTGTTTGATGAGGGTGGAGTTCCGCTTGAATCCCTTCCCACACTCAGGGCATTGGAAGGGCCTCTCCTCTGTGTGAGTCTGAAAGTGCTGGAGGAGATCAGACCTGGTCAGAAACGCCTTCCCACACTTGGAACACTTGTAGGGCCTCTCTCCAGTGTGGATCCTCTGGTGCCTGATCAGGTCGCAGCTCTGGTTGAAGCTCTTCCCACACTGCCCACACTCGTAGGGCCGTTCCCCAGTATGGATCCTCTGGTGCAGGATCAGTAGGGAGCTCCGACTGAAACACTTTCCACATTGCCCACACTCATAGGGCTTCTCCCCAGTGTGAGTCCTCTCGTGCCTGATCAGGCTGGACCTGTAGTTGAAGCTCTTCCCACACTCCCCACACTCGTAGGAACTCTCCCCTGTGTGAATGCGCCGGTGTTTGATGAGGGTGGAGTTCCGCTTGAATCCCTTCCCACACTCAGGGCATTGGAAGAGCCTCTCCTCTGTGTGAGTCTGAAAGTGCTGGAGGAGATCAGACCTGGTCAGAAACGCCTTCCCACACTTGGAACACTTGTAGGGCCTCTCTCCAGTGTGGATCCTCTGGTGCCTGATCAGGTCGCAGCTCTGGTTGAAGCTCTTCCCACACTGCCCACACTCGTAGGGCCGTTCCCCAGTATGGATCCTCTGGTGCAGGATCAGTAGGGAGCTCCGACTGAAACACTTTCCACATTGCCCACACTCATAGGGCTTCTCCCCAGTGTGAGTCCTCTCGTGCCTGATCAGGCTGGACCTGTAGTTGAAGCTCTTCCCACACTCCCCACACTCGTAGGGCCTCTCCCCAGTGTGAATCCTCTGGTGCTGGATCAGTTCGCTGTTCCTCCTGAAGCTCTTCCCACACTCGCCGCACTTGTAGGGCTTCTCCCCATCACGGAGCTGCTCACGGAGCACCAGCTCCGAGCTCTGGCTCCATCTCCGGCCGCCTTCCCGGCCCAGGCCGGCTCTTTCCCCCTCACATCCCCGCCGGCTGCGTTTGCAGCCCCTCCTCGTGCGGCATCTCCGCGCCTTTTCCTCCCCGTTGCCTTCCTGCGCCGTGGAGCCGCTCAAAACGGCCTCTGCCACCAGCTCCTGCCGCGGGCATTTGTCCTCCCTGCTCTCCATGCTCAGCTCCTGCTCTGGGGGAGGAAGGACAAGGACACCATGGGATTTGCCTCCGTGCCACAGCCGAGGGCAACCAGATCCCATCAGGGCGTCCCGGGCAGGACGGCACCGCCACCCCCCGATGTCCCCCCGAGGGGCCTTTTCCGCTCAGCCTTGGACTTCTTCATTCTCCAAACATCCCCCCAGAAACCCAACCCAGGGACCCCCCGGGATATCAGGGCCGGGCTCCCCCTCCCTGCTCACCGGCGCGATGCGGGGGGCGATGATCCCACAGGTGGGGGCTGCGAATCCAGGCAGGGTCGAACGCGTGGATCCGTCCGCTCAACCTTGATCCGCCTTTGTCCCTCCTCTTCCTCTTCCTCCCGCTTCTCTTCTTCCTTTCCCCCTCCCGCTCCTCAGCCTTATCTCCGCCTCTTTCTCCTCTTTCATCCCGCCCCTTCCATCCCTTCTCCTCCTCCTGCTCCCTAACCCCACCTCCTTCTCCTCCTTCCATCGCTGCTCTCTCTCCGCCTTCATCCCTCCTCTTCCATCTCCCCTAGCCCTGCTCCTCTCCCCAAACCGGCTGGAACCGTGAGGGGAAAGGGGGCAGGGAAAGGGCGGGGACCGTGAGGGGAAAGGGGGCAAGGAAAGGGCGGAACCGTGAGGGGAAAAGGGGCAGGGAAAGGGCGGAACCGTGAGGGGAAAGGGGGCAGGGAAAGGGCGGGAACCGTGAGGGGAAAGGGGGCGGGGAAAGGGCGGAAACCGTGAGGGGAAAGGGGGCAGGGAAAGGGCGGGAACCGTGAGGGGAAAGGGGGCAGGGAAAGGACGGAACCGTGAGGGGAACGGGGCGGGCTCAGGCCAAGGGCGGAGACTGTGAGGGGACGCTCTGGGGGCGGCACTCTGTAAACAGAACTGCAACGGACTGAACATGAACGCGAGAGAAATTAGTAAGTCTGAAACTTTTATTTGCTGTTAAACACATCTCACACACCCAGCCCCATACAATCCCCATCCTACTCTCCAAATTGGGATCGTACATCTCCGAATCTTCTTCTATTTCTATCTCACTCTGATGGGTGTGGAATCGAGTGAGTCCGGTGCGGGATTTAGTTGTTTTGAAGAAGGTTTGCGCCCTTTTGGCGTAAGATTGAGCTTTTTTTACGGGGATTTGAGCGGTTTTGAGTTGACAAATACATCTATTTTGGTTCTTGGAGCGCAAAGGGCTGGAGAAGAGAAAAAAATTAAGGTGAAATTAAAAGGAGAAACAGCAGGATGTGTTCCGAACATGGATAACAGGGAATGTGAGGGACCAGGGCTGTGCCCACAGTGCCTCCTCCAGTGGGGGATGGAGCTGGAGCAGCGCACAAAGCTCTTCCCGCACTCGGGGCACTCGCAGGGCTTCCCTCACCGGTGCCTACGTTGGTGTTGGATCAAGTTAGAGCTGCAGCGGAAGTTCTTCCCACACTGGGGACACTTGTAGGGCCGTTCCCCAGTATGGATGCGCCGGTGGCTGATGAGGGTGGAGTTGTGCTTGAATCCCTTCCCGCACTCAGGGCATTGGAATGGCCTCTCATCTGTGTGACTATGAAAGTGACGGAGGAGAGAGAAGCTGTCCTGAAACCTCTTCCTGCATTTATCACACTCGTAGGGCTTCTCCCCTGTGTGGATGAGCTGGTGGGTGATGAGGTGGGAGTTCTGCTTAAATCCCTTCCCACAGTCGGGGCATTGGAAGGGTCTATCTTCTCTGTGACTCCAATAGTGCTTGACAAGACGCGATCTGGTCTGAAACCTCTTCCTGCATTTGTCACACTCGTAGGCCCTGTCCCCAGTGTGGATTCTCTGGTGCACAGTGAGAGTGGAGTGCTGGCTGAAGCTCTTCCCACACTCCCCACACCCGTAGGGTTTCTCCCCAGTGTGTGTCCTCTGGTGTGTGATGAGACCGGAGTGCTGCCTGAAGCTCTTCCCGCACTCCCCACACACATAGGGCCGTTCCCCACTATGGATCCTCTGGTGCACGATAAGGCCCGACCTACAGCTGAAGCTCTTGCCACACTCGCCACACTCATAGGGCCGTTCCCCAGTGTGGGTCCTCTGGTGCTTTATCAGTTCGGAGTTCCTCCTGCAGCCCTTCCCACATTCCCCACACTCGTAGGGCCATTCCCCAGTGTGGATCCTCTGGTGGTTGATCAGGTCCGACCTCCATCGGAAGCTCTGGGCACACTCCCCACACTCGTGGCGCTTCTCCCCAGTGTGGGACCTCTGGTGCTGGGTCAGGTTGCATTTCCTACTGAAGCTCTTCCCACACTCCCCAGACTCAAGAGGCCCATCTCCACAATGTGTCCTCTGGTGCCTTATCATATTGCTACGCTGGCTGAAGCTCTTCCCACATTCCCCACACTCGTAGGGCTTCTCCCCAGTGTGGATCCTCTGGTGCACGATCAGTTTGCTGTTCTGGCAGAAGCTCTTCCCACATTCCCCACACACGTAGGGCTTCTCCCCAGTGTGAATACTCTGGTGCCTGATCAGGGAGGAGTTCCACGTGAAGATCTTCCCACACTCCCTACATTCGTAGGGCTTCTCCCCAGTGTGCATCCTCTGGTGCTTGGTCAGTTGGGAGTTCCACTTGAAGCTCTTCCCACACTCCCCGCACGTGTGGGGCTTCTCCCCATCACGGAGCTGCTCACGGAGCACCAGCTCCGAGCTCTGGCTCCATCTCCGGCCGCCTTCCCGGCCCAGGCCGGCTCTTTGCCCCTCACATCCCCGCCGGCTGCGTTTGCAGCCCCTCCTCGTGCGGCATCTCCGCGCCTTTTCCTCCCCGTTGCCTTCCTGCGCCGTGGAGCCGCTCAAAACGGCCTCTGCCACCAGCTCCTGCCGCGGGCATTTGTCCTCCCTGCTCTCCATGCTCAGCTCCTGCTCTGGGGGAGGAAGGACAAGGACACCATGGGATTTGCCTCCGTACCACAGCCGAGGGCAACCGGATCCCCCCAGGGCGTCCCGGGCAGGACGGCACCGCCACCCCCCGATGTCCCCCCGAGGGGCCTTTTCCGCTCAGCCTTGGACTTCTTCATTCTCCAAACATCCCCCCAGAAACCCAACCCAGGGACCCCCCGGGATATCAGGGCCGGGCTCCCCCTCCCTGCTCACCGGCGCGATGCGGGGGGCGATGATCCCACAGGTGGGGGCTGCGAATCCAGGCAGGGTCGACCGCGTGGATCCGTCCGCTCAGCCTTGATCCGCCTTTGTCCCTCCTCTTCCTCTTCCACCCGCTCCTCCTCTTCCATCCCCCCTCCCGCTCCTCGGCGTTATCTCCGCCTCCTTCTCCTCTTCCATCCCTTCTCCTCCTCCTGCTCCCTAACCCCACCTTCTTCTCCTCCTTCCATCGCTGCTCTCTCTCCGCCTTCATCCCTCCTCTTCCATCTCCCCTAGCCCTGCTCCTCTCCCCAAACCGGCTGGAACCGTGAGGGGAAAGGGGGCAGGGAAAGGGCGGAACCGTGAGGGGAAAGGGGGCGGGGAAAGGGCGGGAACCGTGAGGGGAAAGGGGCGGGCTCAGGCCAAGGGCGGAGACTGTGAGGGGACACTCCTGGAGGCGGCACTCTGCGAACAGAACTGCAACGGACTGAACATGAACGGGAGAGAAATCAGTAAGTCTGAAACTTTTATTTGCTGTTAAACACATCTCACACACCCAGCCCCACACAATCCCCATCCTACTCTCCAAATTGGGATCGCACATCTCCGAATCTTCTTCTATTTCTATCTCACTCTGATGGGTGTGGAATCGAGTGAGTCCGGTGCGGGATTTAGTTGTTTTGAAGAAGGTTTGCGCCCTTTTGGCGTAAGATTGAGCTTTTTTTATGGGGATTTGAGCGGTTTTGAGTTGACAAATACATCTATTTTGGTTCTTGGAGCACAAAGGGCTGGAGAAGAGAAAAAAATTAAGGTGAAATTAAAAGGAGAAACAGCAGGATGTGTTCCGAACATGGATAACAGGGAATGTGAGGGACCAGGGCTGTGCCCACAGTGCCTCCTCCAGTGGGGGATGGAGCTGGAGCAGCGCACGAAGCTCTTCCCGCACTCGGGGCACTCGCAGGGCTTCCCTTAGTGGTGCCTCTGTTGGTGTTGGGTCAAGTTAGAGCTGCTGGAGAAGCTCTTCCCACACTGGGGACACTCGTAGGGCCTCTCCCCTGTGTGGATGCGCCGGTGGGTGACGAGGTTGGAGGTGTACTTGAATCCCTTCCCACAGTCGGGGCAGCGGAAGGGCCTCTCCTCTCTGTGAATCCGATAGTGCTGGAGGAGATCAGAGCTGGTCCGACACCTCTTCCTGCATTTATCACACTCGTAGGGCCTCTCCCCTGTGTGGATGCGCCGGTGGATGAAGAGGGTGGAGTTGTACTTGTATGCCTTCCCACACTCAGGGCATTGGAAGGGCCTCTCCTCTCTGTGACTCTGATAGTGCTTGAGGAGATGAGAGCTGGCCTGAAACGCCTTCCCACACTTGGAACACTCGTAGGGCTTCTCCCCTGTGTGGATCCTCTGGTGCACGATCAGGCTCGAGCCCTCTGTGAAGCTCTTCCCACACTCCCCACACTCGTAGGGCTTCTCCCCAGTGTGGGTCCTCTGGTGCTTGATGAGATTGGAGCTGCGCCTGAAGCTCTTCCCACACTCCCCACACACATAGGGCTTCTCCCCAGTGTGGGTCCTCTGGTGCTCGATCAGTTTGGACTTCCACCTGAAGCTCTTCCCACACTCCCCACACTCGTAGGGCCTCTCCCCAGTGTGAATCCTCTGGTGCCTGATCAGTTCGCTGTTCCACCTGAAGCTCTTCCCACACTCCCTGCACGTGTGGCGCTTCTCCCCATCACGGAGCTGCTCACGGAGCACCAGCTCCGAGCTCTGGCTCCATCTCCGGCCGCCTTCCCGGCCCAGGCCGGCTCTTTGCCCCTCACATCCCCGCCGGCTGCGTTTGCAGCCCCTCCTCGTGCGGCATCTCCGCGCCTTTTCCTCCCCGTTGCCTTCCTGCGCCGTGGAGCCGCTCAAAACGGCCTCTGCCACCAGCTCCTGCCGCGGGCATTTGTCCTCCCTGCTCTCCATGCTCAGCTCCTGCTCTGGGGGAGGAAGGACAAGGACACCATGGGATTTGCCTCCGTGCCACAGCCGAGGGCAACCAGATCCCCCCAGGCCGTCCCCGGCAGGACGGCACCGCCACCCCCCGATGTCCCCCCGAGGGGCCTTTTCCGATCAGGCTTGGACTTCTTCATTCTCCAAACATCCCCCCAGAAACCCAACCCAGGGACCCCCCGGGATATCAGGGCCGGGCTCCCCCTCCCTGCTCACCGGCGCGATGCGGGGGGCGATGATCCCACAGGTGGGGGCTGCGAATCCAGGCAGGATCGACCGCGTGGATCCGTCCGCTCAGCCTTGATCCGCCTTTGTCCCTCCTCTTCCTCTTCCTCCCGCTCCTCCTCTTCCATCGGCCCTCCCGCCCCTCAACGTTATCTCCGCCTCCTTCTCCTCTTCCATCCCGGCCCTTCCATCCCTTCTCCTCCTCCTGCTCCCTAACCCCACCTTCTTCTCCTCCTTCCATCGCTGCTCACTCTCCGCCTTCATCCCTCCTCTTCCATCTCCCCTAGCCCTGCTCCTCTCCCCGAACCGGCTGGAACCGTGAGGGGAAAGGGGGCAGGGAAAGGGCGGGAACCGTGAGGGGAAAGGGGCGGGCTCAGGCCAAGGGCGGCAACTGTGAGGGGACGCTCTGGGAGGCGGCACTGTGCAAACAGAACTGCAACCGACTGAACATGAACGGGAGACAAAGTTATAAGTCCCAGAGTTTTATTTATTGTCAAATACATCATGCTCAGCCAGCCCATAACAATCCACATCCGTGAGGTTGAGCAGCGCACGAAGCTCTTCCCACACTCGGGGCACGTGTGGGTCTTCCTTCACTGGTGCCTTCGTTGGTGTCGGGTCAAATTAGAGCTCTGTGAGAAGCTCTTCCCACACTGAGGACACTCGTAGGGCCTCTCCCCTGTGTGGGTGCGCCGGTGTTTGATGAGGGTGCAATTGTGCCTGAATTCCTTCCCACACTCAGGGCATTTGAATGGCCTCTCGTCTGTGTGACACTGAAAGTGACGGAGGAGAGAGAAGCTGGTCTGAAACCTCTTCCCACACACGGAACACTCGAAGGCCCGTTCGCCGGTGTGGATCACCTGATGCTGGATTAGGTGGCAGCTCCGGGTGAAGCTCTGCCCGCACTCCCTACAGATATAGGGCCGTTCCCCAGTGTGGCTCCTCTGGTGGTTGATCAAGTCGCAGTTCCACCTGAAGCTCTTCCCACACTCCGCACACTCAAAGGGTCTCTCCCCAGTGTGGCTCCTCTTGTGGCTGATCAGGTCGCAGTTCCACCTGAAGCTCTTCCCACACTCCCCACACTCGTAGGGCTTCTCCCCACTGTGGATCCTTTGGTGCTTGCTCATGCTGGAGCTGCTTCTGAAGCTCTTCCCACACTCCCCGCACGTGTGGGGCTTCTCCCCATCACGGAGCTGCTCACGGAGCACCAGCTCCGAGCTCTGGCTCCATCTCCGGCCGCCTTCCCGGCCCAGGCCGGCTCTTTGCCCCTCACATCCCCGCCGGCTGCGTTTGCAGCCCCTCCTCGTGCGGCATCTCCGCGCCTTTTCCTCCCCGTTGCCTTCCTGCGCCGTGGAGCCGCTCAAAACGGCCTCTGCCACCAGCTCCTGCCGCGGGCATTTGTCCTCCCTGCTCTCCATGCTCAGCTCCTGCTCTGGGGGAGGAAGGACAAGGACACCATGGGATTTGCCTCCGTGCCACAGCCGAGGGCAACCAGATCCCCCCAGGGCGTCCCCGGCAGGACGGCACCGCCACCCCCCGATGTCCCCCCGAGGGGCCTTTTCCGCTCAGCCTTGGACTTCTTCATTCTCCAAACATCCCCCCGAAACCCAACCCAGGGACCCCCCGGGATATCGGGGCTGGGGTTCCCCTCTCTCCTCACCGGCGCGATGCGGGGGGCGATGATCCCACAGGTGGGGGCTGCCAATTCAGGGACGGCTCCAGACCGTGTGGATCCGTCCGCTCAGCCTTGATCCGCCTTTGTCCCTCCTCTTCCTCTTCCTCCCGCTCCTCCTCTCCCATCCCCTCTCCTCCTCCTTCTCCTTTACCGCACATCCCTCTCCTCTTCCATCCCTCCTCCTCCATGCCTCCTCCCCCTCCTCTCTTTCCCCACGTCCTTGTCCTTTCTCTCTCCCTTTCTTTCCTTCCCTCCCTCCTCCTCCTCCTCCCTGACCCTCCCTCCTTCTCCTTCTTCATCGCTCCCCTTTTATCCCTCCTCCTCCTCCTGATCCTCCCTAACCCCTCCTCCTCCTCTTTTTTCCAGCCCTTCTCGGTCTCCGTTATCCCTCCCCCTCCATGCCGCGCCTGGTTTTCCAGTCCCGGTCCATTCCATCCCAGTTTAGTGGGATCCCCGCCCATAGAATCTCAAACCAGTTTATCCCAGTGTGTATGGCCCGGATCCATATGGGGCCAGTCTGTAGGATCCCAGTGCAGGTTATCCCGGTCTGTAGGATCCCAGACCAGGTTATCCCAGTCTGTAGGATCCCAGACCAGGTTATCCCAGTCTGTAGGATCCCAGTCCAGGTTATCCCAGTCTGTAGGATCCCAGTGCAGGTTATCCCAGTCTGTAGGATCCCAGACCAGGTTATCCCAGTCTGTAGGATCCCAGTCCAGGTTATCCCAGTCTGTACGATCCCATTCCATAGGATTCCAATTCACGGGGTTGCAGTTCATACACTCCCAGTCCCTGTTTGGTCCCATTCCAGTTTATCCCAGTCCAGTTTATCCCTTTCCATAGGACCCCAGTCCAGGCTATCCTGGTCCAGTTTATCCCAGTCCATAGCATCCCAGTCCATATGATCCCAGTTCCATATTATCCCAGTCCAGTTTATCCCAGTCCATAGGATCCCAGTCCAGTTTATCCCAGTCCATAGGATCCCAGACCAGTTTATCCCAGTCCATGGGATCCCAGTTCCATATAATCCCAGACCAGTTTATCCCAGTCCATAGGTTCCCAGTTCCATATAATCCCAGACCAGTTTATCCCAGTCCATAGGATCCCAGACCAGTTTATCCCAGTCCATGGGATCCCAGTTCCATATAATCCCAGACCAGTTTATCCCAGTCAATACGATCCCAGTTCCATATAATCCCAGACCAGTTTATCCCAGTCCATAGGATCCCAGTCCATAGGATCCCAGTTCCATATTATCCCAGTCCAGTTTATCCCAGTCCATAGGATCGCAGTTCCATCTAATCCCAGACCAGTTTATCCCAGACCATCGGATCCCGGTCCCATCTAATCCCAGACCATGGGATCCCAGTTCCATCTAATCCCAGACCAGTTTATCCCAGTCCATAGGATCCCAGACCAGTTTATCCCAGTCCAGTTTATCCCAGTCCAGTTTATCCCAGTCAATACGATCCCAGTTCCATATAATCCCAGACCAGTTTATCCCAGTCCATAGGATCCCAGACCAGTTTATCCCAGTCCATAGGTTCCCAGTTCCATATTATCCCAGTCCAGTTTATCCCAGTCCATAGGATCCCAGTTCCATATAATCCCAGACCAGTTTATTCCAGTCCATGGGATCCCGGTCCCATATAATCCCAGTCCATATGATCCCAGTTCCATCTAATCCCCGACCAGTTTATCCCAGTCCATGGGATCCCAGTTCCATCTAATCCCAGTCCAGTTTATCCCAGTCCATAGGATCCCAGTTCCATATAATCCCAGTCCATAGGATCCCAGTTCCATATAATCCCAGACCAGTTTATCCCAGTCCATGGGATCCCAGTTCCATATAATCCCAGTCCAGTTTATCCCAGTCCATAGGATCCCAGACCAGTTTATCCCAGTCCAGTTTATCCCAGTCCATAGGATCCCAGACCAGTTTATCCCAGTCCATAGGATCCCAGACCAGTTTATCCCAGTCCATCGGATCCTGGTCCCATATAATCCCAGACCATGGGATCCCAGTTCCATATAATCCCAGTCCATAGGATCCCAGTTCCATATAATCCCAGTCCAGTTTATCCCAGTCCATAGGATCCCGGTCCCATATAATCCCAGACCAGTTTATCCCAGTCCATGGGATCCCAGTTCCATCTAATCCCAGACCAGTTTATCCCAGTCTGGGCCATCCCAGTCTGGGCTAT
This sequence comes from Ammospiza maritima maritima, assembly GCA_036010785.1. Taxonomy (NCBI): domain Eukaryota; kingdom Metazoa; phylum Chordata; class Aves; order Passeriformes; family Passerellidae; genus Ammospiza; species Ammospiza maritima. The sequence continues at coordinate 759,654 of CM069697.1, read as the reverse complement.
CCCAGTCCATAGGATCCCAGTCTGTCAGGCATTGTGGAGAACTGGGATAACTGGGATAAGGGGGGAACTGGGATAATGGGGGGAACTGGGAGAGTGGGATGATGGGGGGAAACTGGGAAAATTGGAATTCTGGGATAACAGGGAGAGTAACTGGGATAATGGGGAATTGGGATAATGGGGGGAAACTGGGATAACGAGGAGACTGGGATAACTGGGAAGGTGGGATAGTGAGGGGAACTGGGATAATGGGGGAAATTGGGACAATGGGGAACTGGAGTAACTGGGAGAGTGGGATGATGGGGGAACTGGGATAACTGAGAGAGTGGGATGATGAGGGGGAAACTGGGATAACTGGGAAGGTGGGATAGTGGGAGGAACTGGGATAACTGGGGAGAATGGGATAATGGAGAACTGGGATAACTGGGGAGAGTGGGATAATGGGGAGAATGGGATAATGGGGATAAGTGGGAAAATGGGGAACTGGGAAAACTGGGATGCTGGGATAACGGGAAACTGGGATAACTGGGATAATGAGAAGAGTGGGATGATGGGGAACTGGGATAATGGGGGGGAAACTGGGATAACTGGGGATACTGGGATAATGGGGATACTGGGATAATGGGGGAACTGGGATAATGGGGGAGGGAAACTGGGATAATGGGGGGAACTGGGATAACTGGGATAATGAGGAGAGTGGGTTAATGAGGATACTGAGATAATGGGGAACTGGAATAACTGGGAGAGTGGGATGATGGGAAACTGGGATAATGGGAAAACTGGGAAAACTGGGAAAATGGGGAACTGGGATAGTGTGGAACTGGGATAACTGGGATAATGGGGAACTGGGATAACTGGGATAGTGTGGAACTGGGATAGTGGGGAACTGGGATAGTGGAGGGAAAGTGGAGTAAATGGCGGGAACTGGGAAAACGGGGATGCTGGGATAACTGGGATGATGGGGAACTGGAATAACTGGGAGAGGGGGATAATGGGGTAGTGGATAATGGGGGAACTGGGATAACTGGGATTATGGGGAAACTGGGATAACCGGGATAATGAGGAGAGTGGGGTAATGGGGAACTGGAATAACTGGGAGAGTCGGATAATGGGGAACTGGGATAATGGGGGGAAACTGGGATAACTGGGGAGAATGGGATAATGGGGATACTGGGATAATGGGAAGAGCGGGATGATGGGGAACTGGGATAACTGGGACAGTGTGGAACTGGGATAGTGGAGGGAAAGTGGAATAAATGGCAGGAACTGGGAAAACGGGAATGCTGGGATAACTGGGATAACTGGAGAGAATGGGATAATGGGGATACTGGGATAATGGGGAGAGCGGGATGATGGGGAGAGCGGGATGATGGGGAACTGGGATAACTGGGAAAATGGGGAACTGGGATAACTGGGACAGTGTGGAACTGGGATAACTGGGAAAATGGGGAACTGGGAAAACTGGGATAATGGGGAACTGGAATAACGGGGAGAATGGGATAATGGGGATACTGGGATAATGGGAAGAGTGGGATAATGGGGTGAGTGGGATGATGGGGAACTGGGATAACTGGGAAAATGGGGAACTGGGAAAACTGGGATAGTGTGGAACTGGGATAACTGGGAAAATGGGGAACTGGGATAACTGGGATAGTGGGGAAACTGGGATAATGGGGGAACTGGGAAACTGGGATAATGGGGGGAACTGGGATAACTGGGAGAGGGGGATAATTGGGGAAGTGGGATAATGGGGCGAGTGGGATAATGGGGGGAACTGGGATAATGGGGGAAGGAAACTGGGATAATGGGGGGAACTGGGGTAACTGGGATAATGAGGAGAGTGGGTTAATGAGGATACTGAGATAATGGGGAACTGGAATAACTGGGAGAGTGGGATGGTGGGGAACTGGGAAAACTGGGATAGTGGGGAACTGGGATAATGGGAATTTTTTGGGGTTTTTTTTGGAATTTTTTTGGGATTTTTTTGCGAAATGTGGGAATTTTTGGGGGGAATTTTTGTTAATTTTTGGGGAATTTTGGGGGGGATTTTTGTGAATTTTTGTGGATTTTTTTTTTTAATTTTTTTGGGAAAGGTGGGAATTTTGGGGGGGGATTTTTGGGATTTTTTGGGGGATTTTTGGTTTTTTTTTTTATTTTTGGGGGATTCTTTGGCGAAATGTGGGAATATTTGGGGAATTTTGGGGGGGGGATTTTGGGGATTTTTGGGGGGATTTTTTTTTTTTTTGAATTTTTGGGGGATTTTTTTTGCGAAATGTGGGAATTTTGGTGGAATTTTTGGGGGGGGATTTTGGGGATTTTTGGGGGGATTTTTTTTTTTTTTTTTGAATTTTTGGTGGATTTTTTTGCGAAATGTGGGAATTTTTTGGGGGGGGGATTTTTGGGATTTTTTTGGATATTTTTTGGGATTTTTTGGGGGGATTTTTGTGAATTTTTGGGGGAATTTTTTTGGGGGGGGTGGGGGGTAGGGGCGTGTCCCATTCTCAGGGCGCGGTGTTGGGGGGGTGGGGGAGGGGTGGGGGAGGGGCTCGCGCGGCCTCGCGCGCTCCGGGCGGGAGCGGCGGCGGCGGCGGCGGCAGCGACCCCTCCCCCACCCCCCCCCATCCCCCACCCCCAAATATCGGGGACCCCCCCCCCCCCAACCCTCAACCCCTCCCCCACCCCAGACCCCTCCCCCACCCCCGCATCGTTCCCGGCATCCCCAGAACTCCCAGAATCCCCCGCGGCCCCGGCAGGTGATGGGGATGCGGGCTGGGGGTGGGGGAGGGGCCCGGGGGGGATTTTGGGGTTTTTTGGGGGGGATTTGGGGAGGGGGGGATGGGCGAGGGGTGGGGGATGGGAGGGGTAACTCAAGGTCACGGCAGGGAGGGGCCGGGCCCGGGGGGGGGAGGGGATTTTGGGGGGATTTTTGGGGATTTTTTGGGATTTTTTGGGATTTTTTTTAGGGATTTTAGGGGAATTTTGGCGAAATTCGGGGTAATTTCAGGGGATTTAGGGGGGATTTGGGGAATTGTTGGTAATTTTGGGGGATTTTAGGGGAATTTTAGGGGATTTATGGGGGATTTGGGGGGAATTTTGGTGAAATTCGGGGTAATTTTGGGGGATTTTAGGGGATTTAGGGGGGATTTTAGGGGAAATTTGGCATTTTTTGAGAATCCGAGGGGGGATTTGGGGGGGATTTTGGGGTTTTTTTTTGGGATTTTAGGGGAATTTTGGCGAAATTCGGGGTAATTTCAGGGGATTTAGGGGGGATTTGAGGAATTTTTGGTAATTTTGGGGGATTTTAGGGGATTTAGGAGGGATTTGGGGGGAAATTCGGGGTAATTTGAGGGGATTTAGGGGGGATTTGGGGAATTTTTGGTAATTTTGGGGGATTTTAGGGGGGATTTGGGGGGAATTTTGGCGAAATTCGGGGGTAATTTTTGGGGATTTTAGGGGGGAACTTGGGAAATTTAGGGGGAATTTTGGGGAAATTTTTGGGGATTATGGGGGAATATTAGGGGGGATTTTGGGGAATTTTTGGTGATTTTTGGTGATTTTGGGGGATTTTAGGGGATTTAGGAGGGATTTGGGGGGAAATTCGGGGTGATTTTAGGGGAATTTTGGGGAAATTCGGCAGAATTTTAGGGGACTTTAGGGGGGATTTGGGGAATTTTAGGGAATTTTAGGGGAATTTTAGGGGGATTTAGGGGGGGAAATTGGTGAAATTCGTGGTAATTTTGGGGGATTTTAGGGGTTTAGGAGGGATTTTAGGGGAATTTTGGGGAAATTCGGGGTAATTTTTGGGGGATTTAGGGAATTTTTGGTAATTTTAGGGTATTTTAGGGGAATTTTAGAGGATTTAGGAGGGGTTTTAGGGGAAATTTGGCATTTTTTGAGAATTCGAGGGGGGATTTTAGGGGAATTTTGGCCAATTTCAGGGTAATCTTAGGGGATTTAGGGTGGATTTTGGGAAATTTTGGTAAGTTTGGGGGATTTTCGGGGAATTTTGGGGGATTTTAGGGGGGATCTTGGGAAATTTAGGGGGAATTTTGGGGAAATTTTTAGGGATCATAGGGAAATATTAGGGGGGATTTTGGGGGAATTTTGGGGAAATTTGGAGTAATTTTAGGGGATTTAGGGGGGATTTTGGGAAATTTAGGGGGGATTTTAGGGGATTTTAGGGGATTTAGGATGGATTTTAGGGGAATTTTGGCGAAATTCGGGGTAATTTGAGGGGATTTAGGGGAGATTTGGGGAATTTTAGGGGATTTAGGAGGGATTTGGGGGGAATTTTGGCGAAATTCGGGGTAATTTTGGGGGATTTTAGGGGCGAACTTGGGAAATTTAGGGGGAATTTTGGGGAAATTTTTGGGGATTATAGGGGAATTTTAAGAGGGATTTTGGGAAATTTATGGGGAATTTTCGGGCGTTTGGGGGAATTTTGTTGAATTTGGGGTGAATTTTAGGGGATTTGGGGGAAATTTGGGGGGATTTTGGGGAAATTGGGGGGATTTGGGGGAAATTCGGGGGATTTGGGGGAAATTTGCGGGGATTTTGGGGAAATTGGGGGGATTTGGGGGGATTTTGGATGTCTTGGGTGTGGCTTTGGGGCTCTTGGGATTTTTTGGGGGGCTCCGGGGGTTTTAGGGGGGGCTATGAAGGGATTGGGGGGAATTTGGGGAATTTTGGGGGGTCCTGGGGGGATTTTGGGGGGGTCTTGGGGTTTTGAGGGCGTTTTGGGGGGGTCTTGGGGGGATTTTGGGGGGTCCCAGGGGGTCCTGAATGGATTTTGGGGTCTCTGAGGATTTTGGGGAGGGATCTCATTGAATTTTGGGGGGTCTCAGGGGCATCTTGATGGATTTTGGGGGTCTCTGAGGATTTTGGGGGTCTCAGGATTGAATTTTGGGGATCCCAGAGGGGATTTTGGGGGGTCTCAAGGGGGGGGGGGGTCTCAATGGATTTTGGGGTCTCAGAGAATTTTGGGGAGGGGGTCTCATTGAATTTTGGGGTCCCATTGAATTTTGGGGGTCTCAGGATTGAATTTTGGGGGTCTCAATGGATTTTTGGGTCTCTGAGGATTTTGGGGAGGGGGTCTCATTGAATTTTGGGGTTTTTGAGGATTTTGGGGAGGGGTCTCATTGAATTTTGGGGGTCTTGGGGGGGATTTTGGGGTCTCTGAGGATTTTGGGGAGGGGTCTCATTGAATTTTGGGGGTCTCAGCCCCCCCAATTCACCTCAGGGCTCAAAACCCTGAACCCCCCCCCCCCCCAATCTCTTCCAGCCCCCCCTGATCTCAGCGTGGGACCCCTCCCCAATTTCGGGGACCCCTCCCCAATTTTGGGGACCCCTCCCCAGTTTCGGGGACCCCTCCCCAATTTCGGGGACCCCTCTCCAGTTTCGGGGACCCCTCCCCAGTTTCGGGGACCCCTCTCCAGTTTCGGGGACCCCTCCCCACAATGGCGGCTGAGCTGGACAATGTGGAGGCCGCCCCTCCCCCCAACAACAACAACGGCCCCTGGGACCCCCCCCCGGACCCCCGGGCCTGGGGGGACCCCAAAATCTTCGAGTGCTCCCGGATCAAGGCCTTGGCTGGTGAGTGGAGACCCCTCCCCAAAAATAAAAAACACAACAAAAAAAAACCCCGAAAAAATCAAAATATTCCCTAAAAATTTACAGATTATTCCCCCCAAAACAACCCCAAAAAATCAAAATATTCCCCCCAAAATTTACAGATTACTCCCCCCAAAAACAACGCCAAAAAATCAAAATATTCCCCCAAAAATTTACAGATTATTCCCCCCAAAAAATCAAAAGATTCCCCCAAAATTTACAGATTATTCCCCCCAAAAAATCAAAAGATTCCCCCAAAATTTACAGATTACTCCCCCCAACACAACCTCAAAAAAATCAAAATATTCCCCCAAAATTTACAGATTACTCCCCCAAAAACAACCCCAAAAAATCGAAATATTCCCCAAAAATTTACAGATTATTGCCCCCAAAAAATCAAAATATTCCCCCAAAATTTACAGATTACTCCCCCCAAAACAACCCCAAAAAATCAAAATATTCCCCCCAAAATTTACAGATTACTCCCCCCAACACAACCTCAAAAAAATCAAAATATTCCCCCAAAATTTACAGATTATTCCCCCCAAAAAAATCAAAATATTCCCCCCAAAATTTACAGATTACTCCCCCCAAAACAACCCCAAAAAATCAAAATATTCCCCCCAAAATTTACAGATTATTGCCCCCAAAAAATCAAAATATTCCCCCAAAATTTACAGATTACTCCCCCCAAAACAACCCCAAAAAATCAAAATATTCCCTAAAAATTCCCAGATTCTCCCATTAAAAAAATACCAAAAAGCCTTTGAACAGCCCCCAAAAAAATCAAAATATTCCCCCAAAAATTCCCAGATTGCCATGTTAAAAAAAATACCAAAAAACCTTTGAATACCCCCGAAAAAATTCAAAATATTCCCCCAAAAATTTACAGATTATTCCCCCCAAAACAACCCCAAAAAATCAAAATATTCCCCCAAAAATTTACAGATTACTCCCCCCAAAAAATCCCCAAAAAATCAAAATATTCCCCCAAAAATTTACAGAAGAAGACCTTGCCCAGGTGGGTGAACGTTCACCTGGAGGCTCCTGAGTCCCATGGGGGTCTCAGGGTGGATTTGGGGTGAATTTGGGTGGATTTGGGGTCTCAGGGTGGATTTTGGGGTCTCAGGGTGGATTTGGGGTCTCAGGGTGGATTTGGGGTGACCTCGATGTCCCCCAGATGATCAGGACATGGTGCAGAAGAAGACCTTCACCAGGTGGTTGAACGTTCACCTGGAGGCTGCTGAGTCTCATGGGGGTCTCAGGGTGGATTTTGGCGTCTCAGGGTGGATTTGGGGTGAATTTGGGTGGTTTTGGGGTAAATTTGGGTGGATTTGGGGTGAATTTGGGTGGATTTGGGTGGATTTAGGATGACTTTGATGTCCTCCAGATGATCAGGACATGGTGCAGAAGAAGACCTTCACCAAGTGGGTGAACGCCCACCTGGAGGCTCCTGAGTGCCATGGGGGTCTCAGGGTGGATTTTGGGGTCTCAGGGTGGATTTTGGGGTGACTTTGGGTGATTTTGGGGTGACTTTGGTGCCCTGCAGACGAGCGGGACGCGGTGCAGAAGAAGACCTTCACCAGGTGGTTGAACGTTCACCTGGAGGCTCCTGAGTCCCATGGGGGTCTCAGGGTGGATTTGGGATCTCAGGGTGGTTTTGGGGTGAATTTGGGTGGTTTTGGGGTCTCAGGGTGGATTTGGGGTGACCTCGATGTCCCCCAGATGATCAGGACCCACTGCAGAAGAAGACCTTCATTAGGTGGATGAACGCCCACCTGGAGGCTCCTGAGTCCCATGGGGGTCTCAGGGTGGATTTGGGGTGAATTTGGGTGGTTTTGGGGTCTCAGGGTGGATTTTGGGGTCTCAGGGTGGTTTTGGGGTGAATTTGGGTGGTTTTGGGGTCTCAGGGTGGATTTGGGGTGACCTCGATGTCCCCCAGATGATCAGGACATGGTGCAGAAGAAGACCTTGCCCAGGTGGTTGAACGTTCACCTGGAGGCTCCTGAGTCCCATGGGGTTCTCAGGATGATTTTGGGGTCTCAGGGTGGTTTTGGGGTGAATTTGGGTGGTTTTGGGGTGAATTTGGGTGGATTTGGGGTGAATTTGGGTGGATTTGGGGTGACTTTGGGTGGATTTGGGGTGAATTTGGGTGGATTTGGGGTGACTTTGGTGCCCCGCAGACGAGCGGGACGCGGTGCAGAAGAAGACCTTCACCAAGTGGGTGAACGCCCACCTGGCGCGCGCCGCCTGCCGCGTCGGGGACCTCTACTCGGACCTGCGCGACGGCTTCGTGCTCACGCGGCTGCTGGAGGTGCTCTCGGGGGAGACCCTGGTGAGGAGACACGCGCGGCGTCTTCATCGTCGTCATCGTCATCATCGTCATCGTCATCATCGTCATCATCATCATCATCGTCATCATCGTCATCATCGTCATTGTCATCTTCTGCTGTCAGCATTGCCATGAGTGGTGGCATCATCATCATTCTCTATCACCATCATCGTCGTTGTTGTCATCGTCATCATCATCATCATGATCATCATCTTCTGCTGTCAGCATTGTCATGAGTGGTGGCGTCATCATTGTCATCACCATCGTCATCATCATCATGATGATCGTCATCGTTGTCATCATCGTCATTGTCACCATCATCATCATCATCGTTGTCTTCTGCTGTCATCATTGCCATGAGTGGTGGCATTGTCATCATTCTCTATCACCTTCATCATCGTCGTTGTTGTCATCGTCATCATCATCGTCATCATCATCGTCATCATCATCATCTTCTGCTGTCAGCATTGTCATCACCATCATCATCATCATCATCATCATCATGATTGTCATTGTCACCATCATCGTCGTCATCGTTGTCATCATCGTCATTGTCACCATCATCATCATCGTCGTCGTCTTCTGCTGTCATCATTGCCATGAGTGGTGGCATCGTCATTGTCACCATCATCATCATCGTCATCATCGTCCTCTACTGTCATCATTGCCATGAGTGGTGGCATCGTCATCATTCTCTATCACCTTCATCATCGTCGTTGTTGTCATCGTCATCATCATCATCGTCATCATCTTCTGCTGTCAGCATTGCCATGAGTGGTGACTTCATCATCATCATTCTCTATCACCTTCATTATCATCATGGTTGTCATCATCATCATCATCATTGTCGTCGTCGTCATCCTCTACTGTCGTGATTGCCATGAGTGATGACATCATCATCCTCATTGTCACCATCATCATCATCATCATCATCATCATCATCATCATCATCATTGTCATCTTCTGCTGTCAGCATTGCCATGAATGATGACATCATCATCCTCATTGTCACCATCACCACCATCATCATCAGCATTGCCATGAGCACCACCCCCAGTTTGGGTGGAACTGGGACCTCCCCACCACCACCACAAGGTGGGACCTCTCCATCACCACCACCATGATGAGCTGGGACCTCCCCACCACCCCCAGCTCCCACCATCACCAGTTTGGGTGGACCCAAAACTGGGACCTCTCCACCACCCCCAGCTCCCACCATCACCAGTTTGGGTGGAACTGGGACCTTCTCACCACCACCACCATGAGGTGGGACCTCCCCATCACCAGTTTGGGTGGAACTGGGACCTCTCCACCACCACCATGATGAACTGGGACTTCTCCACCATCTCCAGCTCCCACCATCCCCATTTTGGGTGGAACTGGGACTTCTCCACCATCTCCAGCTCCCACCATCCCCAGTTTGGGTGGAACTGGGACTTCTCCACCATCTCCAGCTCTCACCATCCCCAGTTTGGGTGGAAGTGGGACCTCTCCACCATCTCCAGCTCCCACCATCTCCAGTCTGGGTGGAACTGGGACTTCTCCACCACCCCCAGCTCCCACCATCCCCAGTCTGGGTGGAACTGGGACCTCCCCACCATCTCCAGCTCCCACCATCTCCAGTCTGGGACCGGTTCTGGTGGGATGGGATGGGGTGGGGTGGGGTGGCAGGACCGTGTCCAGGCCGGATGTCCCCCCCGTGTCCCCGCAGCCCAAGCCGACGCGGGGCCGGATGCGCATCCACTCCCTGGAGAACGTGGACAAGGCCCTGCAGTTCCTCAAGGAGCAGCGCGTCCACCTGGAGAACGTCGGCTCCCACGACATCGTGGACGGCAACCACCGCCTGACGCTGGGCCTCATCTGGACCATCATCCTGCGCTTCCAGGTGCCACCGGGCTCCTCCCCGCGTCCCACCCTGGACCTCCTGCCGCTCCTCCAGCTCCAGGTGTCTCCTGACCGTTCCTCCCCCAGATCCAGGTGATCAAGATCAAGACCGAGGACAACCGGGAGACGCGCTCGGCCAAGGACGCGCTGCTGCTCTGGTGCCAGATGAAGACGGCGGGGTGAGGACCTCGGGTGGTGGCACGGACCTCCCCGGGAGGTCTGGTGGCCCCCGGTGACCTCCGATGTCCTCCGCAGCTACCCTGAGGTCAACATCCAGAACTTCACCACCAGCTGGAGGGACGGCCTGGCCTTCAACGCCCTCATCCACAGGCACCGGTCAGCGCCGGCGGGGTGGGCGCGGGAGGGACCTCCCGGGCGTCGGGGTCACCTCCGAGGGTTTCTGGGCGGCGAGGAGGTCCCGAGGTGACCGTGTCCACCCCACCCCAGGCCGGATCTCATCGACTTCCACAAGCTGACCAAGTCCAACGCCACCTACAACCTCCAGCAGGCCTTCAACACGGCCGAGCAGCACCTGGGGCTCAGCAAGCTGCTGGACCCCGAGGGTACGGACGGGGTCTGTCCGTCTGTCCGTCTGTCCATCTGTCCATCCATCCGTCCACCTGTCCATCTGTCCACCTGTCCATCTGTCCAGCCATTCGGGGTGGGGTCATCTCCACCGCCCAGGTTTTCCACCTCCGCGCGCGTTGTTCGGGAGCGAGGTTGATGGATCAGCGCAACGTTGGTGGGACCATCCCTGGTGGTCCCGGCGTGGAGGTTTGGGAGGTCCTGACCTTCTGCTCCCCACCCCCCACCAGATGTCAACATGGAGGACCCCGATGAGAAGTCCATCATCACCTACGTGGTGTCCTTCTACCACTACTTCTCCAAGATGAAGGCGCTGGCGGTGGAGGGGAAGCGCATCGGGAAGGTGGGGCTGGACCCAGGTCCTGGTGGTCTCCATGACCAGCTCGGTGGGGTGGCCACCCCATTGTCCATCCCGTTGGCCATGGGTGTCCATCCCTTCTCCATCCCTCTGTCCATCCCTTTGTCCATCCCTTCTCCATCCCTCTGTCCATCCCTTTGTCCATCCTTTCTCCATCCTTTGTCCATCCTTTCTCCATCCTTTGTCCACCCCCTTGTCCACCCCTTTGTCCATCCCTCTGTCCATCCCTTGGTCCATCCCCAGTTCCATGGGGTGTCCACCCCTTGGTCCACCCCATTGTCCCTGGATGTCCCATCCCTTGGTCCATCCCTTGTCCATCCTTTGTCCATCCCTCTGTCCATCCTTTGTCCATCCTTTGTCCATCCCTTGGCCATCCCTTCTCCATCCATTGTCCACCCCATTGTCCATCCCTTGTCCATCCTTTGTCCATCCTTTCTCCATCCCTTCTCCATCCCTCTGTCCATCCATTGTCCATCCCTTCTCCATCCATTGTCCACCCCATTGTCCATCCCTTGTCCGTCCCTTTGTCCATCCTTTGTCCATCCCTTCTCAATCCCTTGTCCATCCCTGTGTCCATCCCTTGTCCACCCCATTGTCCATCACTTCTCCATCCTTCTGTCCATCCCTTCTCCATCGCTTCTCCATCCTTCTGTCCATCCCTCTGTCCATCCTTTGTCCACCCCGTTGTCCATCCCTTGGTCCACCCCATTGTCCATCCCTCTGTCCATCCCTTGGTCCATCCCCAGTTCCATGGGGTGTCCACCCCTTGGTCCACCCCATTGTCCCTGGATGTCCCCTCCCTTTGTCCACCCCATTGTCCATCCTTTGTCCATCCCTTCTCCATCACTTGTCCATCCCTTGGCCATCCCTTCTCCATCCCTTGGTCCACCCCATTGTCCATCCTTTGTCCATCCCTCTGTCCATCCTTTGTCCATCCTTTGTCCATCCCTCTGTCCATCCCTCTGTCCGTCCTTTGTTCATCCTTTGTCCATCCCTTGTCCACCCCATTGTCCATCCCTTCTCCATCCCTTGGTCCACCCCATTGTCCATCACTTCTCCATCCTTCTGTCCACCCTTTGTCCATCCCTTCTCCATCCCTTCTCCATCCCTCTGTCCATCCCTCTGTCCATCCCTTATCCATCCCTTCTCCATCCCTTCTCCACCCCCTTCTCCATCCCTTCTCCACCCCATTGTCCACCCACCTCCCCGGCCTGGCCGGACCCTGGCGTGACCCCTCCAGCCCCGGGTGGTTCTCGGGGGGTTCCTGCAGGACCTCCAAGCCCACCCCAAACCCCACCAGGTGCTGGACCAGGTGATGGAGATCGCGGCCATCACGGCGCGCTACGAGGCGCTGGCGGCCGAGCTGCTGGCCTGGATCCACCACACCATCACCATCATCTCCAACCAGAAGTTCGCCAACTCGCTGACCGGCGTCCAGCAGCAGCTCCAGGCCTTCACCGCCTTCTGCACCCTGGAGAAACCGGTCAAGTGAGGACCTCCTGCCGGGCTGGTGGTGGGGTGGGACCTCAGCCTGGTGGTGGTGGTGGTGGTGGGAAGGTCGCAGGTCAACCCAAACTGGTGGTGATGGGACATGGAGGTGGTGGTGGTGGTCATGGTGGTGGTCATGGTGGTGGTGGGCAGGTCGCAGGTCAACCCAAAATGGTGGTGATGGGACATGGAGGTGGTGGTGGTGGTCATGGTGGTGGTGGGCAGGTCGCAGGTCAACCCAAAATGGTGGTGATGGGACATGGAGGTGGTGGTGGTGGTGGTGGTGGTCATGGTGGTGGTGGGCAGGTCGCAGGTCAACCCAAACTGGTGGTGATGGGACATGGAGGTGGTGGTGGTGGTGGTGGTGGTGGTCATGGGGGTGGGCAGGTCACAGGTCAACCCAAAATGGTGGTGATGGGACATGGAGGTGGTGGTGGTGGTGGTGGTCATGGTGGTGGTGGGCAGGTCGCAGGTCAACCCAAAATGGTGGCAGTGGGACATGGATGGTGGTGGTGGTGGTGGTGGTCATGGTCATGGTGGTGGTAGAGAGGTCCCAGTTCGGCCCAAACTGGTGGCAGTGGGACATGGGGGTGGTGGGGATGATGGTGGGGAGGTCCCACCTCAAGGTGGTGGTGATGGGGAGGTCCCACTTCAGCCCAAACTGGTGGCAGTGGGACCTGGGGGTGGTGGTCATGGTCATGGTGGTGGTGGGCAGGTCGCAGGTCAACCCAAAATGGTGGCAATGGGAAGTGGTGGTGATGGTGGTGGTGGAGAGGTTCCACCTCAAGGTGGTGATCATGGGGAGGTCCCACTTCAGCCCAAACTGGCCATGGATGGTCCAGGGGGTGGTGATGTCCCATGTCATGGTGGTGATGAGAAGGTCCCACTTCACCCAGACTGGTGGTGGTGGACCCTGGGTCAGGATGGTGAGGAGGTCCCACCTCATGGTGGTGATGGTGATGAGGAGGTCCCAGTTCACCCAGACTGGTGGTGGTGGACCCTGGCTCACGGTGGTGATGAGGAGGTCCCACTTCACCCAGACTGGTGGTGGTGGACCCTGGCTCACGGTGGTGATGAGAAGGTCCCACTTCACCCAGACTGGTGGTGGTGGACCCTGGCTCACGGTGGTGATGAGAAGGTCCCACTTCACCCAGACTGGTGGTGGTGGACCCTGGCTCACGGTGGTGATGAGGAGGTCCCACTTCACCCAGACTGGTGGTGGTGGACCCTGGCTCACGGTGGTGATGAGAAGGTCCCACTTCACCCAGACTGGTGGTGGTGGTAGAACCTGGGTCATGGTGGTGATGAGAAGGTCCCACTTCACCCAGACTGGTGGTGGTGGACCCTGGCTCACGGTGGTGATGAGGAGGTCCCACTTCACCCAGACTGGTGATGGTGGACCCTGGCTCACGGTGGTGATGAGAAGGTCCCACTTCACCCAGACTGGTGGTGGTGGACCCTGGCTCACGGTGGTGACGCCCCAGCCCGCGCTGGCCGTGACCGGGACCTCCCCGCCGGTGCCACCCCGCAGGTTCCAGGAGAAGGGCAACCTCGAGGTCCTGCTCTTCACCATCCAGAGCAAGCTCCGGGCCACCAACCGCAAGCTCTACGTGCCCAGCGAGGGCAAGAGCATCTCGGACATCAACAAGGTGAGGACGTGCGCACGGAGTCCCACCACCCTGGCGGGGCTCGGGGAGCCCCGTGAGCAGCCGTGTCCCGTCCCACCAGGCGTGGACCTGCCTGGAGAAGGCGGAGCACGAGCGGGAGGTGGCCCTGAGGAACGAGCTGATCCGGCAGGAGAAGCTGGAGCTGCTGGCCCAGCGCTTCGACCACAAGGCCGTCATGAGGGAGACGTGGCTCAACGAGAACCAGCGCCTGGTCTCGCAGGTGGGGTGGGGTGGGGTGGGTCACGGGGGACCTTCGGCGCGGGGTGGGACCGTCCCTGGGTGGGGCGAGGGTGAGGAGAGCAGTGTTGGGTGGTGGGACCTCATTGTGGATGGTGGGACCTCATTATGGATGGTGGGACCTCATTTTGGATGGTGGGACCTCATTATGGATGGTGGGACCTCATTTTGGATGGTGGGACCTCATTTTGGATGGTGGGAACTCATTATGGATGGTGGGACCTCATTATGGATGGTGGGACCTCATTTTGGATGGTGGGACCTCGTTATGGATGGTGGGACCTCGTTATGGATGGTGGGAACTCATTATGGATGGTGAGACCTCATTATGGATGGTGGGACCTCATTTTGGATGGTGGGACCTCATTTTGGATGGTGGGAACTCATTATGGATGGTGGGACCTCATTATGGATGGTGGGACCTCATTTTGGATGGTGAGACCTCATTATGGATGGTGGGACCTCATTATGGATGGTGGGACCTCGTTATGGATGGTGGGACCTCGTTATGGATGGTGGGACCTCATTTTGGATGGTGGGAACTAATTTTGGATGGTGGGACCTCATTATGGATGGTGGGACCTCATTATGGATGGTGGGACCTCCTTATGGATGGTGGGAACTCATTATGGATGGTGGGACCTCATTGGGGACCACCTTGAGCAGGGAGGGGTGGTTGGACATCTTTGACCTCCTCATTGAGCATGGAGGGGGGGTTGGACCTCCTTGATTATGCTGGACTGCTGGGACCTCCTTGACCATGAAGGGCTGGTGGAACCTCCGCGATGTCCTCATTGACCATGGAGAGAGGGGTTGGACATCCTTGACCAGGGAGGACTGGTGGGACCTCCTGAACCATGGAGAGGAGATTGGACCTCATTGGCCTCCTCATTGACCATGGAGGGCTGGTGGAACCTCCTTGGCCATGGAGGACTGGTGGAACCTCCTTGGCCTCCTCACTGAACATGTAGAGGGGGTTGGGCCTCTTTGATTATGGAGGTCTGGTGGGACCTCCTTGGTTATGGAGGTCTGGTGGGACCTCCTTGACCATGGAGAGGAGATTGGACTTCATTGGACTCCTCATTGACCATGGAGGACTGGTGGAACATCCTTGACCTCCTCATTGACCACGGAGAGGGGATTGGACCTCCTTGACCATGGAGGTCTGGTGGGACCTCTTCAATCTCCTCATTGACCATGGAGAGGTAGTGGGAAGTGGGACCTTCTCATTGACCATGGAGGGCTGGTGGAACCTCATTGGCCTCCTCATTGACCACGGAGATCTGGTGGAACCTCCTTGGCCATGGAGGTCTGGTGGAACCTCCTCGACCTCCTCATTGACCGTGGAGAGGGGGTTGGACCTCATTGGTTATGGAGGTCTGGTGGGACCTCCTCAATCTCCTCATTGACCACGGAGATCTGGTGGAACTTCCTTGACCTGGGAGAGGAGGTTGGACCTCATTGACCATGGAGGGCTGGTGGAACCTCCTTGACCACGTGGTTCTGGTGGAACCTCATCAGGCTCCTCACTGACCACGTGGTTCTGGTGGAACCTCATCAGGCTCCTCCTTGACCACGTAGTTCTGGTGGAACCTCATCAGGCTCCTCCTTGACCACGTAGTTCTGGTGGAACCTCCTTGACCACATGGTTCTGGTGGAACCTCATCAGGCTCCTTATTGACCATGTAGCTCTGGTGGAACCTCATCAGGCTCTTCCTTGACCACGTGGTTCTGGTGGAACCTCATCAGGCTCCTCCTTGACCACGTGGTTCTGATGGAACCTCATCAGGCTCCTCATTGACCACGTAGTTCTGGTGGAACCTCATCAGGCTCCTCCTCCTTGACCACGTAGTTCTGGTGGAACCTCATCAGGCTCCTTACTGACCACGTGGTTCTGGTGGAACCTCATCAGGCTCCTCATTGACCACATGGTTCTGGTGGAACCTCATCAGGCTCCTCCTTGACCACGTAGTTCTGGTGGAACCTCATCAGGCTCCTCCTTGACCACATGGTTCTGGTGGAACCTCATCAGGCTCCTCCTTGACCACATGGTTCTGATGGAACCTCATCAGGCTCCTCATTGACCACGTAGTTCTGGTGGAACCTCATCAGGCTCCTCCTCCTTGACCACGTAGTTCTGGTGGAACCTCATCAGGCTCCTTACTGACCACGTGGTTCTGGTGGAACCTCATCAGGCTCCTCATTGACCACATGGTTCTGGTGGAACCTCATCAGGCTCCTCCTTGACCACATGGTTCTGGTGGAACCTCATCAGGCTCCTCCTTGACCACATGGTTCTGGTGGAACCTCATCAGGCTCCTCCTTGACCACGTGGTTCTGGTGGAACCTCCTCCTCCTTGACCGCTGAGAACCCCACCCCACCCGTGTCCATCTCCGTGTCCCCCTTCAGGACAACTTCGGCTACGACCTGCCGGCGGTGGAGGCGGCCATGAAGAAGCACGAGGCCATCGAGGCCGACATCTCCTCGTACCAGGAGCGCATCCAGGTGGTGGTGGAGCTGGCGCTGGAGATGGAGGCCGAGGGCTACCACGACGCGCGGCGCATCGGCGCGCAGAGGGACAACGTCCTGCGGCAGTGGGCGCTGCTGACCGAGCTGCTGCGCGCCCGCCGCGCCCGCCTCGAGCAGAACCTGGCCCTGCAGAAGATCTTCCAGGAGATGGTCTACATGATCGACTGGATGGAGGAGATGCAGGTGGGGATGGGAGCGCAGAGGAGATGCGGGGGCGCGGCGGTGAAGTTCTGGGAAGGGTTGAGGAGCACTGTGAGGCTCCGTGGGGTTCATGGTTGGGGTTCTTCGTGGGGTTGGGTGGTTGAGGTTCTTCATGGGGTCCATGGTTGAGGTTCTCCATGGGGTTGGGTGGTTGGGGTTGGATGGTTGAGGTTCTTTATGAGGTTCATGATTGAGGTTCTTCATGGTGTTCATGGTTGAGGTTCTTCTTGGGGTTCATGGTTGAGGTTCTTCATGGGGTTGGGTGGTTGAGGTTCTTCATGGGGTTCATGGTTGGGGTTCTTCATGGGGTTGGGTGGTTGAGGTTCTTCATGGGGTTGGGTGGTTGAGGTTCTTCATGGGGTTGGGTGGTTGGGGTTGGGTGGTTGAGGTTCTTCATGGGGTCCATGGTTGAGGTTCTTCATGGGGTTGGGTGGTTGGGGTTGGGTGGTTGAGGTTCTTCATGGGGTCCATGGTTGAGGTTCTTCATGGGGTCCATGGTTGGGGTTCTCCATGGGGTTGGGTGGTTGAAGTTCTCCATGGGGTTCACGGTTGAGGTTCTTCATGGGGTTGGGTGGTTTGGGTTGGATGGTCAAGGTTCTCCATGGGGTTCATGGTTGAGGTTCTCCATGGAGTTGGGTGGTTGAGGTTCTTCATGGGGTCCATGGTTGAGGTTCTTCATGGGGTCCATGGTTGAGGTTCTTCATGGGGTTGGGTGGTTGGGGTTGGGTGGTTGAGGTTCTCCATGGGGTCCATGGTTGAGGTTCTCCATGGGGTTCATGGTTGAGGTTCTTCATGGGGTTGGGTGGTTGGGGTTGGGTGGTTGAGGTTCTCCATGGGGTTCATGGTTGAGGTTCTCCATGGGGTTCATGGTTGAGGTTCTTCATGGGGTTGGGTGTTTCAGGGTGACGCAGTTCGGTTCTTCTGCAGGTTCTCCTGGTCTCCAAGGACTTGGGGAAGCACCTGCTGGAGGTTGAGGACCTCCTGCAGAAGCACGGGCTGCTGGAGGCCGACATCGCGGCGCAGACCGAGCGCGTCCAGGCCCTCAACGCCGCCGCGCTCGAGTTCTCCGAGCTGGACGGTAACGGGGCCACCAGGGTGGACAACCAGGGCACGGGGAGGTGGTGGGCCTTGGGAAGGTCTGATGGACCATGGGAGGGTCAGCTATGGGCTTGATGGACCATGGAAAGGTCAGCTATGGTCTTGATGGACCATGGATTGGTCAACCAAGGTCTTGATGGACCATGGGAGGATCAGCCAAGGTTTTGATGGACCATGGAAACGTCAGCCAAGGTCTTGATGGACCATGGGAGGGTCAGCCAAGGTCTTGATGGACCATGGAAGGGTCAACCAAGGTCTTGATGGACCATGGGAGGATCAGCCAAGGTCTTGATGGACCATGGAAAGGTCAGCCGAGGTCTTGATGGACCATGGAAGGGTCAGCCAAGGTCTTGATGGACCATGGAAGGGTCAACCAAGGTCTTGATGGACCATGGGAGGATCAGCCAAGGTCTTGATGGACCATGGAAAGGTCAGCCGAGGTCTTGATGGACCATGAAGGGGCCATTCAAGATCTTGGTGGGCTACGGAAGGGTCACCCCATGATCTTGGTGGCCCATCAAAAGGTTGACCCAAGGTTTTGGTAGATCACGGAAGGGTCAACCCAAGGTTTTGGTAGATCACGGGATGGTGAACCCAAGGTCCTGGTGGACCCTGGAATGTTCATCCCAAGGTCTTGGTGGGCCACCTCCAAGAGTCCCCACAGCACCCCTGGGCTTGGAGAACCCTCTGAGATCTTTGAGTCCAGCCCAGGAGCAGAGCCCGGAGCGTCGTGTCCGCTCCTTCCTTGGACACCTCCACGCCTGGTGACCCTCGGCCACCTCCTGCCACCACCTGAGCGTCTTCTCCTGCCCAGGCTACCAACCGTGCGACCCGCAGATCATCTGCAACCGCGTCCACCACGTCCACACGTGCCTGGAGGAGCTGCAGGAGCTGGCGGCCAAGCGCCGGAAGGAGCTGGAGGACTCGCGCCAGCTCTGGACCTTCTTCCAGGAGATGGAGGAGGCCGAGGCCTGGATCCGCGAGAAGGAGAAGATCCTGGCCACCAGGAGCTGCGGCCGCGACCTCAGCAGCGTCCTCACCCTGACCACCAAGCACAAGACCACGCTGGGCGAGCTGGGCAACCGCCGCGCCCTGCTCCACCAGACCATGAAGAAAGGCGAGAAGATCCTGGCCAAGAAGTCCTTCAGCTCCGTGGGCGTCCAGGAGAAGATGCGGGAGGTCTGCCTGCGGTGGAAGAAGCTGGAGGAGATCACGGGGCTCCACCAGCAGCGCCTGGAGGACGCCCTGAGCTTCTTCCAGTTCAGCGCCGACACGGACGACCTGGTGGCCTGGCTGCAGGACATCTACCGCATCGTGTCCAGCGACGACTTCGGCCACGACGACCACTCCAGCCGGGCCCTGCTGCGCAAGCACCGCGCCGTGCTGGACGAGGTGGAGCAGCACCGCGCCGCCGTGGTGGGCCTCCGTAAGCAGCTGGCGCTGCTGGCGCCCGACCGCCGGCAGGGCGTGGACATCCAGATCCGCGTGGTGGAGGTGGAGCAGCTCTACGGCGAGGTGGCCGAGGTGGCCGTGCTGAGGACGCAGTGGCTGCAGGACGCGCTGGCCGTCTACCGCATGTTCAGCGAGGTGCACGCCTGCGAGGTGTGGGTGGACGAGAAGGAGCAGTGGCTGGAGAAGATGGAGGTGCCCGAGGAGCTGGATGAGGTCGAGGTGGTGCAGCACAGGTGGGTGGTGGAGGTTCTTCGTGGGGTTGAGGTTCTTCATGGGGTTGGGTGGTTGAGGTTCTTCATGGGGTTGAGGTTCTTCATGGGGTTGGGTGGTTGAGGTTGGGTGGTTGAGGTTCTTCATGGGGTTGGATGGTTGAGGTTCTCCATGGGGTTGGGTGGTTGAGGTTCTTCATGGGGTTGGGTGGTTGAGGTTCCTCATGGGGTTGGGTGGTTGAGGTTCCTCATGGGGTTGGGTGGTTGAGGTTCCTCATGGGGTTCATGGTTGAGGTTCTTCATGGGCATGGGTGGTTGGGGTTGGGTGGTTGAGGTTCTCCATGGGGTTGGGTGGTTGAGGTTCTTCATGGGGTTGGGTGGTTGAGGTTCTCCATGGGGTTGCGTGGTTGAGGTTCTCCATGGGTTTGGAGAAGATGGAGGTGCCCGAGGAGCTGGATGAGGTCGAGGTGGTGCAGCACAGGTGGGGTGGTTGAGGTTCTCCATGGGTTTGGGTGGTTGAGGTTCTTCATGGGTTTGGGTGGTTGAGGTTCTCCATGGGGTTGGAGAAGATGGAGGTTCCTGAGGAGCTGGATGAGGTTGAGGTGGTGCAGCACAGGTGGGTGGTGGAGCTTCTTCATAGGCTTGGATGGTTGAGGTTCTTCATGGTGTTCGTGGTCGAGGTTCTTCATGGTGTTTACGGTCGAGGTTCTTCATGGGGTTGGGTGGTTGAGGTTCCTCATGGGGTTCATGGTTGAGGTTCTCCATGGGGTTGGATGGTTGAGGTTGGGTGGTTGAGGTTCTCCATGGGGTTGGATGGTTGAGGTTCTTCACAGGTTTGATTAGTTGCGGTTTGGTGGTTGAGGTTCTTCATGGGCTTGGGTGGTTGAGGTTCTTCATGAGGTTGAGGTTCTTCATGGGCTTGGGTGGTCGAGGTTCCTCGTGCCCGTGGTGGACCTGCCCGTGTCCTCCTGCCCAGGTTTGAGAGCCTGGACCAGGAGATGAACAGCGTCATGGGGCGCATCCTGGACGTCAACCAGGTGGTGCAGCAGCTGGTGGATGGTGGCCACCCCAGCTCGGACGAGGTCCGGTCCTGCCAGGACCACCTCAACAGCCGGTACGGGCCTGGGGGGGACACGAGGTGGACCTTGACCTTCTTGGGGTCTCCATGGTGGGGTTGGAGACTCTCAACCTGAGGTTCTCCGGTGGTGGGAGGTCCCTGTGGGGTCCAGGTGTCCATCGGAATGGTCCAAGCCCATCCTGGGGGTCCTGAAATGATCTCAAGGTTCTTGAGGTCTCCTTGGTGGGAGGAGCTTTGTGTGACCCCCCAACCTGAGGTTCTCCAGTGGTGGGACGTCCCCATGGGTTCCACCTCACCATGACAATGGTCCAAGCCCATTCTGGGGGTCCTGAAATGATCTCAAGGTTCTTGAGGTCTCCTTGGTGGGAGGAGCTTCGTGTGACCCCCAACCTGAGGTTCTCCAGTGGTGGGACGTCCCCATGGGTTCCACCTCACCACGACAATGGTCCAAGCCCATCCTGGGGGTCCTGAAATGATCTCAAGGTTCTTGAGGTCTCCTTGGTGGGAGGAGCTTTGTGTGACCCCCAACCTGAGGTTCTCCAGTGGTGGGACGTCCCCATGGGTTCCACCTCACCACGACAATGGTCCAAGCCCATCCTGGGGGTCCTGAAATGATCTCAAGGTTCTTGAGGTCTCCTTGGTGGGAGGAGCTTTGTGTGACCCCCAACCTGAGGTTCTCCGTGGTGGGACGTCCCCATGGGTTCCACCTCACCACGACAATGGTCCAAGCCCATCCTGGGGGTCCTGAAATGATCTCAAGGTCCTTGAGGTCTCCTTGGTGGGAGGAGCTTCGTGTGACCCCCAACCTGAGGTTCTCCAGTGGTGGGACGTCCCCATGGGTTCCACCTCTCCCGGCCACCATTCCCAGCCCATCCCAAGGTTGCTCCTGGTCCTGGTGGGCCCCATCCCAGCTCAGGGAAGGTCTCGCCCCCACCTCCAGCTGGAACCGGGTGGTGGAGCTGGTGGAGACCAAGAAGAGCCAGCTGAGCTCGGTGCTGAAGATCCAGAACTTCCTGCTGGAGTGCGCCGAGATGAAGGCGCAGCTGCGCGACAAGAGGAGGTCCATCGAGGCCACCCAGTCCGGCGGCGGCGGCGGCGGCGACCTGGGCGGGGTCCTGGCCCTGCGGCGCCGCCTGTCCACCATGGAGGCCGCGCTGGTGGCCCTGGAGCCGCGGCTGGCGGAGCTCCAGCGCGAGGGCGAGGACCTGGCCCGGGCCCACCCCGCGCGCGCCCCGGACGTCCTGCTGCCCTTGGAGGAGATCGGCCGCGAGTGGGACGACCTCGAGAGGACCTTCCGGGGCTGCGAGGACGCGCTGGCGGTGGCCGGGCGCCTCCAGCGGTTCATCCAGGACCTGGACGAGTTCCTGGCGTGGCTGGTGAAGACCCAGGCGGCCGCGGGCTCGCGGGAGGTCCCCGGGGGCTTGGCCGAGGCCGAGGAGCTGCTGAACGTCCACGTGGCCCTCAAGGAGGAGATCAACGGGCGCGAGGAGGACTACGGCAGGCTGCAGGCGGCCAGCGAGCTGCTGCTGGCGCTGGAGGACGTGGACGTGCCCCACGGGTCCCTGCAGCGGTGGCTGCAGAAGTTGGACGCGGGCTGGGGGAAGCTCCTGCAGAGCTGGGACGCCAGGAGGGAGCTCCTGGTGCAGTCCCACGTCCTCCACCTGTTCCTCAGGGACGTGCAGCAGTGCCAGGGCAGCCTCGGCGGCCAGGTGGGCGCGGTGGACGCGGTGGTGGGGTGGGGTGGGGTGGGAGAAGGTCCTGGTTTGGTGGAGATGATGGATGGGTGATGGGTGGGAGAAGTTCTGGGAGGTGGATGTGGGGTGGGGCTGGTGGAGCTGGGAGAAGGTCTGGATGGAGAGGTCTGGACGTGGTGGTGGGATGGGATGGGAGAAGGTCTGGGAGGAGGACGTGGTGGTGGGATGGGCTGGGAGAAGGTCTGGGAGGTGGACGTGGTGGGATGGGAGAAGGTCTGGGAGGTGGACCTGGTGGTGGGATGGGCTGGGAGAAGGTCTGGGAGGTGGAGATGATGGATGGGTGATGGGTGGGAGAAGGTCTGCAGGTGGACATGGTGGTGGGATGGGCTGGGAGAAGGTCTGCCAGGTAGACGTGGTGGTGGATGGGATGGGGTGGGAGAAGGTCTGGGAGGTGGACGTGGTGGTGGGATGGGGGAAGGTCAGGGAGGTGGACGTGGTGGTGGATGGGCTGGGAGAAGGTCTGGGAGGTGGACAGGGTGGTGGGATGGGGTGGGCTGGGAGAAGGTCTGGGAGGTGGACGTGGTGGTGGGATGGGGTGGGAGAAGGTCTGCCAGGTGGAGATGATGGATGGGTGATGGGTGAGAGAAGATCTGGGAGGAGGACATGGTGGTGGGATGGGCTGGGAGAAGGTCAGGGAGGTGGACGTGGTGGTGGGATGGGATGGGATGGGAGAAGGTCTGGGAGGTGGACGTGTGGGATGGGGTGGGAGAAGGTCCTGGTTGGTGGAGATGATGGATGGGTGATGGGTGGGAGAGGTCTGCCAGGTGGACATGGTGGTGGGATGGGAGAAGGTCTTGGTTGGTGGAGATGATGGATGGGTGATGGGTGGGAGGAGGTCTGGGAGGAGGACGTGGTGGTGGTGGGGTGGGAGAAGGTCTGGGGTGGTGGAGATGTGGATGGCTGATGGGGCCCATGGGTGGGAGAAGGTCCTGGTCAATGGAGATAGCGAGTGGGTAATGGAGACAGTGGGTGGGGAGGAGAAGGTCTGGGGTGGTGGAGACGATGAATGGGTGAGGGGGGACCATGGTTAGAAGGTCTGGGGTGTGGAGATGATGGGTGGGTAATGGAGACAGTGGGTGGGAGAAGGTCCTGGATGACGGAGATGGGTGGAAGAAGATTTGGGGTGGTGGGAATGGTTTGTAGAAGGTCTCGAGCGATGGGCTCGGGTGGCAACCAGCCCCTGGTGGATCTCCTGTGGCTTTGAGGTGCCCACCCCAAGGCCGGCTCAGATGTCCCCAACCCCACCGCACCCCCCAGGAGACCGCGCTGGCCCACGCCGAGCTGCCCGACTCGCTGGAGGGGGTGACCAAGGCGCTGAAGAAGCACAAGGACTTCACCACCACGCTGGAGCTGAACCTGCAGAAGGTCCAGCTGGTCCTGCAGGCCGGCGAGAGCCTCCTGCGCCAGGGCCACCTCCACAGCGACCGCGTGGCCCAGGCCGTGGAGGAGCTGCGCCACAGGTGGGGCCACCAGGAGATCCTGGGCCACCAGTAGACCCTGGGCCACCAGGAGACCCCGGGGCCACCAGGGAGACTCCGAGGCCACCATGGAGACCCCGGGGCCACCAGGAGAGCCCAGGGCCACCATGGAGACCCCGAGGCCACCAGGGGACCCCAGGGCCACCAGGAGACTCCTGGGCCAACCAGCAGCTCCCAGGAACCCCAAAGTCCATCCAGCACCTCAAAACTCCACCCAGGAACCCAAAATTCCACCCAGAGCTCCAAAATTCCGTCCAGGACCCAAAACTCCACCCAGGAACCCCAAAATTCCACCAGGAACCCAAAACTCCATCCAGAACCCCAAAATTCCACCCAGGAACCCAAAATTCCGTCCAGGAACCCCAAAACTCCACCCAGGAACCCAAAATTCCATCCAGGAACCCAAAACTCCACCCAGGACCCCAAAATTCCACCCAGGAACCAAAAACGCCACCCAGGAACCCAAAACTCCACCCAGGAACCCCAAAACTCCACCCAGGAACCCAAAATTCCATCCAGGAACCCAAACTCCATCCAGAACCCCAAAATTCCACCCAGGAACCAAAAACTCCGCCCAGGAACCCAAAACTCCACCCAGAAACCCCAAAACTCCACCCAGAACCCCCAATATTCCCCCCACAACCCCCAAAATTCCACCCAGAACCCCAAAACTCCACCCAGGACCGAGGACAGGGCTGGATTTGCTGGTGGACCCCAGGTGGGACCTCGTGCCTCAGTTTCCCTCTGAGGGGAGGTTCAGGGGTTAATTAGGGGTTAATTAAGGGTTAATTAAGGGTTAATCAGGGGTTAATTAGGGGGTCCCACCCCCGCAGGAGCCAACGCAACCATGAGCTGGCCCAGGAGTGGACGCGGCGCCTCCAGGACCACCTGGAGCTCCAGAGGTTCCTCCAGGAGTGCCGAGAGGTCAGGCCCGCTCAGATGGGACCCCTCCCCAGAACCCGAGACCCCTCCCCAAAACCCTCCATGGTGGGCCTGGGTTCTCCTCCGGGTTCTCCTCCGGGTTCTCTCCGGTTCTCCGGGTTCTCCGGGTTCTTCTCCTGGTTCTTCTCCGGGTTCTCCTCCGGGTTCTTCTCCTGGTTCTCCTCCTGGTTCTTCTCCGGGTTCTTCTCCTGGTTCTCCTCCGGGTTCTCCCCCGGGTTCTCCCCCTGGTTCTTCTCCGGGTTCTCCTCCGGGTTCTCCTCCGGGTTCTCCTCCTGGTTCTTCTCCGGGTCTCCTCCTGGTTCTTCTCCGGGTTCTCCTCTGGGTTCTCCTCCTGGTTCTTCTCCGGGTTCTCCTCCGGGTTCTTCTCCGGGTTCTCCTCCGGGTTCTCCTCCTGGTTCTCCTCCTGGTTCTTCTCCGGGTTCTCCTCCGGGTTCTTCCCCGGTTCTCCCCCTGGTTCTTCTCCGGGTTCTTCTCCGGGTTCTCCTCCGGGTTCTCCTCCTGGTTCTCCTCCTGGTTCTTCTCCGGGTTCTTCTCCGGGTTCTCCTCCGGGTTCTCCTCCGGGTTCTCCTCCTGGTTCTTCTCCGGGTTCTCCTCCTGGTTCTTCTCTGGGTTCTCCTTCTGGTTCTTCTCCGGGTTCTCCTCCGGGTTCTCCTCCTGGTTCTCCTCCTGGTTCTTCTCTGGGTTCTCCTCCTGGTTCTTCTCCGGGTTCTCCTCCGGGTTCTTCTCCGGGTTCTCCTCCGGGTTCTTCTCCGGGTTCTTCTCCGGGTTCTCCTCCGGGTTCTTCTCCGGGTTCTCCTCCGGCCTCACAGGGGGATTTGTGGTGATTTAGGGGTGAATTTTGGGGTGAAGTTTGGGGTGGAATTTAGGGGGGATTTTGGGGTCAATTTGGAGTGGATTTTGGGGGAAATTTGGGGGGGATTTGGGGTGAATTTTGGCGTGAATTTGGGGGGATTTCGGGGCACATTTAGGATGGATTTGTGGGGGATTTTGGGGTGATTTCGGGATGGAATTTGGGGGGATTTTGGGGATGGATTTCGCGTGGATTTGAGGCAGATTTTGGGGTGTTTTGGGGGGATTTTGGGATGGATTTTGGGATGATTTTAGAATAGTTTTGGGGTGAATTTTGAGGCAAATTTGGGGTGGATTTGGGGGTGATTTTTGGGATGGATTTTGAGACGATTTTGGGGTGGATATGGGGTGAACTTGGGGTGATTTTGGGGGTGATTTTGGGTGGAATTCGGGAGGTTTTTGGGGGTGGATTTTGGGGTGATTTGGGGTCAATTTGGAGTGGATTTTGGGATGGATTTGGGATGAATTTTCTGGGGATTTTGGGGTGGATTTTGTGGGGATTTTTGGTGAATTTTGTGGGGATCTTGGGGATGGATTTGGAGTGAATTTTGGGGTGATTTAGGGTGGATTTGAGGTGGATTTTAGGGTAGTTTTGAGATGTATTTGGGGTGGATTTTGGGGTGACTTGGGATGGATATGGGGTGGATTTTGTGGGTGAATTTGGGGTGGATTTAGGGGTGGATTTTGAATGGATTTGGGGTGAATTTCGGGATGGATTTGGGGTGGATTTTTTGGGGATATTTGGGGTGGATTTTGTACGGATATTTGGGATGGATTTGGGGTAATTTTGAGGTGGATTTGGGGTGAATTTCGGGGTGGATTTGGGGTGGATTTTGAGGTGAATTTGGGGTGGTTTCAAAATGAATTTGGGGTTAATTTTGAGATGGATTTGGGATGGATATGGGGTGGATTTTGAGGGGATTTTGTGGGTGAATTTGGGGTGAATCTCGGGGTGGATTTGGGGTGGATTTGGGGTTAATTTTGGCGTGAATTTGGGAATAATTTTGTGGGGATTTTTGGTGAATTTTGTGGGGATCTTGGGGATGGATTTGGAGTGAATTTTGGGGTGAATTTGGGATGGATTTGGAGTGAATTTTGGGGTGATTTAGGATGGATTTGGGGTGGATTTTGTGGGGATATTTGGGGTGGATTTTGTAGGGATATTTGGGTTGAGTTTGGAGTGAATTTTGGGGTGAATTTGGGATGGATTTGGAGTGAATTTTGGGGTGATTTTGAGGTGAATTTGGGATGGATTTGGAGTGAATTTTGGGGTGATTTAGGGTGGATTTGGGGTGGGTTTTGTGGGGATATTTGGGGTGGGTTTTGTAGGGATATTTGGGGTGGCTTTGGGGGTGATTTTGGGGTGAATTTGGGGCGATTTTGGGGGTGGATTTGGGGTAAATTTGGGGTGGATTTTGTGGGGATATTTGGGGTGGCCTTGGGGGTAATTTTGGGTTGGATTTGGGGTGAATTTGGGGTAATTTTGGGGTGGATTTGGGGTGAATTTTGGGGTAATTTTGGGGTGGATTTGGGGTGGATTTTATGGGGATTTTTGGGGGTGGATTTGGGGTGAATTTTGGATGGATTTGGGGTTAATTTCGGGGTGGATTTGGGATGGATTTGGGGGTGAATTCGGGGTGACTTTGTGGGTATTTTGGGTGAATTTTGTGGGGATCCTGGGGGTGGATTTGGGACGGACCTGGGGGTATTTTTGGGGTGATTTCGTGTGGATTTTGGGGTGATTCGGGGCGGATTTGGGGCATTCCGGGCTCGGTGCCGCTTCCCCCGCCGCTGCGGGGATTTTTTGGCCGGATCTCCTCGGGCTCATCCGGCGCTCGCTCCGCTCCGCTCCGCTCCGCTCCGCCCGGGATCTGCTGCATCACGGCCGGGAGCGGCGGCGGCCTCTTCATCCTCACCCTCCTCATCCTCCTCACCCTCCGCGGCCTCCTCCCGCAGCCTCCGGAGCCTTCCTCTCCATCGCCCTCATCCTCATCCTCATCCTCCTTCGTCCTCCATCATCCCCGTCCCCTCCTCCTCCTCCTCCTCCCTCTCCTCCATCTTCATCCCCCCCTCCCCCTCCTCCTCCTCCCCCTCCTCCATCCTCATCCTCACCCCCTCCCCCCGCCCTCCCGACCCCAAATCCGCCGCTTTTCGGGGGAAAAGGGGGAGGGGGAGGGGGCCGCTCGCGCCCGTTCCCGTTTTTGATTTGTTTCGGGAAGGGGGGGAGGGGGCGCGGCTATTTTGGGATTTTTTTGGGGGTTATTTTGGGGGTCTCCTCCTCTATTTTTGGGGTTATTTTGGGGGTCTCCTCCTCTATTTTTGGGGTTATTTTGGGGGTCTCCTTCTCTATTTTTGGGGGTTATTTTAGGGGTCTCCTCCTCTATTTTTGGGGTTATTTTGGGGGTCTCCTGCTCTATTTTTGGGGTTGTTTTAGGGGTCTCCTCCTCTATTTTTGGGGGTTATTTTAGGGGTCTCCTCTATTTTTGGGGTTATTTTGGGGGTCTCCTCCTCTATTTTTGGGATTATTTTGAGGGTCTCCTCCTCTATTTTTGGGATTATTTTGAGGGTCTCCTTCTCTATTTTTGGGATTATTTTGGGGGTCTCCTTCTCTATTTTTGGGATTAATTTAGGGATCCCCTCGCCTGTTTTTGGGATTTGTTTTTTTGGGATTATTTTGGGGGTCTCCTCTATTTTTTGGATTATTTTGGGGGTCCCCTCGCCTATTTTTGGGATTTGTTTTTTTGGGGTTATTTTAGGGGTCTCCTTCTCTATTTTTGGGATTATTTTGGGGGGGTCTCCTCGCTTATTTTTGGGATATTTTTGAGATTTTTTTGAGGGTCCTCTCACCTATTTCTGGGATTTTGGGGGGGATTATTTTAGGGGTCCCCTCGCCTATTTTTGGGATTTGTTTTTTGGGATTATTTTGGGGTCTCCCTCTCTATTTTTGGGATTATTTTCGGGGTCTCCTTCTCTATTTTTGGGGTTATTTTGGGGGTCCCCTCGCCTATTTTTGGGATTTTTTTTGGGGGCTCCTCTCCCCTTTTTTATTTATTTATTTATTTTTTTTAAATCTGGGGGTTCCTCTCCCCCTTCCCCTCTGCAATTTTTGGGGCAAAAAAGAAGAAAAACGGAGTGGGGGGAGTTGATTTTTTTTTTTCTTTTTATAACAAGGGGAGGGGGCTTCTAATTTATTTTATTTTTTAGGAAAAAAAAAGTGGGGATTTCTCCTGATTTTATTTTTTTTGGGGGGGAAAGAGGGGAAACAACTCCTGACTTTTTTGGGGGGGAATATTTAGTTATTTTTAAGAGAAAAAGAGAATTCATCTGATTTTTCTTTTGTTTTGGAGGGGGGGGATTTATTTAGATTATTTTAAGAGAAGAGAGGCCCCTGAATTATTCTTTTTTGGAGGGGGGAGAATTAATTTAGATTTCTTTTAAGAATAAAAGAGGAGAGCCCTGAATTATTTTTTGGAGAGGGGAGAATTTATTTAGATTTTTTTTTTTTTTTTTTTAAAATGAACAATTTTTTGGGGGGGTAAGAATTTATTTAGATTTATTTTAAGAATAAAAGAGGAGACCCTTGAATTATTTTTTATTCGAGGGGGAATTTATTTAGATTATTTTAGGAGAAAGACCCCTGAATTATTTTTTTTTTAGGGGGGGAAACATTTTGATTTTTTTAACAGGAAAACCAGGAGACCCCTCAATTTTTATTTTTTTTTTTGGGGGGGGGGGAAATTTATTTAGATTTTTTTTTGAGAATAAGAGGAAACCCCTGAACTATTATTTTTTAGGGGGGGAATATTTTGATTTTTTTTGATTTTTTTTTTTTTTTTTAAAGAACAAGCTCCTCCCGATATTTATTTTTTTTTCTTGTTGGGTGAGATTTTTTTTTTTTTTTAATTTTTAACATTAAAAAATTTAAAAAAAACATTAACATTTTCATTTTTAACCCTGAATTTTTTTTTTTT
>CM069697.1:583281-729734 GCA_036010785.1 Ammospiza maritima maritima | reverse complement strand
TCTGAGGTGAATTGGGGGGGGCTGAGACCCCCAAAATTCAATGAGACCCCTCCCCAAAATCCTCAGAGACCCCAAAATCCCCTCCCAAGACCCCCAAAATTCAATGAGACCCCTCCCCAAAATCCTCAGAGACCCAAAAATCCATTGAGACCCCCAAAATTCAATCCTGAGACCCCCAAAATTCAATGGGACTCCCAAAATTCAATGAGACCCCTCCCCAAAATTCTCTGAGACCCCAAAATCCATTGAGACCCCCCCCCCCTTGAGACCACCCAAAATCCCCTCTGGGATCCCCAAAATTCAATCCTGAGACCCCCAAAATCCTCAGAGACCCCCAAAATCCAT
Source organism: Ammospiza maritima maritima (assembly GCA_036010785.1). Classification (NCBI taxonomy): domain Eukaryota; kingdom Metazoa; phylum Chordata; class Aves; order Passeriformes; family Passerellidae; genus Ammospiza; species Ammospiza maritima. The sequence continues at coordinate 729,389 of CM069697.1, read as the reverse complement.
CAAGATGCCCCTGAGACCCCCCAAAATTCAATGAGATCCCTCCCCAAAAATCCTCAGAGACCCCAAAATCCATTCAGGACCCCCTGGGACCCCCCAAAATCCCCCAAGACCCCCCTAAAACGCCCTCAAAACCCCAAGACCCCCCCAAAATCCCCCCAGGACCCCCCCAAAATTCCCCAAATTCCCCCCCAATCCCTTCATAGCCCCCCCTAAAACCCCCCGGAGCCCCCCAAAAAATCCCAAGAGCCCCAAAGCCACACCCAAGACATCCAAAATCCCCCCAAATCCCCCCAATTTCCCCAAAATCCCCGCAAAATTTCCCCCAAATCCCCCGAATTTCCCCCAAATCCCCCCAATTTCCCCAAAATCCCCCCAAATTTCCCCCAAATCCCCTAAAATTCACCCCAAATTCAACAAAATTCCCCCAAACGCCCGAAAATTCCCCATAAATTTCCCAAAATCCCTCTTAAAATTCCCCTATAATCCCCAAAAATTTCCCCAAAATTCCCCCTAAATTTCCCAAGTTCGCCCCTAAAATCCCCCAAAATTACCCCGAATTTCGCCAAAATTCCCCCCAAATCCCTCCTAAATCCCCTAAAATTCCCCAAATCTCCCCTAAATCCCCTCAAATTACCCCGAATTTTGCCAAAATTCCCCTAAAATCCATCCTAAATCCCCTAAAATCCCCTAAAATCCCCCCTAAATTTCCCAAAATCCCCCCTAAATCCCCATAAAATTACTCCAAATTTCCCCAAAATTCCCCCAAAATCCCCCCTAATATTTCCCTATGATCCCTAAAAATTTCCCCAAAATTCCCCCTAAATTTCCCAAGATCCCCCCTAAAATCCCCCAAAAATTCCCCAGAAAATCCCCCAAACTTACCAAAATTTCCCAAAATCCACCCTAAATCCCCTAAGATTACCCCGAAATTGGCCAAAATTCCCCTAAAATCCCCCCAAAAAAATCCCCAAAATGCCCCCCTCGAATTCTCAAAAAATGCCAAATTTCCCCTAAAACCCCTCCTAAATCCTCTAAAATTCCCCTAAAATACCCTAAAATTACCAAAAATTCCCTAAATCCCCCAAAATTACCGCGAATTTCCCCAAAATTCCCCTAAAATCCCTCCTAAACCCCTAAAATCCCCCAAAATTACCACGAATTTCACCAATTTCCCCCCCTAAATCCCCCTAAAATTCCCCTAAAATTCCCTAAAATTCCCCAAATCCCCCCTAAAGTCCCCTAAAATTCTGCCGAATTTCCCCAAAATTCCCCTAAAATCACCCCGAATTTCCCCCCAAATCCCTCCTAAATCCCCTAAAAATCCCCCAAAATCACCAAAAATCACCAAAAATTCCCCAAAATCCCCCCTAATATTCCCCCATAATCCCCAAAAATTTCCCCAAAATTCCCCTAAATTTCCCAAGTTCCCCCCTAAAATCCCCAAAAATTACCCCGAATTTCTACCCCGAATTTCGCCAAATTCCTCCAAATCCCCCCTAAAATCCCCCAAAATTACCAAAAATTCCCCAAATCCCCCCTAAATCCCCTCAAATTACCCCGAATTTCCCCCAAATCCCTCCTAAATCCCCTAAAATCCCCCAAAATTACCAAAAATTCCTCAAATCCCCCTAAATCCCCTGAAATTACCCCGAATTTCGCCAAAATTCCCCTAAAATCCCAAAAAAAACCCCAAAATCCCCCCCAAATCCCCCCTCGGATTCTCAAAAAATGCAAATTTCCCCTAAAATCCCCCCTAAATCCCCTAAAATCCCCCAAAATTACCCGAATTTCACCAAAATTCCCCCCAAATCCCCCATAAATCCCCTAAAATTCCCCTAAAATCCCCAAATTACCAACAATTCCCAAATCCCCCCTAAATCCCCTGAAATTACCCCGAATTTCGCCAAAATTCCCCTAAAATCCCTAAAAAAAAATCCCAAAAAATCCCAAAAAATCCCCTAAAATCCCCCCAAAATCCCCCCAAAATCCCCTCCCCCCCCCGGGCCCGGCCCCTCCCTGCCGTGACCTTGAGTTACCCCTCCCATCCCCCACCCCTCGCCCATCCCCCCCTCCCCAAATCCCCCCCAAAAAACCCCAAAATCCCCCCCCGGGCCCCTCCCCCACCCCCACCCGCATCCCCATCACCTGCCGGGGCCGCGGGGGATTCTGGGAGTTCTGGGGATGCCGGGAACGATGCGGGGGTGGGGGAGGGGTCTGGGGTGGGGGGAGGGGTTGAGGGTTGGGGGGGGGGGTCCCCGATATTTGGGGGTGGGGGATGGGGGGGGTGGGGGAGGGGTCGCTGCCGCCGACGCCGCCGCCGCCGCTCCCGCCCGGAGCGCGCGAGGCCGCGCGAGCCCCTCCCCCACCCCTCCCCCACCCCTCCCCCACCCCTCCCCCACCCCTCCCCCACCCCTCCCCCACCCCCCCAACACCGCGCCCTGAGAATGGGACACACCCCTACCCCCCACCCCCCCAAAAAAATTCCCCAAAAAATTCACAAAAATCCCCCCAAAAAATCCCAAAAAATATCCAAAAAAATCCCAAAAATCCCCCCCCCCCAAAAATTCCCACATTTCGCAAAAAAATCCACCAAAAATTCAAAAAAAAAAAAAAATCCCCCCAAAAATCCCCAAAATCCCCCCCCAAAAATTCCCCCAAAATTCCCACATTTTGCAAAAAAATCCCCCAAAAATTCAAAAAAAAAAAAATCCCCCCAAAAATCCCCAAAATCCCCCCCCTAAAAATTCCCCCAAAATTCCCACATTTCGCAAAAAAATCCCCCAAAAATTCAAAAAAAAAAAATCCCCCCAAAAATCCCCAAAATCCCCCCCCCAAAATTCCCCAAATATTCCCACATTTCGCCAAAGAATCCCCCAAAAATAAAAAAAAAAAAACAAAAATCCCCCAAAAAATCCCAAAAATCCCCCCCAAAATTCCCACCTTTCCCAAAAAAATTTAAAAAAAAAAATCCACAAAAATTCACAAAAATCCCCCCCAAAATTCCCCAAAAATTAACAAAAATCCCCCCAAAAATTCCCACATTTCGCAAAAAAATCCCAAAAAAATTCCAAAAAAACCCCAAAAAATTCCCAAAAATCCCAAGAAATTATAAAGAAAATCCCCACAAAAAAATCCCCAAAAAATTCACAAAAAAAACCCGAAAAAATTCCCATTATCCCAGTTCCCCACTATCCCAGTTTTCCCAGTTCCCCCACCATCCTACTCTCCCAGTTATTCCAGTTCCCCATTATCCCAGTATCCTCATTAACCCACTCTCCTCATTATCCCAGTTACCCCAGTTTCCCCCATTATCCCACTCTCCCCATTATCCCCCTCTCCCAGTTATCCCAGTTCCCCACTATCCCAGTTATCCCAGTTCCCCATTATCCCACTCTCCCAGTTATTCCAGTTCCCCATTATCTCAGTATCCTCATTAACCCACTCTCCTCATTATCCCAGTTACCCCAGTTCCCCCCATTATCCCAGTTTCCTTCCCCCATTATCCCACTCGCCCCATTATCCCACTTCCCCCATTATCCCCCTCTCCCAGTTATCCCAGTTCCCCCCATTATCCCAGTTTCCCAGTTCCCCCATTATCCCAGTTTCCCCACTATCCCAGTTATCCCAGTTCCCCATTTTCCCAGTTATCCCAGTTCCACACTATCCCAGTTTTCCCAGTTCCCCATTTTCCCAGTTATCCCAGTTCCCCATAATCCCACTCACCCCATTATCCCACTCTTCCCATTATCCCAGTATCCCCATTATCCCATTCTCCCCGTTATTCCAGTTCCCCATTATCCCAGTTTTCCCAGTTCCCCATTTTCCCAGTTATCCCAGTTCCACACTGTCCCAGTTATCCCAGTTCCCCATTTTCCCAGTTATCCCAGTTCCCCATCATCCCGCTCTTCCCATTATCCCAGTATCCCCAGTTATCCAAGTATCCCCATTATCCCAGTTTCCCCATTATCCCATTCTCCCCAGTTATCCCAGTATCCCCATTATCCCATTCTCCCCAGTTATCCCAGTTCCCCATTATCCCAGTTATCCCAGGTCCCCATTTTCCCAGTTCCCCATCATCCCACTCTCCCCATCATCCCGCTCTTCCCATTATCCCAGTTTCCCCATTATCCCACTCTCTCAGTTATCCCAGTTCCCCATTATCCCAGTTATCCCAGTTCCCCATTTTCCCAGTTCCCCATCATCCCACTCTCCCCATTATCCCGCTCTTCCCATTATCCCAGTATCCCCATTATCCCATTCTCCCCAGTTATCCCAGTTTCCCCATTATCCCACTCTCCCCGTTATTCCAGTTCCCCATTATCCCAGTTTTCCCATTATCCCCCTCTCCCAGTTATTCCAGTTCCCCATTATCCCAGTTATCCCAGTTCCCCATTTTCCCAGTTATCCCAGTTCCACACTATCCCAGTTATCCCAGTTCCCCATTTTCCCAGTTCCCCATCATCCCACTCACCCCATTATCCCGCTCTCCCCATTACCCCAGTATCCCCAGTTATCCCAGTTTCCCCCCCATTATCCCAGTTCCCCATTATCCGACTCTCTCAGTTATTCCAGTTCCCCATTACCCCACTCTCCTCATTATCCCGGTTATCCCAGTTTCCCCATAATCCCGGTTATCCCAGTTCCCCCATTATCCCAGTTCCCCCATTATCCACTACCCCATTATCCCCCTCTCCCAGTTATTCCAGTTCCCCATCATCCCAGTTATCCCAGCATCCCCGTTTTCCCAGTTCCCGCCATTTACTCCACTTTCCCTCCACTATCCCAGTTCCCCACTATCCCAGTTCCACACTATCCCAGTTATCCCAGTTCCCCATTATCCCAGTTATCCCAGTTCCACACTATCCCAGTTCCCCATTTTCCCAGTTTTCCCAGTTTTCCCATTATCCCAGTTTCCCATCATCCCACTCTCCCAGTTATCCCAGTTCCCCATTATCTCAGTATCCTCATTAACCCACTCTCCTCATTATCCCAGTTACCCCAGTTCCCCCCATTATCCCAGTTTCCCTCCCCCATTATCCCAGTTCCCCCATTATCCCAGTATCCCCATTATCCCAGTATCCCCAGTTATCCCAGTTTCCCCCCCATTATCCCAGTTCCCCATCATCCCACTCTTCTCATTATCCCAGTTATCCCAGTTTCCCGTTATCCCAGCATCCCAGTTTTCCCAGTTCCCCATTTTCCCACTTATCCCCATTATCCCATTCTCCCCATTATCCCACTCTCCCCAGTTATCCCAGTTCTCCATTATCCCATTCTCCCCAGTTATCCCAGTTCCTCCCACTATCCCACCTTCCCAGTTATCCCAGTTTCCCCCTCATCATCCCACTCTCTCAGTTATCCCAGTTCCCCCATCATCCCGCTCTCCCAGTTACTCCAGTTCCCCATTGTCCCAATTTCCCCCATTATCCCAGTTCCCCTCACTATCCCACCTTCCCAGTTATCCCAGTCTCCTCGTTATCCCAGTTTCCCCCCATTATCCCAATTCCCCATTATCCCAGTTACTCTCCCTGTTATCCCAGAATTCCAATTTTCCCAGTTTCCCCCCATCATCCCACTCTCCCAGTTCCCCCCATTATCCCAGTTCCCCCCTTATCCCAGTTATCCCAGTTCTCCACAATGCCTGACAGACTGGGATCCTATGGACTGGGATAGCCCAGACTGGGATAGCCCAGACTGGGATAAACTGGTCTGGGATTAGATGGAACTGGGATCCCATGGACTGGGATAAACTGGACTGGGATTATATGGGACCGGGATCCTATGGACTGGGATTATATGGAACTGGGATCCCATGGTCTGGGATTATATGGGACCAGGATCCGATGGACTGGGATAAACTGGTCTGGGATCCTATGGACTGGGATAAACTGGACTGGGATTATATGGAACTGGGATCCCATGGACTGGGATAAACTGGTCTGGGATTATATGGAACTGGGATCCTATGGACTGGGATTATATGGAACTGGGATCCTATGGACTGGGATAAACTGGACTGGGATTAGATGGAACTGGGATCCCATGGACTGGGATAAACTGGTCGGGGATTAGATGGAACTGGGATCATATGGTCTGGGATTATATGGGACCGGGATCCCATGGACTGGAATAAACTGGTCTGGGATTATATGGAACTGGGATCCTATGGACTGGGATAAACTGGACTGGGATAATATGGAACTGGGAACCTATGGACTGGGATAAACTGGTCTGGGATCCTATGGACTGGGATAAACTGGTCTGGGATTATATGGAACTGGGATCGTATTGACTGGGATAAACTGGACTGGGATCCTATGGACTGGGATAAACTGGACTGGGATAAACTGGTCTGGGATCCTATGGACTGGGATAAACTGGACTGGGATTAGATGGAACTGGGATCCCATGGACTGGGATAAACTGGTCTGGGATTAGATGGAACTGGGATCCCATGGTCTGGGATTAGATGGGACCGGGATCCGATGGTCTGGGATAAACTGGTCTGGGATTAGATGGAACTGCGATCCTATGGACTGGGATAAACTGGACTGGGATAATATGGAACTGGGATCCTATGGACTGGGATCCTATGGACTGGGATAAACTGGTCTGGGATTATATGGAACTGGGATCGTATTGACTGGGATAAACTGGTCTGGGATTATATGGAACTGGGATCGTATTGACTGGGATAAACTGGTCTGGGATTATATGGAACTTGGATCCCATGGACTGGGATAAACTGGTCTGGGATCCTATGGACTGGGATAAACTGGTCTGGGATTATATGGAACTGGGAACCTATGGACTGGGATAAACTGGTCTGGGATTATATGGAACTGGGATCCCATGGACTGGGATAAACTGGTCTGGGATCCTATGGACTGGGATAAACTGGTCTGGGATCCTATGGACTGGGATAAACTGGACTGGGATAATATGGAACTGGGATCATATGGACTGGGATGCTATGGACTGGGATAAACTGGACCAGGATAGCCTGGACTGGGGTCCTATGGAAAGGGATAAACTGGACTGGGATAAACTGGAATGGGACCAAACAGGGACTGGGAGTGTATGAACTGCAACCCCGTGAATTGGAATCCTATGGAATGGGATCGTACAGACTGGGATAACCTGGTCTGGGATCCTACAGACTGGATAACCTGGACTGGGATCCTACAGACTGGATAACCTGGTCTGGGATCCTACAGACTGGATAACCTGCACTGGGATCCTACAGACTGGGATAACCTGCACTGGGATCCTACAGACTGGGATAACCTGCACTGGGATCCTACAGACTGGGATAACCTGGTCTGGGATCCTACAGACTGGGATAACCTGCACTGGGATCCTACAGACTGGATAACCTGGACTGGGATCCTACAGACTGGCCCCATATGGATCCGGGCCATACACACTGGGATAAACTGGTTTGAGATTCTATGGGCGGGGATCCCACTAAACTGGGATGGAATGGACCGGGACTGGACAACCAGGCGCGGCATGGAGGGGGAGGGATAACGGAGACCGAGAAGGGCTGGAAAAAAGAGGAGGAGGAGGGGTTAGGGAGGATCAGGAGGAGGAGGAGGGATAAAAGGGGAGCGATGAAGAAGGAGAAGGAGGGAGGGTCAGGGAGGAGGAGGAGGAGGGAGGAAAAGAAAGGGAGAGAGAAAGGACAAGGACGTGGGGAAAGAGAGGAGGGGGAGGAGGCATGGAGGAGGAGGGATGGAAGAGGAGAGGGATGTGCGGTAAAGGAGAAGGAGGAGGAGAGGGGATGGGAGAGGAGGAGCGGGAGGAAGAGGAAGAGGAGGGACAAAGGCGGATCAAGGCTGAGCGGACGGATCCACGGTCTGGAGCCGTCCCTGAATTGGCAGCCCCCACCTGTGGGATCATCGCCCCCCGCATCGCGCCGGTGAGGAGAGAGGGGAACCCCAGCCCCGATATCCCGGGGGGTCCCTGGGTTGGGTTTCTGGGGGGATGTTTGGAGAATGAAGAAGTCCAAGGCTGAGCGGAAAAGGCCCCTCGGGGGGACATCGGGGGGTGGCGGTGCCGTCCTGCCCGGGACGCCCTGGGGGGATCTGGTTGCCCTCGGCTGTGGCACGGAGGCAAATCCCATGGTGTCCTTGTCCTTCCTCCCCCAGAGCAGGAGCTGAGCATGGAGAGCAGGGAGGACAAATGCCCGCGGCAGGAGCTGGTGGCAGAGGCCGTTTTGAGCGGCTCCACGGCGCAGGAAGGCAACGGGGAGGAAAAGGCGCGGAGATGCCGCACGAGGAGGGGCTGCAAACGCAGCCGGCGGGGATGTGAGGGGCAAGGAGCCGGCCTGGGCCGGGAAGGCGGCCGGAGATGGAGCCAGAGCTCGGAGCTGGTGCTCCGTGAGCAGCTCCGTGATGGGGAGAAGCCCCACACGTGCGGGGAGTGTGGGAAGAGCTTCAGAAGCAGCTCCAGCATGAGCAAGCACCAAAGGATCCACAGTGGGGAGAAGCCCTACGAGTGTGGGGAGTGTGGGAAGAGCTTCAGGTGGAACTGCGACCTGATCAGCCACAAGAGGAGCCACACTGGGGAGAGACCCTTTGAGTGTGCGGAGTGTGGGAAGAGCTTCAGGTGGAACTGCGACTTGATCAACCACCAGAGGAGCCACACTGGGGAACGGCCCTATATCTGTAGGGAGTGCGGGCAGAGCTTCACCCGGAGCTGCCACCTAATCCAGCATCAGGTGATCCACACCGGGGAACGGGCCTTCGAGTGTTCCGTGTGTGGGAAGAGGTTTCAGACCAGCTTCTCTCTCCTCCGTCACTTTCAGTGTCACACAGACGAGAGGCCATTCAAATGCCCTGAGTGTGGGAAGGAATTCAGGCACAATTGCACCCTCATCAAACACCGGCGCACCCACACAGGGGAGAGGCCCTACGAGTGTCCTCAGTGTGGGAAGAGCTTCTCACAGAGCTCTAATTTGACCCGACACCAACGAAGGCACCAGTGAAGGAAGACCCACACGTGCCCCGAGTGTGGGAAGAGCTTCGTGCGCTGCTCAACCTCACGGATGTGGATTGTTATGGGCTGGCTGAGCATGATGTATTTGACAATAAATAAAACTCTGGGACTTATAACTTTGTCTCCCGTTCATGTTCAGTCGGTTGCAGTTCTGTTTGCACAGTGCCGCCTCCCAGAGCGTCCCCTCACAGTTGCCGCCCTTGGCCTGAGCCCGCCCCTTTCCCCTCACGGTTCCCGCCCTTTCCCTGCCCCCTTTCCCCTCACGGTTCCAGCCGGTTTGGGGAGAGGAGCAGGGCTAGGGGAGATGGAAGAGGAGGGATGAAGGCGGAGAGTGAGCAGCGATGGAAGGAGGAGAAGAAGGTGGGGTTAGGGAGCAGGAGGAGGAGAAGGGATGGAAGGGCCGGGATGGAAGAGGAGAAGGAGGCGGAGATAACGTTGAGGGGCGGGAGGGCCGATGGAAGAGGAGGAGCGGGAGGAAGAGGAAGAGGAGGGACAAAGGCGGATCAAGGCTGAGCGGACGGATCCACGCGGTCGACCCTGCCTGGATTCGCAGCCCCCACCTGTGGGGGATCATCGCCCCCCGCATCGCGCCGGTGAGCAGGGAGGGGGAGCCCGGCCCTGATATCCCGGGGGGTCCCTGGGTTGGGTTTTTGGGGGGATGTTTGGAGAATGAAGAAGTCCAAGCCTGATCGGAAAAGGCCCCTCGGGGGGACATCGGGGGGTGGCGGTGCCGTCCTGCCGGGGACGGCCTGGGGGGATCTGGTTGCCCTCGGCTGTGGCACGGAGGCAAATCCCATGGTGTCCTTGTCCTTCCTCCCCCAGAGCAGGAGCTGAGCATGGAGAGCAGGGAGGACAAATGCCCGCGGCAGGAGCTGGTGGCAGAGGCCGTTTTGAGCGGCTCCACGGCGCAGGAAGGCAACGGGGAGGAAAAGGCGCGGAGATGCCGCACGAGGAGAGGCTGCAAACGCAGCCGGCGGGGATGTGAGGGGCAAAGAGCCGGCCTGGGCCGGGAAGGCGGCCGGAGATGGAGCCAGAGCTCGGAGCTGGTGCTCCGTGAGCAGCTCCGTGATGGGGAGAAGCGCCACACGTGCAGGGAGTGTGGGAAGAGCTTCAGGTGGAACAGCGAACTGATCAGGCACCAGAGGATTCACACTGGGGAGAGGCCCTACGAGTGTGGGGAGTGTGGGAAGAGCTTCAGGTGGAAGTCCAAACTGATCGAGCACCAGAGGACCCACACTGGGGAGAAGCCCTATGTGTGTGGGGAGTGTGGGAAGAGCTTCAGGCGCAGCTCCAATCTCATCAAGCACCAGAGGACCCACACTGGGGAGAAACCCTACGAGTGTGGGGAGTGTGGGAAGAGCTTCACAGAGGGCTCGAGCCTGATCGTGCACCAGAGGATCCACACAGGGGAGAAGCCCTACGAGTGTTCCAAGTGTGGGAAGGCGTTTCAGGCCAGCTCTCATCTCCTCAAGCACTATCAGAGTCACAGAGAGGAGAGGCCCTTCCAATGCCCTGAGTGTGGGAAGGCATACAAGTACAACTCCACCCTCTTCATCCACCGGCGTATCCACACAGGGGAGAGGCCCTACGAGTGTGATAAATGCAGGAAGAGGTGTTGGACCAGCTCTGATCTCCTCCAGCACTATCGGATTCACAGAGAGGAGAGGCCCTTCCGCTGCCCCGACTGTGGGAAGGGATTCAAGTACACCTCCAACCTCGTCACCCACCGGCGCATCCACACAGGGGAGAGGCCCTACGAGTGTCCCCAGTGTGGGAAGAGCTTCTCCAGCAGCTCTAACTTGACCCAACACCAACAGAGGCACCACTAAGGGAAGCCCTGCGAGTGCCCCGAGTGCGGGAAGAGCTTCGTGCGCTGCTCCAGCTCCATCCCCCACTGGAGGAGGCACTGTGGGCACAGCCCTGGTCCCTCACATTCCCTGTTATCCATGTTCGGAACACATCCTGCTGTTTCTCCTTTTAATTTCACCTTAATTTTTTTCTCTTCTCCAGCCCTTTGTGCTCCAAGAACCAAAATAGATGTATTTGTCAACTCAAAACCGCTCAAATCCCCATAAAAAAAGCTCAATCTTACGCCAAAAGGGCGCAAACCTTCTTCAAAACAACTAAATCCCGCACCGGACTCACTCGATTCCACACCCATCAGAGTGAGATAGAAATAGAAGAAGATTCGGAGATGTGCGATCCCAATTTGGAGAGTAGGATGGGGATTGTATGGGGCTGGGTGTGTGAGATGTGTTTAACAGCAAATAAAAGTTTCAGACTTACTGATTTCTCTCCCGTTCATGTTCAGTCCGTTGCAGTTCTGTTCGCAGAGTGCCGCCTCCAGGAGTGTCCCCTCACAGTTGCCGCCCTTGGCCTGAGCCCGCCCCCTTTCCCCTCACGGTTCCCGCCCTTTCCCCGCCCCCTTTCCCCTCACGGTTCCGCCCTTTCCCTGCCCCCTTTCCCCTCACGGTTCCAGCCGGTTTGGGGAGAGGAGCAGGGCTAGGGGAGATGGAAGAGGAGGGATGAAGGCGGAGAGAGAGCAGCGATGGAAGGAGGAGAAGAAGGTGGGGTTAGGGAGCAGGAGGAGGAGAAGGGATGGAAGAGGAGAAGGAGGCGGAGATAACGCCGAGGAGCGGGAGGGGGGATGGAAGAGGAGGAGCGGGTGGAAGAGGAAGAGGAGGGACAAAGGCGGATCAAGGCTGAGCGGACGGATCCACGCGGTCGACCCTGCCTGGATTCGCAGCCCCCACCTGTGGGATCATCGCCCCCCGCATCGCGCCGGTGAGCAGGGAGGGGGAGCCCGGCCCTGATATCCCGGGGGCTCCCTGGGTTGGGTTTCTGGGGGGATGTTTGGAGAATGAAGAAGTCCAAGGCTGAGCGGAAAAGGCCCCTCGGGGGGACATCGGGGGGTGGCGGTGCCGTCCTGCCCGGGACGCCCTGGGGGGATCCGGTTGCCCTCGGCTGTGGTACGGAGGCAAATCCCATGGTGTCCTTGTCCTTCCTCCCCCAGAGCAGGAGCTGAGCATGGAGAGCAGGGAGGACAAATGCCCGCGGCAGGAGCTGGTGGCAGAGGCCGTTTTGAGCGGCTCCACGGCGCAGGAAGGCAACGGGGAGGAAAAGGCGCGGAGATGCCGCACGAGGAGGGGCTGCAAACGCAGCCGGCGGGGATGTGAGGGGCAAAGAGCCGGCCTGGGCCGGGAAGGCGGCCGGAGATGGAGCCAGAGCTCGGAGCTGGTGCTCCGTGAGCAGCTCCGTGATGGGGAGAAGCCCCACACGTGCGGGGAGTGTGGGAAGAGCTTCAAGTGGAACTCCCAACTGACCAAGCACCAGAGGATGCACACTGGGGAGAAGCCCTACGAATGTAGGGAGTGTGGGAAGATCTTCACGTGGAACTCCTCCCTGATCAGGCACCAGAGTATTCACACTGGGGAGAAGCCCTACGTGTGTGGGGAATGTGGGAAGAGCTTCTGCCAGAACAGCAAACTGATCGTGCACCAGAGGATCCACACTGGGGAGAAGCCCTACGAGTGTGGGGAATGTGGGAAGAGCTTCAGCCAGCGTAGCAATATGATAAGGCACCAGAGGACACATTGTGGAGATGGGCCTCTTGAGTCTGGGGAGTGTGGGAAGAGCTTCAGTAGGAAATGCAACCTGACCCAGCACCAGAGGTCCCACACTGGGGAGAAGCGCCACGAGTGTGGGGAGTGTGCCCAGAGCTTCCGATGGAGGTCGGACCTGATCAACCACCAGAGGATCCACACTGGGGAATGGCCCTACGAGTGTGGGGAATGTGGGAAGGGCTGCAGGAGGAACTCCGAACTGATAAAGCACCAGAGGACCCACACTGGGGAACGGCCCTATGAGTGTGGCGAGTGTGGCAAGAGCTTCAGCTGTAGGTCGGGCCTTATCGTGCACCAGAGGATCCATAGTGGGGAACGGCCCTATGTGTGTGGGGAGTGCGGGAAGAGCTTCAGGCAGCACTCCGGTCTCATCACACACCAGAGGACACACACTGGGGAGAAACCCTACGGGTGTGGGGAGTGTGGGAAGAGCTTCAGCCAGCACTCCACTCTCACTGTGCACCAGAGAATCCACACTGGGGACAGGGCCTACGAGTGTGACAAATGCAGGAAGAGGTTTCAGACCAGATCGCGTCTTGTCAAGCACTATTGGAGTCACAGAGAAGATAGACCCTTCCAATGCCCCGACTGTGGGAAGGGATTTAAGCAGAACTCCCACCTCATCACCCACCAGCTCATCCACACAGGGGAGAAGCCCTACGAGTGTGATAAATGCAGGAAGAGGTTTCAGGACAGCTTCTCTCTCCTCCGTCACTTTCATAGTCACACAGATGAGAGGCCATTCCAATGCCCTGAGTGCGGGAAGGGATTCAAGCACAACTCCACCCTCATCAGCCACCGGCGCATCCATACTGGGGAACGGCCCTACAAGTGTCCCCAGTGTGGGAAGAACTTCCGCTGCAGCTCTAACTTGATCCAACACCAACGTAGGCACCGGTGAGCGAAGCCCTGCGAGTGCCCCGAGTGCGGGAAGAGCTTTGTGCGCTGCTCCAGCTCCATCCCCCACTGGAGGAGGCACTGTGGGCACAGCCCTGGTCCCTCACATTCCCTGTTATCCATGTTCGGAACACATCCTGCTGTTTCTCCTTTTAATTTCACCTTAATTTTTTTCTCTTCTCCAGCCCTTTGCGCTCCAAGAACCAAAATAGATGTATTTGTCAACTCAAAACCGCTCAAATCCCCGTAAAAAAAGCTCAATCTTACGCCAAAAGGGCGCAAACCTTCTTCAAAACAACTAAATCCCGCACCGGACTCACTCGATTCCACACCCATCAGAGTGAGATAGAAATAGAAGAAGATTCGGAGATGTACGATCCCAATTTGGAGAGTAGGATGGGGATTGTATGGGGCTGGGTGTGTGAGATGTGTTTAACAGCAAATAAAAGTTTCAGACTTACTAATTTCTCTCGCGTTCATGTTCAGTCCGTTGCAGTTCTGTTTGCAGAGTGCCGCCTCCCAGAGTGTCCCCTCACAGCTGCCGCCCTTGGCCTGAGCCCGCCCCGTTCCCCTCACGGTTCCGTCCTTTCCCTGCCCCCTTTCCCCTCACGGTTCCGTCCTTTCCCTGCCCCCTTTCCCCTCACGGTTCCCGCCCTTTCCCTGCCCCCTTTCCCCTCACGGTTCCGCCCTTTCCCTGCCCCTTTTCCCCTCACGGTTCCGCCCTTTCCTTGCCCCCTTTCCCCTCACGGTCCCCGCCCTTTCCCTGCCCCCTTTCCCCTCACGGTTCCAGCCGGTTTGGGGAGAGGAGCAGGGCTAGGGGATATGGAAGAGGAGGGATGAAGGCGGAGAGAGAGCAGCGATGGAAGGAGGAGAAGGAGGTGGGGTTAGGGAGCAGGAGGAGGAGAAGGGATGGAAGGGCCGGGATGAAAGAGGAGAAAGAGGCGGAGATAAGGCTGAGGAGCGGGAGGGGGAAAGGAAGAAGAGAAGCGGGAGGAAGAGGAAGAGGAGGGACAAAGGCGGATCAAGGCTGAGCGGACGGATCCACGTGTTCGACCCTGCCTGGATTCGCAGCCCCCACCTGTGGGATCATCGCCCCCCGCATCGCGCCGGTGAGCAGGGAGGGGGAGCCCGGCCCTGATATCCCGGGGGGTCCCTGGGTTGGGTTTCTGGGGGGATGTTTGGAGAATGAAGAAGTCCAAGGCTGAGCGGAAAAGGCCCCTCGGGGGGACATCGGGGGGTGGCGGTGCCGTCCTGCCGGGGACGGCCTGGGGGGATCTGGTTGCCCTCGGCTGTGGCACGGAGGCAAATCCCATGGTGTCCTTGTCCTTCCTCCCCCAGAGCAGGAGCTGAGCATGGAGAGCAGGGAGGACAAATGCCCGCGGCAGGAGCTGGTGGCAGAGGCCGTTTTGAGCGGCTCCACGGCGCAGGAAGGCAACGGGGAGGAAAAGGCGCGGAGATGCCGCACGAGGAGGGGCTGCAAACGCAGCCGGCGGGGATGTGAGGGGGAAAGAGCCGGCCTGGGCCGGGAAGGCGGCCGGAGATGGAGCCAGAGCTCGGAGCTGGTGCTCCGTGAGCAGCTCCGTGATGGGGAGAAGCCCTACAAGTGCGGCGAGTGTGGGAAGAGCTTCAGGAGGAACAGCGAACTGATCGAGCACCAGAGGATTCACACTGGGGAGAGGCCCTACGAGTGTGGGGAGTGTGGGAAGAGCTTCAACTACAGGTCCAGCCTGATCAGGCACGAGAGGACTCACACTGGGGAGAAGCCCTATGAGTGTGGGCAATGTGGAAAGTGTTTCAGTCGGAGCTCCCTACTGATCCTGCACCAGAGGATCCATACTGGGGAACGGCCCTACGAGTGTGGGGAGTGTGGGAAGAGCTTCAACCAGAGCTGCGACCTGATCAGGCACCAGAGGATCCACACTGGAGAGAGGCCCTACAAGTGTTCCAAGTGTGGGAAGGCGTTTCTGACCAGGTCTGATCTCCTCCAGCACTTTCAGACTCACACAGATGAGAGGCCCTTCCAATGCCCTGAGTGTGGGAAGGGATTCAAGCGGAACTCCACCCTCATCAAACACCGGCGCATTCACACTGGGGAGAGGCCCTACGAGTGTGGGGAGTGTGGGAAGAGCTTCAACTACAGGTCCAGCCTGATCAGGCACGAGAGGACTCACACTGGGGAGAAGCCCTATGAGTGTGGGCAATGTGGAAAGTGTTTCAGTCGGAGCTCCCTACTGATCCTGCACCAGAGGATCCATACTGGGGAACGGCCCTACGAGTGTGGGCAGTGTGGGAAGAGCTTCAACCAGAGCTGCGACCTGATCAGGCACCAGAGGATCCACACTGGAGAGAGGCCCTACAAGTGTTCCAAGTGTGGGAAGGCGTTTCTGACCAGGTCTGATCTCCTCCAGCACTTTCAGACTCACACAGAGGAGAGGCTCTTCCAATGCCCTGAGTGTGGGAAGGGATTCAAGCGGAACTCCACCCTCATCAAACACCGGCGCATTCACACAGGGGAGAGCTCCTACGAGTGTGGGGAGTGTGGGAAGAGCTTCAACTACAGGTCCAGCCTGATCAGGCACGAGAGGACTCACACTGGGGAGAAGCCCTATGAGTGTGGGCAATGTGGAAAGTGTTTCAGTCGGAGCTCCCTACTGATCCTGCACCAGAGGATCCATACTGGGGAACGGCCCTACGAGTGTGGGGAGTGTGGGAAGAGCTTCAACCAGAGCTGCGACCTGATCAGGCACCAGAGGATCCACACTGGAGAGAGGCCCTACAAGTGTTCCAAGTGTGGGAAGGCGTTTCTGACCAGGTCTGATCTCCTCCAGCACTTTCAGACTCACACAGAGGAGAGGCCCTTCCAATGCCCTGAGTGTGGGAAGGGATTCAAGCAGAACTCCACCCTCATCAAACACCGGCGCATTCACACAGGGGAGAGGCCCTACGAGTGTGATAAATGCAGGAAGAGGTTTCAGACCAGTACTCATCTCCTCCAGCACTATCGGAGTCACAGAGAGGAGAGGCCCTTCCGCTGCCCCGACTGTGGGAAGGGATTCAAGTACAACTGCGCCCTCGTCAGACACCGGCGCATCCACACTGGGGAGAGGCCTACGAGTGTCCCCAGTGTGGGAAGAGGTTCTCCACACCCTCTTACTTGACCCAACACCAAAGGAGGCACCTGTGGTAGTCAGGGAAAGGCGCTGAGGAAGTTGTCGCGATTTTACGGAAAGCCAGGACCCTCTGTTTCCCGTAGGTAAGACCCTCTGTTACTCATAGATAAGAAACTAACATAGGAATGTGGCCCCACTAACAGTAAAGTCAGCAACTTTCCACTCCTTGCCCAGTACTTTTCCATTCCCTACTAGCCATAAATAAGAAGGACAAACCCCCTTTTGACGTAGAGACCCCTTAGACTATAAGACCCCATGAGAAGAAGTAATAAACGCCATTTGACCGTCCACCACATTGGTGTCTGCGTGTGTCATTGGCCCGAATGGCCCTGGAGAGTGGGCCGTTGTTCTGATCCTCAGAACCAGGTCGCCTGCCTTGATCCAGAAGGCAACAGGCACCGGTAAGCGAAGCCCTGCGAGTGCCCTGAGTGCAGGAAGAGCTTCGTGCGCTGCTCCAGCTCCATCCCCCACTGGAGGAGGCACTGTGGGCACAGCCCTGGTCACTCACATTCCCTGTGATCGATGCTGGGAACATATCTGCCTGCTTCTACTTTTGGTTTCTCCTTAATTTCTTTCACTTGTCAATCTCTTTGCATTCCAAAAGCCGATTTAGTTACATCTGTCACATCAAAACGACTGAGATCCCAGTGAAAAAAGCTCAGTCTTACCCTAAAAGTGCGCAAACCCACCTCAAAAAACCTCAATCCCACACCAGACTCACATAATTGCACACCCACCAGAGTGAGATAGAGGTGGAAGATTGAGAGAAGTTCGATCCCAATTTTGAGCAGTGGGATGGGGACAGTGTGGGGCTGAGCGTGTGGGATGCGTTTGATAACAAAATAAACTCTCAGACTGACAGATTTCTCTCCCGTTCATGTTCAGTCCGTTGCAGTTCTGTTTGCAGAGTGCCGCCTCCCAGAGCGTCCCCTCACAGTTGTGGACCTTGGCCTGAGCCCGCCCCTTTCCCCTCACGGTTCCCGCCCTTTCTCTGCCCCCTTTCCCCTCACGGTACCGCCCTTTCCCTGCCCCGTTTCCTCTCACGGTTCCGCCATTTCCCTGCCCCCATTCCCCTCACGGTTCCGCCCTTTCCCTGCCCCCTTTCCTCTCACAGTTCCGCCCTTTCCCTGCCCCCTTTCCCCTCACGGTTCGGCCATAGGGAACGGGGGTGGAGGAGGAGGGAGGGAGGAAGAGGCCGAGCAGCTGCCACAGCAGAAGAGGAGAGGGAGCATCTCGTGCCCCAGGCGCTCCCTCCAAGTGCCACAGCCTCAGAAGCATCGCCCCACATCCCGCAGGTTCCTGGGGAGGGGGAGCGCGGCCCAAATATCCCGGGGGCTGCCTGGCTTTGGGGTTTGTTTCGGGGGGATGTTTGCAGCTGGCAGGGCTCCAAAGCCGAGCCGCAAATGGCCCTCGGGGGGACATCCGGGGTCTGCAGTGGCTGCTTCCACTATGAGCCCAGTTGCTCCTCCGTGTGCTTCCAGTTTCCTGGGCAATCCCTGCAATAGCCTGGTCATTCCCAGTATGGGCCTGTGCACTCCCAGTATCATCCTGGTCACTTGCCCTGCCTCCCTGCCTGATCCCAGTCACTCCCAGACGAGGTCAGTCCCTCCCTTTGCTTCCCTATGATGATGCAATTTTCTCCCAGCATGGTCCCCGTTGCTCCCAGTTCCTCCCACTTTCATCCTGAGTGTTCTCCGTTCTCCCAGTTGTCCCTGGCAGAGTCCTAGGCACTCCCAGTGTGATCCCAGTCTCTCCCAGCAATGGCCCAGTCACTCCTACTTGCCCCCAGTGTGTTCCCAGTTCCTCCAACACCTTCCCAGTCAATCCCAGTTTGGTGCCAATCACCACCTGCATTGTCTCCGACCCTCCCAATACATCCCAGTTACCCTGAACATTCTGGCAGTCATTGCCAGCCACTCCCAGTCACCTCAGCGTGGTTCACTTGCCCCCACTTTTACCCCAGTTGCTCCCAGTTCCTCTAATTAAGTCCCCAGTTGGCTCCCAGCATGGGCCTGGTAGCTCCCAGTAACCCCCAGTCAGGGTCCAATCACAGCCACTCTAATCCCAGTATGACTGTAGCCACTCCCAGTATGACCCCAGTGTGATCCCAGCCCCAATGAGTGCGATCAGAATCTGCCCTGGGAAGGCAGTGTGATCTCAGAATGATGTCAGTACAAACTCACTACAATCCCAGTGTCAGTACAGAACCAGTACAGAACCAGTCACTCCCAGTGCGATCTCAGTATGATGTCAGTACAGAACCAGTACAGCCCCAGCCACTCCCAGTACGATCCCAGCGCAGCCCAGTCCCTGGCAGTGCTGCCACTGCTGGGATGCCCCAGCCCTGTGTGCGTTCCCCCCTGGCGGATGTGCCGAGAGGAGCCCCAAGGGCTGGCAGTGGCCAGGCAGGGTCCCCAGCAAGGCCCAGTTTGAAATGTGCAGCCCCCAGTTTGCCCAGTTTGCCTCTCCTTTGGCCCGGGCCGGGTTCGCCCCTCCGGCAGCGCTGGGAGCAGCCGAGAGCCCCGCGCTGCCCATCCCGACCTGTCCCGGCTCCATCCGCGCTCCTGCCACGGGCTGCGAGGGCTGCGGGAACGGGGCACGGAGAGTGCGGCTGCTGCTGGGGAGGAGGAGGAGGGAGGGAAGGGCAGGGATGAAAGGGGAGGAGGAGGCGGGGTCGGGGGAGGAGCAGGGGGTGGTTGGAAGGAAGAGGAGGAGCGGGTGGAAGAGGAAGAGGAGGGACAAAGGCGGATCAAGGCTGAGCGGACGGATCCACGCGGTCGACCCTGCCTGGATTCGCAGCCCCCACCCGTGGGATCATCGTCCCCCGCATCGCGCCGGTGAGCAGGGAGGGGGAGCCCGGCCCTGATATCCCGGGGGGTCCCTGGGTTGGGTTTCTGGGGGGATGTTTGGAGAATGAAGAAGTCCAAGGCTGAGCGGAAAAGGCCCCTCGGGGGGACATCGGGGGGTGGCGGTGCCGTCCTGCCCGGGACGCCCTGGGGGGATCTGGTTGCCCTCGGCTGTGGCACGGAGGCAAATCCCATGGTGTCCTTGTCCTTCCTCCCCCAGAGCAGGAGCTGAGCATGGAGAGCAGGGAGGACAAATGCCCGCGGCAGGAGCTGGTGGCAGAGGCCGTTTTGAGCGGCTCCACGGCGCAGGAAGGCAACGGGGAGGAAAAGGCGCGGAGATGCCGCACGAGGAGGGGCTGCAAACGCAGCCGGCGGGGATGTGAGGGGGAAAGAGCCGGCCTGGGCCGGGAAGGCGGCCGGAGATGGAGCCAGAGCTCGGAGCTGGTGCTCCGTGAGCAGCTCCGTGATGGGGAGAAGCCCCACACGTGCGGGGAGTGTGGGAAGAGCTTCAGGAAGAACTCCGACCTGATCAGGCACCAGAGGATCCACACTGGGGAGAAGCCCTACGAGTGTGGGCAGTGTGGGAAGAGCTTCACAGAGAACTCCAGCCTGATCGTGCACCAGAGGATCCACACTGGGGAGAAGCCCTACGAGTGTGGGGAGTGTGGGAAGAGCTTCAGGTGGAACTGCGACCTGATCAGGCACCAGAGGATCCACACTGGGGAGAAGCCCTACGAGTGTGGGGAGTGTGGCAAGAGCTTCAGGCAGCACAGCAAACTGATCGAGCACTACAGGACCCACACTGGGGAGAAGCCCTACGAGTGTGGGGAGTGTGGCAAGAGCTTCAGCCGGAGCTTCAACCTGATCACGCACCAGAGGACCCACACTGGGGAGAAGCCCCACATGTGCGGGAAGTGTGGGAAGAGCTTCAGGAGCAACTCCGACGTGATCAGGCACCACAGAACCCACACTGCGGAGAGGCCCTTTGAGTGTGGGGAGTGTGGAGAGAGCTTCACCCAGAGGTCCAGCCTGATCAGGCACCAGAGGATCCACACAGGGGAGAAGCCCTACGAGTGTTCCAAGTGTGGGAAGGCGTTTCAGACCAGCACCTATCTCCTCAAGCACTACTGGAGTCACAGAGAGGAGAGGCCCTTCCAATGCCCTGAGTGTGGGAAGGCATTCAAGCACAACTCCCACCTCATCATCCACCGGCGCATCCACACAGGGGAGAGGCCCTACGAGTGTGATAAATGCAGTAAGAGGTTTCAGACCAGCTCTCATCTCCTCCAGCACTATCAGATTCACTCAGAGGAGAGGCCCTTCCGCTGCCCCGACTGTGGGAAGGGATTCAAGCAGAACTCCAACCTCATCACCCACCGGCGCATCCACACAGGGGAGAGGCCCTACGAGTGTCCCCAGTGTGGGAAGAGCTTCTCCAGATTCTCTAACTTGACCCAACACCAACAGAGGCACCACTAAGGGAAGCCCTGCGAGTGCCCTGAGTGCGGGCAGAGCTTCGTGCGCTGCTCCAGCTCCATCCCCCACTGGAGGAGGCACTGTGGGCACAGCCCTGGTCGCTCACATTCCCTGTGATCGATGCTGTGAACACACGTGGCTGCTTCTACTTTTGGTTTCTCCCTAATTTCTTTCACTTGTCAATCTCTTCGCATTGCAAAAGCTAATTTCGTTACATCTGTCACATCAAAACCACTGAGATCCCAGTGAAAAAAGCTCAGTCTTACCCTAAAAGTGCGCAAACCCACCTCAAAAAACCTCAATCCCACACCAGACTCACATGATTCCACACCCACCAGAGTGAGATAGATTTGGAAGAAGATTTGGAGAAGTGCGATCCCAATTTGGAGAGTGGGATGGGCAGTGTGTCGGGCTGGCTGTGTGAGATGTATGTGACAGCAAATAAAACTCAGACTTACTGATTTCTTTTCCGTTCATGTTCAGTCCGTCGCAGTTCTGTTCGCACAGTGCCGCCTCCCAGAGTGTCCCCTCACAGTTGCCGCCCTTGGCCTGAGCCCGCCCCTTTCCCCTCACGGTTCCCGCCCTTTCCCTGCCCCCTTTCCCCTCACGGTTCCCGCCCTTTCCCCGCCCCCTTTCCCCTCACGGTTCCCGCCCTTTCCCTGCCCCCTTTCCCCTCACGGTTCCAGCCGGTTTGGGGAGAGGAGCAGGGCTAGGGGAGATGGAAGAGGAGGGATGAAGGCGGAGAGAGAGCAGCGATGGAAGGAGGCGAAGGACGAGGGGTTAGGGAGCAGGAGGAGGAGAAGGGATGGAAGGGGCGGGATGGAAGAGGAGAAGGAGGCGGGGATAAGGCTGAGGAGCGGCAGGGGGGATGGAAGAGGAGGAGGGGGAGGAAGAGGAGGGAGACAGACGGATCAATGCTGAGCTGATGGCGGCGAACGGCCGAGCCCTGCCTGAATTTGCAGCCCCAACCTGTGGGATCATCGCCCCCCGCCCCATCGCGCCGCTCACCACGCAGGGGGAACACGGGGGACCCCAGTATGATCGCAGTGTCCATGAGAGCGATCAGAATCTGCCCTGGGAAGGCAGTGTGATCTCAGAATAATGTCAGTACAAACTCACTACAATCCCAGTGTCAGTACAGAACCA
The DNA here is from genome assembly GCA_036010785.1 of Ammospiza maritima maritima. Lineage (NCBI taxonomy): Eukaryota > Metazoa > Chordata > Aves > Passeriformes > Passerellidae > Ammospiza > Ammospiza maritima. The sequence continues at coordinate 707,231 of CM069697.1, read as the reverse complement.
GTACAGCCCCAGTCACTCCCAGTGCGACCCCAGCATGATGTCAGTACAGAACCAGTACAGCCCCAGGCACTCCCAGTACGATCCCAGCGCAGCCCAGTCCCTGGCAGTGCTGCCACTGCTGGGATGCCCCAGCCCTGTGTGCGTTCCCCCCTGGCGGATGTGCCGAGAGGAGCCCCAAGGGCTGGCAGTGGCCAGGCAGGGTCCCCAGCAAGGCCCAGTTTGGATGGGCAGCCCCCAGTTTGCCCAGTTTGCCTCTCCTTTGGCCCGGGCCGGGTTCACCCCTCCCGCAGCGGCTGGGAGCAGCCGAGAGCCCCGCGCTGCCCATCCCGACCTGTCCCGGCTCCATCCGCGCTCCTGCCACGGGCTGCGAGGGCTGCGGGAACGGGGCACGGAGAGTGCGGCTGCTGCTGGGGGAGGAGGAGGAGGGGGGGAAGGGGCAGGGATGAAAGGGGAGGAGGAGGCGGTGTCGGAGGAGGAGCAGAGGGGGGTTGGAAGGAAGAGGAGGAGCGGGAGGAAGAGGAAGAGGAGGGACAAAGGCGGATCAAGGCTGAGCGGCCGGATCCACGCGGTCGACCCTGCCTGGATTCGCAGCCCCCACCCGTGGGATCATCGCCCCCCGCATCGCGCCGGTGAGCAGGGAGGGGGAGCCCGGCCCGGATATCCCGGGGGGTCCCTGGGTTGGGTTTCTGGGGGGATGTTTGGAGAATGAAGAAGTCCAAGGCTGAGCGGAAAAGGCCCCTCGGGGGGACATCGGGGGGTGGCGGTGCCGTCCTGCCGGGGACGCCCTGGGGGGATCTGGTTGCCCTCGGCCGTGGCACGGAGGCAAATCCCATGGTGTCCTTGTCCTTCCTCCCCCAGAGCAGGAGCTGAGCATGGAGAGCAGGGAGGACAAATGCCCGCGGCAGGAGCTGGTGGCAGAGGCCGTTTTGAGCGGCTCCACGGCGCAGGAAGGCAACGGGGAGGAAAAGGCGCGGAGATGCCGCACGAGGAGGGGCTGCAAACGCAGCCGGCGGGGATGTGAGGGGGAAAGAGCCGGCCTGGGCCGGGAAGGCGGCCGGAGATGGAGCCAGAGCTCGGAGCTGGTGCTCCGTGAGCAGCTCCGTGATGGGGAGAAGCCCCACACGTGCGGGGAGTGTGGGAAGAGCTTCAGGTGGAACTGCGAACTTACCAACCATCAGAGGATCCACAGTGGGGAGAAGCCCTACGAGTGTGGGGAGTGTGGGAAGAGCTTCAGCAAGAGCTCCATCCTGATCAAGCACCAGAGCATCCACACTGGGGTGAAGCCCTATGTGTGTGGGGAGTGTGGCAAGAGCTTCAACCAGCGCAACAATATGATCAGGCACCAGAGGACACATAGTGGAGGTGGCACCCTTGAGTGTGGGGAGTGTGGGAAGAGCTTCAGGAGGAAATGCAACCTGATCCAACACCAGAGGTCCCACATTCGCCACGAGTGTGGGGAGTGTGCCCAGAGCTTCCGATGTAGGTCGGAGCTGATCCGGCACCAGAGGATCCACACTGGGGAACGGCCCTACGAGTGTGGGGAATGTGGGAAGAGTTTCATGAAGAGCTCCCACCTGATCGTGCACCAGAGTATCCATACTGGGAAAAAGCCTTTCGAGTGTTCTGTGTGTGGGATGCGCTTCAGCCACAGCTCCTACCGGAACAAGCACCAGAGGAGCCACACAGGGGAGAGGCCCTTCGAGTGTGACAAATGCAAGAAGAGGTTTCGGACCAGCACCTATCTCCTCAAGCACTATTGGATTCACAGAGAGGAGAGGCCCTTCCAATGCCCTGAGTGTGGGAAGGCATTCAGGCAGAAGTCCCACCTCATCAGCCACCAGTACATCCACACAGGGGAGAGGCCCTACGAGTGTGATAAATGCAGGAAGAGGTGTCGGACCGGCTCTGATCTCCTCATGCACTATCGGATTCACTCAGAGGAGAGGCCCTTCCGCTGCCCCGACTGCGGGAAGGGATTCAAGCGCAACTCCACCCTCGTCACCCACCGGCGCATCCACACAGGGGAGAGGCCCTACGAGTGTCCCCAGTGTGGGAAGAGCTTCTCCAGCAGCTCTCACTTGACCCAACACCAACAGAGGCACCACTAAGGGAAGCCCTGCGAGTGCACTGAGTGCGGGAAGAGCTTTGTGTGCTGCTCTAGCTCCATCCCCCACTGGAGGAGGCTCTGTGGGCACAGCCCTGGTCACTCTCATTCCATGTGATCCATGCTGGGAACACACCTGGCTTCTTCTACTTTTGGTTTGGCCTTAATGTTTCTCCCTTCTCCATCTCTTTGCACTCCAAAATCCACAAGGGATGGATCTGTCCCCTCAAAACCACTCAAATCCCACTGAAAACAGCTCAATCTTACCCCAAAACTGTGCAATCGCACCTCAAAAAAAGTCAATGTCATGGAAAACTGACTCAATTCCTCAGCCACCTGAGTAAGATTGGGATGGAAGGAGACTGGGAGAAGCGTGATCTCAATTAGGGTGGTATGATGGGGATGTTATGTTTGCCTTCTTATCCCATCTTTAAAAAAACCAAACAATATTAAAAGTAGTAACAATTTCAATGAAATAATTCAGATGAAAAATATAATATTGGATACAATATAATTCGGCTAAAATAAGGGATAATTTGGTTCCAATAATAACCAAAAACAACCGCTTGGTACGGAGTGCAGGGTTCAGTGACCCTTTGCCACCTCACGTACGAGCTTGCCAAGTGAAAGTCACCCCTTATATGCCGTGTGTCAATGCCATCTCCTCCCATTTTCGGTTCGTCACTTTTCTGTCTGCGCCTTCATCGCCACCTTTACCACGCATGCGCCGCCACTCGGTTTGGTGGTCGCACAAGTCTTTGGGGGTCGTCGCTGATGAAGGCCCTGTAGTCTTCTTCGTTGTCCTTTAATTCACCTTTGGGTTACACGTGCGCACCAAGCCAGTACAGTGTAAGCCAAGACTAACATATCGCTGCATCTACATATCAAAGCAATAAGTCCCTTATAATTAGCATTTTCTTGGACCCAACCATGTTCTTGGTCATTTTTAGCAACTGTATCTTCAGCTTCTTTCCTGTGTGGTCCTTGAGAACATCTGCTGAGAAGGGGGGTGGGTGCAGCCCCACCTTTCCCTCTCTTCTTTGGCATTACAACTTTTAACTATTAACTGTTTTATTATTCTCAAATAGTAATTACTGTGTCAATATTGATTACTGTTTCAATTTCTATCAGTACGAATCATACCTATTTACCACAGGGGGGGAAAAGGGCGGGAATTGTGAGGGGAGAAGAAACATGTGAGGGGGGAAAATGGCGGGAATTGTGAGGGGAGAAGAAACATGTGAGGGGGGGAAAAGGGCAGGAAACATGAGGGGAAAAGGGTGGAAAACGTGAGGGGAAAAGAGAGAGAAATGTGAGGGGAACAAAGAGGGAAATGTAAGGGAAAAAGCAGAGGGAAATGCGAGGGGAAAAACAGTAGGAATCATGAGGGGGGAAAAGGGCAGGAGATGTGAGGGGAGAAAAGAAATGTGGGAGGGGGGAAAGGGCGGGAATCATGAGGGGAGAAATGTGAGGGGGGAAAGGGCAGGAAACACGAGGGGAAAAGAGAAAGAAATGTGAGGGGAACAAAGAAAGAAATGTAAGGGAAAAAAAAAGAGGGAAATATGAGGGGAAAAAGGGCGGGAATTGTGAGGGGAGAAGAAACATGTGAGGGGGGGAAAAGGGCAAGGAAACATGAGGGGAAAAGGGTGGAAAACGTGAGGGGAAAAGAGAGAGAAATGTGAGGGGAACAAAGAGGGAAATGTAAGGGAAAAAGCAGGGGGAAATGCGAGGGGAAAAACAGTAGGAATCATGACGGGGGAAAAGGGCAGGAAATGTGAGGGGAAAAAAGAAATGTGAGGGGGGGAAAAACAGCGGGAATCATGAGGGGAGAAATGTGAGGGGGAAAAGGGCAGGAAACGTGAGGGGAAAAGAGAAAGAAATGTGAGGGGAACAAAGAAAGAAATGTAAGGGAAAAAAAAGAGGGAAATATGAGGGGAAAAAGGGTGGGAATTGTGAGGGGAGAAGAAACATGTGAGGGGGGGAAAAGGGCAGGAAACATGAGGGGAAAAGGGTGGAAAACGTGAGGGGAAAAGAGAGAGAAATGTGAGGGGAACAAAGAGGGAAATGTAAGGGAAAAAGCAGAGGGAAATGCGAGGGGAAAAACAGTAGGAATCATGAGGGGAAAAAGGGCAGGAAATGTGAGGGGAAAAGGGTGGAAAACATGAGGGGAAAAGAGAGAAATGTGAGGGGGGAAAGGGCAGGAAATGTGAGGGGAAAAGGGTGGAAAATGCGAGGGGAAAAGGGCAGGAATGTTCTCCCAGAAATATTCCACAGCATTATCCCCCAGAAATTATTTTACAGAATAATTCTCAGAATTATTCCATGCCCAGGATGGCCTCCTGCTCGATTTGAGCTGCTTGTGAGCTGTGATCAGGCCCTGGGTTGGGGCAGAGTTAATGAATACACAGAATTAATTCCACAGAATTGTTCCGCATAACTCCTCAGAGCTCCACAGAATCATCGCTCAGAATTATTGCTCAGATTTATTCCTCGGAATTATCACGCAGAATTACTGCTCCGATTTATTGCTCAGAATTATCACGCAGAGTTGTTTGGCGGAATTGTTCAAAGAATTATTGCTCAGATTTATTGGTCAGATTTATTCTTCAGATTTATTGCTTAGATTTATTGGTCAGATTTATTGCTTAGATTTATTCCTCAGATTTATTCTTCAGAATTATTGCTCAGGATTGTTCCTCATAATTAATTCCACGGAATTGTTCCACAGAATTGTTCTGCAGAATTATTGCTCAGATTTATTGCTCAGAATTAATTCCACAGAATTGTTACACAGAATTATCCCACAAAATTGTTCCACAGAATTAATTGCACAGAATTAATTTCACAGATTTATTCCACAGAATTATTCCACTGATTTATTCCTCAGAATTTTTGCTCAGAGTTAATTCCTCAGATTTATTCCTCAGAATTAATTCCACAGAATAATAATTCCACAGAATATTTTCCTCAGAATTATCCCAGAGAATTAATTCCGCAGAATTAATTTCTCAGAATTAATTCCACAGATTCATTCCGCAGAATTGTTCCTCGGATTTATTCCTCAGAATTAATTCCACGGATTTATTCCTCAGAATATTTTCTCAGAATTAGTTCCACAGAATTATCCTACTGAATGAATTTCACAGATTTACTCCACAGAATAATTCCACAGGATTCATTAATTCCACAGAATAATTCCGCGGAATTAATTTCACAGATTGATTTCACAGAACAATTCCTCAGATTTATTCCACAATAATGCCACCAATGTCCCCTTTGCCAAGCTCTGATGTCCCCTCGGTGTCCCCAATGTCCCCCGGTGTCACCTCAGTGTCCCCAAGAAACTCCTTTGTGCCCAAATCTCCTTGGCTTGTCACCGAGTGTGCCCCAAGTGCCACCAAGGTGTCCCCAAGGTGCCACCACCCCCTCCACGTGTCCCCATGGTGCCACCACGTGTCACCAAGGTGTCCCTAAAGTGTCCCCAAAGTGCCACCACACGTCCCCATGGTGCCACCACGTGTCCCCAGAGTGCCACCAGGTGTCCCCAAGGTGTCCCCAAGGTGCCACCACCTCCTCCAGGTGTCCCCGTGGTGCCACCACGTGACCCCAAGGTGTCCCTAAAGTGTCCTCAAGGTGTCCCCAAGGTGCCACCACCCCCCGTGGTGTCCCCAAGGTGCCACCATGTGTCCCCAAGGTGTCCCCAAAGTGTCCCCAAGGTGCCACCATGGGTCTGGGGGTGTCCCCACAGCTCTGGGGGTGTCCCCAAAGGTCTGGAGGTGTCCCCCAGGTGTCCCCAAAGGTGCCACCACGTGTCCCCCAGGTGTCCCCAAAGGTGCCACCATGCCCTCCACGTGTCCCCAAAGTGCCACCACGTGTCCCCACCCGGGGCAGAGTCCAGGCTGGGCGGTGCCACCTGCGCCAGGTGCGTCCCCAATGTCCCCAACCCCCCCCACAATGTCCCTTATCAGTTCCTTATCAACATCCGGATCGGATGGGGCTGGAAGTGGGGAGGGGCCCCTCGGGGCTATAAAGGGACCCTGGTGCCAATTTTGTCACCGTTGGCACCTGGTTGGCACCTGGTTATCACCGTTGTCACCTCGTTGTCACCTCGTTGTCACCTGGTTGTCACCTCGCTGCCACCATGGCTTTCCTGCCACCACCCGGTCACCAGGCCTGCTACAACCCGGTGGGTACCCCGAAAACTGGGGAGGGGGCGCCCCGAAAATGGGGCTGGGGGCGTCTGTGGGACATTGGGGGGTCCTTAGGAGGGACAATTTGGGGACATTGACACCCCAAAAATTGTGGTGAGGGGACGTTTGGGGTCCCTGTCACCATCCCAGTGACATTTTGGGGTCCCTGTCACCCCAAAAATTGGGGAGGGGGCGCCCCAAAAATGGGGCTGGGGGGGTCTGTGGGACATTTGGGGGTCTTTGGGAGGGACAACTTGGGGACATTGACACCGTGTTGGGGACATTTGGGGACCCCCTGACCTCGTATTGAGGACATTTTGGGGTCCCTGTCCCCATTTTGGGGTCCCTGTCCCCATTTGGGGGGTCCCTGTCCCCATTTCGGGGGGTCCCTGTCCCCATTTTGGGGTCCCTGCCCCCATTCGGGGTCCCTGTCCCCATTTTGGGGTCCCCGGTGCCATTTCGGGGGGTCCCTGTCCCCATTCGGGGTCCCTGTCCCCATTTTGGGGGGTCCCTGTCCCCATTCGGGGTCCCTGTCACCATTTTGGGGGGTCCCAGTCCCCATTTAGGGGGGTCCCTGTCCCCATTTTGGGGGGTCCTTGTCCCCATTTCGGGGGGTCCCTGTCCCCATTCGGGGTCCCTGTCCCCATTTCAGGGTCCCCGGTGCCATTTTGGGGGGTCCCTGTCCCCATTTCGGGGGGTCCCTGACCCCATTTCGGGGTCCCTGTCCCCATTTCGGGGGCTCCCTGACCCCATTTCGGGGGGTCTCTGTCCCCATTTCGGGGTCCCTGTCCCCATTTCGGGGTTCCTGTCCCCATTTCGGGGGGTCCCTGTCCCCATTTTGGGGGGTCCTTGTCCCCATTATGGGGGGTCCCTGTCCCCATTTGGGGTCCCCGGTGCCATTTTGGTGTCCCTGTCCCCATTTCGGGGTCCCCGGTGCCATTTTGGGGGTCCCTGTCCCCATTTCGGGGGGTCCCTGACCCCATTTCGGGGGGTCTCTGTCCCCATTTCGGGGTCCCTGTCCCCATTTCGGGGGGTCCCTGACCCGATTTCGGGGTCCCTGTTCCCATTTTGGGGGGTCCCTGTTCCCATTTCGGGGTCCCTGTCCCCATTTCGGGGTCCCTGTCCCCATTTCGGGGTTCCTTTCCCCATTTCGGGGGGTCCCTGTCCCCATTTTGGGGGGTCCCTGTCCCCATTTCGGGGGGTCCCTGACCCCATTTCGGGGTCCCTGTCCCCATTTCGGGGTTCCTTTCCCCATTTCGAGGGGTCCCTGTCCCCATTTTGGGGGGTCCCTGTCCCCATTTTGGGCTCCCTGTCCCCATTTGGGGTCCCTGTCCCCATTTCGGGGGATCCCTGTCCCCATTTCGGGCTCCCTGTCCCCATTTTGGGGTCCCTGTCCCCATTTCGGGGGGTCCCTGTCCCCATTTCGGGGTCCCTGTCCCCATTTCGGGGTTCCTTTCCCCATTTCGAGGGGTCCCTGTCCCCATTTTGGGGGGTCCCTGTTCCCATTTCGGGGGGGTCCCTGTCCCCATTTGGGGTCCCTGTTCCCATTTCGGGGGGTCCCTGTCCCCATTTGGGGTCCCTGACCCCATTTCGGGGGGTCCCTGTCCCCATTCGGGGCCCCCCTGTCCCCATTTAGGGGGGTCCCTGTCCCCATTTCGGGGTCCCTGTCCCCATTCGGGGCCCCCCTGTCCCCATTTAGGGGGGTCCCTGTCCCCATTTCGGGGTCCCTGTCCCCATTTGGGGTCCCTGTCCCCATTTTGGGGGGTCCCTGTTCCCATTTCGGGGTCCCTGTCCCCATTTCGGGGTTCCTTTCCCCATTTCGGGGGGTCCCTGTCCCCATTTTGGGGGGTCCCTGTCCCCATTTCGGGGTCCCTGTCCCCATTTCGGGGTCCCTGTCCCCATTTCGGGGTTCCTTTCCCCATTTTGGGGGGTCCCTGTTCCCATTTCGGGGGGTCCCTGTCCCCATTTGGGGTCCCTGTCCCCATTTCGGGGGGTCCCTGTCCCCACTGTGCCCCCCTGACCCCCCGTTCCTGTGCCCCCCCAGCCCCTGCCCTACGTGGCCCCGGTGCCCGGGGGGCTCTGGCCGGGCATGGCCGTGAGCGTGCAGGGCGTGGTGAGAGCGCAGGCGGACTGGTAATGCTGGGGGGACTGGGATAAACTGGGAGGGACTGGGGGGGACTGGGGGGGACTGGGAGGGACTGGGAGGGGACTGGGAGGGGCTGGGAGGGACTGGGGGGGATTGGGGGGGATTGGGGGGGACTGGGGGGGACTGGGAGGGGATTGGGGGGGACTGGGAGGGACTGGGAGGGACTGGGGGGGGATTGGGGGGACTGGGAGGGACTGGGGGGGGACTGGGATAAACTGGGAGGGACTGGGGGGGGATTGGGGGGACTGGGAGGGACTGGGAGGGACTGGGAAGGGATTGGGGGGACTGGGAGGGATTGGGGGGGGATTGGGAGGGTCTGGGAGGGGATTGGGAGCGACTGGGGGGGGACTGGGAGGGACTGGGGGTGACTGGGAGGGGATTGGGAGGGACTGGGATAAACTGGGAGGGACTGGGAGGGGATTGGGAGGGACTGGGAGGGGATTGGGAGGGACTGGGATATACTGGGAGGGGTTTGGGGGGATTGGGAGGGGATTGGGGGGACTGGGAGGGAGTGAGGGGGACTGGGAAGGACTGGGGGTGACTGGGAGGGACTGGGAGGGGATTGGGGGGCTACTGGGAGCATTGGGGGATCCTGGGAGGGGATTTGGGGCACTGTGAGGGGATTGGGGGGGGGCACAGGGATAAACTGGGACAGACTGGGAGGGACTGGGAGGGTACTGGATGACATTGGGTGACACTGGGTGACACTGGGTGACACTGGGTGACAATGGGGTGACACTGAGGTGACACAGGTGACATTCCTGTCCTCAGGTTCAGGCTTACCTGGCTGGGTCTGGGGTCTCGGGGGGACATTGGATGACGCTGAGGTGACACTGGGGTGACACAGGAGACCTGGCTGTCCTCAGGTTCAGGCTTACCTGGTTGGGGTGACACTCAGGTGACGCTGAGGTGACACAGGTGACACTGAGGTGACACTGAGGTGACACAGGTGACACACAGGTGCCCCTCCTGTCCCCAGGTTCCGCGTTAACCTGGCCATGGGTCCCCAATGAGGACGCAGAACATCAATGCCCGATTTGGGGCTGGGGTCTCGGGGGTACATTGGGTGACACTGTGTGACCCCAGGTGACACACAGGTGACACAGGTGACACACAGGTGCCCCTCCTGTCCCCAGGTTCCGCGTTAACCTGGCCATGAGCACCCTGGAGGAGGCGGACATCGCCCTGCACGTCAATCCCCGATTTGGGGCTGGGGTCTCGGTGTTCAACAGCCGCCGCGGGGGGTGCTGGGAGGAGGAGCTGAGTCGGGACCTGTCCCCCCTGCACCGGGGCAGAGCCTTCGAGATGATGATCATTGTCACCGCCAAGGGCTACCGGGTATGGGGAGGGGTCCCGGGGGGTCCTGAGGGGGCATTTGGGGTCCTTAGGGGGGGATTTGGGGTCATCAGGGGGAGATCTGGGGGGGTTTGGGGTCCTTAAGGGAATGGGGGGCCCTTCGAGATGATGATCATTGTCACCCCCGAGGGCTACCGGGTATGGGGAGGGGTCCCGGGGGGATTTGGGATCCTTAAGAGGGGATTTGGGGTCCTTAGGAGGGAGTTTGGGGGTTCCTTGGGGGAGTTTGGGGTCACTGGGGGGAGATTTGGGGTCCTTAAGGGAATGGGGGGCCCTTTGAGATGGTCATCATTGTCACCCCCAAGGGCTACTGGGTATGGGCAGGGGTCCCGGGGGTCCTGAGGGGGCATTTGGGGTCCTTAGGGGGGGATTTGGGGTCATCAGGGGGAGATCTGGGGGGGTTTGGGGTCCTTAAGGGAATGGGGGGCCCTTCGAGATGATGATCATTGTCACCCCCGAGGGCTACCGGGTATGGGGAGGGGTCCCGGGGGGATTTGGGATCCTTAAGAGGGGATTTGGGGTCCTTAGGAGGGAGTTTGGGGGTTCCTTGGGGGAGTTTGGGGTCACTGGGGGGAGATTTGGGGTCCTTAAGGGAATGGGGAGACCCTTCAAGATGGTCATCAGTGCCACCCCCGAGGGCTACCAGGTATGGGGAGGGGGCTTGGAGGGTCCTGGGGGGGATTTGGGATCCTTAAGAGGGGATTTGGGGTCCTTAGGAGGGAGTTTGGGGGTTCCTTGGGGGAGTTTGGGGTCACTGGGGGGAGATTTGGGGTCCTTAAGGGAATGGGGGGGCCCTTTGATGGTCATCAGTGTCACCCCCGAGGGCTACCGGGTATGGGGAGGGGTCCCGGGGGGATTTGGGGGGGTTTGGGATCCTTAAGAGGGGATTTGGGGTCCTTAGGAGGGAGTTTGGGGGTTCCTTGGGGGAGTTTGGGGTCACTGGGGGGAGATTTGGGGGGATTTGGGGCATGGGGGACCCCTTTGAGATGGTCATCAGTGGGATTCCGGTTATGGGGAGGGGGCTTTTAGGGATCCTTAGGAGAGGATTTGGGGTGTCCAAGGGGGGATTTGGGGTCCTTAGGAGGGGATTTGGGGTGTCCAAGGGGGGATTTGGGGTCCTTAGGAGGGGATTTGGGGTGGTTTGAGGGGATTTGGGGTCCTTAGGAGGGGATTTGGGGTGTCCAAGGGGGGATTTGGGGTCCTTAGGAGGGGATTTGGGGGGTCCAAGGGGGGATTTGGGGTCCTTAGGAGGGGATTTGGGGTGGTTTGAGGGGATTTGGGGTCCTTAGGAGGGGATTTGGGGTGTCCAAGGGGGGGATTTGGGGTGTCCAAGGGGGGATTTGGGGTCCTTAGGAGGGGATTTGGGGTGTCCAAGGGGGTATCTGAGGTCGTTAGGGGTGGATTTGGGGGGTCCCTGGGGGGATTTGGGATCCTTAGGAACGGATTTGGGGTGTCCAAGGGGGGATTTGGGGTCCTTAGGAGGGGATTTGGGGGGTCCAAGGGGGGATTTGGGGTCCTTAGGAGGGGATCTGGGGAGTCCCTGGGGGGATTTGGGGGGTCCCTGGGGGGATTTGGGGTGTCCTAGGGGGGGTTTGATGACCTAAGGAGGGGATTTGGGGTCATTGGAGGGAGATTTGGGGTCCTTAGGGGGGGGATTTGGGGTGCCCAAGGGGAGATTTTGGGGTGCCCCGGGTGTATTTGGGATTTCTGGGTGGGTATTTTGGGGTGTCCCGGGGGTATTTTGGGATTTCTGGGTGAATATTTTGGCATTCCTGGGGGTGTATTTGGGGTATTTTGGGGTATTTGGGGTGTGCCAGGTGTATTTTGGGGTGTCCCAGGTGTATTTTGGGGTGTCCCAGGTGTATTTTGGGGTCCCTGATCCCCGTTTTTCTCCCTTTTTCCCCCAGATCCTGGTGAACGGATCCTTCTACCACGAGCTCCCTCACCGGCTGCCCCCGGAGAACGTGAAGGCTCTGAACGTGGCCGGGGACCTGGAGCTGCTCTCGGCCTCGGTGCTGGGCGGAGTGGTGAGACCTGAACCCCAAAATCTGCACCCCAAAAATGATCCCGGAACCCCAAAAATGACCCCTGAACCCAAAAAACGGCCCCAAAAACCAACCCAGGACCTCAAAAAACGCCCCCAAAACACACCTGGAGCTGCTCTCGGCCTCGGTGCTGGGCAGAGGGGTGAGACCCCAAAAACGCCCTGAACCCCAAAATCTGCACCCCAAAAATGATCCCGGAACCCCAAAAATGACCCCTGAACCCAAAAAGCGGCCAAAAAAACCAACCCAGGACCCCAAAAAACGCCCCCAAAACACACCTGGAGCTGCTCTCGGCCTCGGTGCTGGGCAGAGGCGTGAGACCCCAAAAACGCCCTGGACCCCAAAATCTGCACCTCAAAAATCAGCCCTGAACCCCAAAAGTGACCCTGACCCCAAAAACAACCCAGGACCCCAAAAAACGGCCCCAAAAACCAACCCAGGACCCCAAAAAAGGGCCCCAAAAATGACCCCTGAACCCAAAAAACGGCCCCAAAAACCAACCCAGGACCCCAAAAAACGCCCCCAAAACACACCTGGAGCTGCTCTCGGCCTCGGTGCTGGGCGGAGGGGTGAGACCTGAACCCCAAAATCTGCACCCCAAAAATCAGCCCTGAACCCCAAAACTGACCCTGACCCCAAAAACAAGACAGGACCCCAAAAAACGGCCCCAAAAACCAACCCAGGACCCCAAAAAGCGGCCCCAAAACACACCTGGAGCTGCTCTCGGCCTCGGTGCTGGGTGGAGGCGAGACCCCAAAAACGCCCTGAACCCCAAAATCTGCACCCTAAAATTTACCCTGGGACCCTAAAACAACCCCGACCCCAAAATTCCACCCCTAGACCCCAAACCCCAGCCCTGCACCCCAAATTTCCCGTCTGACACCCCCTCTTCCCTTGCAGGGCGCGTGTCCCCCGGGCGGCCCGGTGAGTCTGGGGGGTCCCCAAATGATTTTTTGGGGGTCCCCAGGTGGGTTTGGGGGTCCCCAGGCGAATTTTGGGGACCCCCAGGTGGATTTTAGGGGGTCCCAGATGGATTTTGGGGATCCCCAGCTGAAGTTTGAGGGTCCCCAGGTGAATTTTGAGTTTCCCAGGTGATTTTTGGGGGGTCCCCAGGTGATTTTTTTGAGGATTTCCAGGTGGATTTTGGGGGTCCCCAGATGGATTTTGGGGACCCCCAGGTGGATTTTAGGGGGTCCCAGATGGATTTTGGGGATCCCCAGCTGAGGTTTGAGGGTCCCCAGGTGAATTTTGAGTTTCCCAGGTGATTTTTGGGGGGTCCCCAAATGGATTTAGGGGGGTCCCCAGGTGATTTTTTTGAGGATTTCCAGGTGGATTTTGGGGGTCCCCAGATGGATTTTGGGGATCCCCAGGTGGATTTTGAGTTTCCCAGGCAAATTTTGGGGGTCCCCAGGTGAATTTGAAGTTTCCCAGGTGGATTTTGGGGATCCCCAAGTGGATTTTGAGTTTCCCAGGCAAATTTTGGGGGTGCCCAGGTGAATTTGAAGTTTCCCAGGTGGATTTTAGGGGTCCCCAGGTGATTTTGGGGTCCCCTGACCTCTGTTTCCCGCCCAGGTCTACCCCGGCTGCCCCGGCTGTGACCTGCCGGTAAGTGGGGAGGGGTCCCCCCAAAATTCACCAGAACCCCAAAATTCCCCCCTCACCCATCAGGGGGGTTCCCCAGGTGCGACCCCCCCTCATTGACCCCAAATTGCCCCCCACAGGTGATGGGGCAGCCCCCCACCCTCTACCCGGTGAGTTTGGGGGGGATTTGGGGGTCCCGGGGGGTTTTGGGGTGGCTCAAGGTGGGATTTGGGGGTCCGGGGGGGTTTTGGGGTGATTTGGGGGGGATTTGGGTGGTTTTGGGGTGATTTGGGGGGTTTTGGTGTGGCTTAGGGGGGGATTTGGGGTGGCTCAAGGGAGGATTTGGGGGTCCTAGGGGGGTTTTGGGGTGGGATTTGGGGGTCCCGGGGGGATTTGGGGTGGCTCAAGGTGGGATTTGGGGGTCCTGGGGATGAGTTTTGGGGTGATTTGGGGGGTTTTGGCGTGGCTTTAGGGGGAAGGTCGGGTGGTTTAAGAGGGGATTTGGGGGTCCCAGGGGGTTTTGGGGTGGTTTAAGGGGGATTTGGGGTGACTCAAGGAGGGATTTGGGCGTTTTGGGGTGACTTGAGGGGGGATTTGGGGGTCCCAGGGGCTTTTGACGTGACTTAAAGGGGGATTTGGGTGTTATGGGGTGGCTCAAGGGGGGATTTGGGGGTCCCGGGGGGTTTTGGGGTGATTTGGGGGGGATTTGGGTGGTTTTGGGGTGATTTGGGGGGTTTTGGTGTGGCTTAGGGGGGGATTTGGGGTGGCTCAAGGGAGGATTTGGGGGTCCCCAGGGGGGTTTTGGGGTGGGATTTGGGGGTCCTGGGGTTTTGGGTGGCTCAAGGGAGGATTTGGGGGTCCCGGGGGGTTTTGGGGGGGGGTTTGGGGCAGGATTTGAGGGGGTCTGGGGGATTTGGGGGTCTCTGAGGGTGGGATTTGGGTTCTGGGGGATCTGTTGGGATTTGGGGGGGTCCTGGGGGGGGTCTCACCCCACTCTGAGCCCCCCATTTGTGCCCCCCCAGTCCGTGCCCTTCATTGCCACCATCCTGGGGGGGATGATCCCCAAAAAAACCGTCATCATCAAGGGCTTCGTCCCCCACGATGCCAACAGGTACTGGGGACCCCCAGAGACCCCTCCCCAAAATCCCCCTGAGCGCCCCATAGCCGTCTGTGTCCCCCAAAATTCTCCCAGGATCCCAAAACCTCCCAAAATCCACCCAGCACCCCAAAATCCCCCCAAACCGCCCCTGTCACCATCCCAGGACGCCCAAACACTCCAAAATCTCCCCAAACCCCAAAAAATCTCCCCCAAATCCCCCTCAAACTCCCTTATCACCACCCCAAGACCTCCAAACCCCTCAAAATCTCCCCCAAATCCTCACCAAACCCCCCAAAATCCCCCCAAACCCCCTAAAGTCTCCCCCAAACCCCCGGTAACCACCCCAGGACCCACAAATTCCCCCCAGATCCCCTCAAAACACCCCAAATCCTCCAAAATGCCCCTCAAAATCGCCCCCAAATCCCCCTGTCACCTCTCCAGGGCCCCCAAAGCCCCCAAAATTACCCTCAAACACCCCGAAATCCCCCCCCAACCCCTCCAAAATCGCCCCCAAATCCCCCAAAAATGCTCCCAAAACCCCCCAGGTTCAGCATCAACCTGCGTGTGGGCCCTGCTGGGGACGCGGTGCTGCACCTGAACCCCTCCAAGCACCCCAAAATCCCCCCCAAACACCCCCAAATCGCCCCCAACCCCCCAAAATCACCCCCAAAATCCTCCCCAAACACACCCAAATCCCTCCAAACCCCCAAATCCCTCCAAAATCCACCCCAAACACCCCCAAAATCCCTCCAAAATCGCCCCCAAACCCCCAAAATCTCCCCCAGGTTCCAGATCAACCTTCGGGTAGGCCGGGGTGGGGACGCGGTGCTGCACCTGAACCCCTCCAAACCCCCCAAAATCCCCCCCAAACACCCCCAAATCCCCCAAAAATGCTCCCAAAATCTCCACCAGGTTCAGCATCAACCTTCGGGCGGGCCCTGCTGGGGACGTGGTGCTGCACCTGAACCCCTCCAAACACCCCCAAATCGCCTCCAAACTCCCCAAATCCCCCCCAAATCCCTCCAAAATCCACCCCAAACCCCCCAAAAATCCCTCCAAAATCGCCCCCAAACCCCCAAAATCTCCCCCAGGTTCCAGATCAACCTTCGCGTAGATCAGGGTGGGGACGCGGTGCTGCACCTGAACCCCTCCAAACCCCCCAAAATCGCCCCCAAATCACCCCCAAACACCCCCAAATCCTCCAAAAATGCTCCCAAAACCCCCCAGGTTCAGCATCAACCTGCGGGTGGGCCCTGCCGGGGACGTGGTGCTGCACGTGGCCCCGAGGATTGTCGAGGCCAACGCCGTGGTGCGGAATTCCTTCCTGGGCAACTGCTGGGGCGAAGAGGAGAGGGAGCTGTCCCGCACCAGCCCCTTCCTGCGCGGCCTCTACTTCGATGTGAGAGGGGGTCTGGGGTCCTGAGGGGGTTTGGGTGGGATTTGGGGCCCTCAGAGCGGGTTTGGAGTGGGTTTGGTGGGATTTGGGGCCCTCAGAGTGGGTTTGGAGTGGGTTTGGAGGGATTTGGGGTGCTCGGAGGGGGTTTGGGTGGGATTTGGGTGCTCAGAGTGGGTTTGGAGTGGGTTTGGGTGGGATTTGGGGTGCTTGGAGGGGGTTTGGGTGGGATTTGGGGTGCTCGGAGGGGGTTTGGGTGGGATTTGGGGTGCTCGGAGGGGGTTTGGGCGGGATTTGGGGCGCTCAGAGGGCGTTTGGGGTGGGTTTGGTGGGATTTGGGGTGCTCGGAGGGGGTTTGGGTGGGATTTGGGGCCCTCAGAGTGGGTTTGGAGTGGGTTTGGAGGGATTTGGGGTGCTCGGAGGGGGTTTGGGTGGGATTTGGGGCCCTCAGAGTGGGTTTGGAGTGGGTTTGGAGGGATTTGGGGTGCTCGGAGGGGGTTTGGAGTGGGTTTGGGTGGGATTTGGGGCCCTCAGAGTGGGTTTGGAGTGGGTTTGGTGGGATTTGGGGTGCTCAGAGGGGGTTTGGGTGGGATTTGGGGTCCTCAGAGTGGGTTTGGAGGGATTTGGGGTGCTTGGAGGGGGTTTGGGTGGGATTTGGGGCCCTCAGAGGGGGTTTGGGGTGGGTTTGGTGGGATTTGGGATGCTCGGAGGGGGTTTGGGTGGGATTTGGGGTCCTCAGAGCGGGTTTTGAGTGGGTTTGGTGGGATTTGGGATGCTCGGAGGGGGTTTGGGTGGGAGTTGGGGCCCTCAGAAGGGGTTTGGGGGAGTTTTGTGGTCCTTGGAGGGGATTTGGGTGTGATTTGGGGCCCTCAGAGGGCCTTGGAGGGGGTTTGGGGTGCTGGAGAGGGGAGCAGGGTGGGATTTGGGGTCTTCAGAGGGGGTTTGGGGGAGTTTTGGGGTCCTCAGAGGGGGTTTGGGTGGGATTTGGGGTGCTCAGAGTGGGTTTGGGTGGGATTTGGGGCCCTCAGAGGGCCTTGGGGGAGTTTTGTGGTCCTTGGAGGGGGTTTGGGTGGGATTTGGGGTCTTTGGAGGGGGTTTGGAGTGGGTTTGGGTGGGATTTGGGGTGCTCAGATGGGTTTGGACGGGGTTTGGGTGGGATTTGGGGTCCTCAGAGGGGGTTTGAGGTTCTGGGAGGGGACCCAGGGTGGGATTTGGGATCTAGGGTGACTTTGAGGGTCTTTGGGGGTCCCTGGGGTAACTCTGTGGGTCTCTGGGATTACTCTGAGGTGACTGAGAGTCTCTGAGGTGATTTTGGGGTCTCTGGGGGGACTGTGGGCAACTCTGGAGTGATTTGAGGGTCCTTGGGGTGACTCTGTGTTTCTCTGGGGTGATTTTGGGGGTCTCTGGGGTGACTCGTGAGGGTCTCTGTGGCACTCTGGGGGTCCTTGGTGAGACTCTGGGGGTCTCTGGGGGGACTCTGGGGCACTTTGGAGGTCTCTGAGGTGATTTTAGGGGTCCCTGGGGTGATTTTGGGGGTCTCTGAGGTGACAGCCCCCTCTTTGTGCCCCGTTCCCCTCCAGCTTTCGATCCGCTGTGGGAACGATCGCTTCAAGGCGTTCGCCAATGGGCAGCCACTCTTTGATTTCAAGCACCGGGTGCCAGCCGGGCCCCACGTGAATACGCTGGAGATTGAGGGCGATGTGGTCCTGTCCTATGTTCATTTCTGACCCACAAGTGTCCTGGCACTGCCCAATAAGTGCCCTGGAACAGCTCTATTACAGCCCCATAGCGCCTGCAATTGCCCCAGAACTGCCCTGTAATTGCCCCATAACTGCCCTCCTCAATTGCCCCCCAATTATCCTCTCCCGACACTGACCTCAATAAAGCTGTTCCTGCTGCAGCTCGGGAGACTTGAGGGGAAAATGGGTGGGGAAGGTGAGGGGAAAAGGGAGGGAAATGTGAGGGGAAAAGAGAGAAATGTGAGGAGAGAAAAGGGCGGGAATCGTGAGGGGAAAATGGGTGGAAAACCTGAGGGGAGAAGAGAGGAAAATGTGAGGGGAGAAAAGGCGAGGAAATGTGAAGGGAAAAGAGAGGGAAGTGTGAGGGGAAAAGAGAGAGAAGTGTGAAGGGAAAAGAGAGGGAAATGTGCGGGGGGAAAAGGGCAGAATGGAGGGGAGAAGAGAGAGAAACATGAGGGGAGAAAAGGGCGGGAAATGTGAGGGGAAAAAAGGGCGGGAAATGTGAGGGGAAAAAAGGGCGGGAAATGTGAGGGGGAAAAGGGCAGGAATCATGAGCGGAGAAAAGGGCAGGACTTATGAGGGGAGGAGAAAAACGTGAGGGGAGAAGGGAGAGAAATGTGAAGGGAGATATGAGGGGAAAAGTGAGAGAAATGTGAAGGGAAAAGTGAGAGAAACATGAGGGGAAAAGAGGGAAATGTGAAGGGAGAAAAGGGCAGGAATCATGAGGTCAAAGAGAGGGAAATGTGAGGGGAAAAGAGAGAATGGGGAGGGGAGAAAAGGGCGGGAATCATGAGGGGAAAACAGGCCGGGAACGTGAGGGGAAAAGGGAGGGAAATGTGAGGGGAGAGGAGAGAGAAATGTGAGGGGGAAAAAGGGCGGGAATCGTGAGGGGAGAAAAGGGCGGGAAAATGTGAGGGGAGAAAAGAGAATTGTGAGGGGAAAATGGCAAGAATCGTGAGGGGAAAAAGAGAGGTAAATGTGAGGGGAAAAGGGTGGGGATTGTGAGGGGGGAAAGATGAAATAAACAGGGCCAGGAGACTTCTTCTCCTTTTTAATGCCTTTATTGAAAGTGATCAGCTCAGGATTGGGCGGCTCGACGGGTCTGCAGCATCCCATCATCTCTCAGGGCGACTCAGAGGAGGACAATAAGCACAGCTCTGTCCACCAGGGGCAGGGCTTGGGGATCCAGTCCTCGTGGGTGCCTTTGGGGCCTGATGTCCCCGCCAGATGTTCCTGCTTTGGTCCGGGTCTCGCTTCCTGCCAGACCTCACCCGGCAGCTCTCACAGACAGGGTGAGGAACAATGAAGGTTTCCAGCATCTCTGCAGGCCCAGCGCTCCGCTCCTCACATCCAGACATCACTCCAGTCTCTCAACTCTTATTTGGCTCGTTGTTTTTGGGGTCTTCTCAGTACAGCGGGGGGCCCACACAGCATTCTGGTCTTGGAGTCACTTTGCACAACCCCCCCCCTACCTTTTCAGGTGTCTTCACTACTCTGAGAAAGGTAAAACTTAGCCTCGGGCAAGGCTCTGCTGATACAAAAGGAGCAATTAGCCACAACGACCCGTGATTACAATAACGAAACACACAGAGCTTGGGCAGGGCCAGCGATCTGGCTGCCTCTTTGTAACTTTTTCTCACAAAAAAAATATTAACCGAATTTTTGTTCATAACAGAGACCACGCCCCCAGTTAACATTAAGCCCACGCCAAAATTGGGGAAACCCCACCCCAAAATCAAAACCCCACCCCAAAGTCAGGCACAGCCGAAGCCACGCCCATCCAAAACACCTCCAGCCCCTAATTTGCATCCCCAAATCCCACCCCCTTTGGGGCAAAACCCCACCCGGCCACACCCACCACGAAGCCACGCCCCTTTTCCTTTTGGCACTGTCCCCAAAACCCACCCAGGACCCCCCAAAATCCATCCCAGACCCCCCAAAAACCAGCCAGGATCCCCCCAAAACCACCCAGGACACCCCAAACCCACCCAGGACCCCCCAAAAACCACCCAAAATCCATCCAGGACCCCCAAAACCACACAAACCCACCCAGGACCCCCCAAAACTACCCAGGACTCCCCAAAAACGACTCAGGACCCCCCCCAAATCCATCCAGGACCCCCAAAACCACCCAAACCCATCCAGCCCCCCCCCAAAACCATCCAGCCCCCCTCCAAAATCATCCAGGACCCCCCAAAAACGACTCAGGACCCCCCAAAAAACCACCCAGGACCCCAAAAACCATCCAAAATCCATCCAGGACCCCCAGAAAACCATCCAGGACCACCCCCCCTCCCAAATCCCCAACAACCACCCAGGACCCCCCCACAAAAACAACTCAGGACCCCGAAGCTCCGCCCACGCCTTTATTGAGCCCCTCCCCCACATTTCGGGGTGGGGGTCTCGGGGGTGGCCCCGCCCCCCCCTCAGCCCTCGGAGGGACCCTCGGGGACCCCGCCCGGGGGGGGGCTCTGGGTGCCGGGGGGGGGCGGCTCCGACGAGGGGGGGCTGGGGGGCGGGGCCTCGCCGGGAGGGGGGAGGGGCTGGGGGGGCTCCGTGCCCGCGGGGGGGTCCTGGGAAAGGATGGGGGGGGGGGGGGGGGGTTAGGAATGAAACCGCCCCCTCCCCAAAATTAAGGTCAGAAATGCCCCTCCCCCTCCTTAAAATGAGATACAGAGCCCCTCCCCCCTCCCCAAAATGGGGGGGGTCCCAAATTGCCCCTCCCCCCTCCCCAAAATGGGGGGTAAGAAATGCCCCCCCCCCCAAATTGCTCCCACCTCCCCAAAATGGGGGTCAGAAATTGCCCCTCCCCCTCCCCAAAGTGGGGGTCAGAAATTGCCCCTCCCCCTCCCCAAAGTGGGGGTCAGAAATTGCCCCTCTCCCCTCCCCAAAATGGGGGTCCCAAATGCCCCTCCCCCGCCCCAAATTAAGGTCGGAAAAGCCCCGCCCCCCTCCCCAAAATGGGGGTCAGAAATTGCCCCTCCCCCTCCCCAAAATGCCTCTCCCCCTCCCCAAATTAAGGTTGGAAATTGCCCCTCCCCCTCCCCAAAATTAAGGTCCGAAATTGCCCCTCCCCCTCCCCAAAATGGAGGGGTCGGAAATTGCCCCTCCCCCCTCCCCCAAATGCCCCTCCCCCACCTTGGGCGTGTCCAGGGCGGGGTCCGGGGGGGACGTGTCCCCTCCCCCCCCCGAGCTCTCCTCATCCTCGGCGGCGCTGATGAAGATCGGGGGGGGCTCCAGCAGCTCCGGGGGGGCTCCCTCGGGGGGGGGAGGGGAGCCGGGACCCCCCCCCTTGGCCTTGGGGTCCTCCTCGGAGCCCGGGGGGCGCTTGGGGGGCTTCTCCTGGGGGCGGCGAGGGCGTGGTGGCACCTGGGGACACCTCTGCGCCCACCTGGGGACACCTGGGCGCCCACCTGTCCAGGTGTGCCCGTGTCCCTGTGTCCTCATGTCCCTCTGTCCACACCTCTCCGGGTGTCCCCATGTCCCTCTGCGCCCACCTGGGGACACCTCTGTGCCCACCTGTCCAGGTGTGCCCGTGTCCCTGTGTCCTCATGTCCCTCTGTCCACACCTCTCCGGGTGTCCCCATGTCCCTCTGCGCCCACCTGGGGACACCTCTGTGCCCACCTGTCCAGGTGTGCCCGTGTCCCTGTGTCCTCATGTCCCTCTGTCCACACCTCTCCAGGTGTCCCCATGTCCCTCTGCGCCCACCTGGGGACACCTGGGCGCCCACCTGTCCAGGTGTGCCCGTGTCCCTGTGTCCTCATGTCCCTCTGTCCACACCTCTCCGGGTGTCCCCATGTCCCTCTGTGCCCATGTGGGAGCACCTGGCACCTCTGTGCCCACCTGGGGACACCTCTGTGCCCACCTGGGCAGGTGTCCCCACGTCCCCTCCCATCCCTCTGTGCCCACCTGGGCAGGTGTCCCCTGTCCCCACCTCTCCAGGTGTTCCCCATGTCCCTCCCGGTCCCTCTGTGCCCACCTGGGGACACCCCTGCGCCCACCTGTGCAGGTGACCCCATGTCCCACTCCCGGTCCTTTGTGCCCACCTGTGCCCGCCCACCTGGAGACACCTCTGTGCCCACCTGTCCAGGTGTGCCCGTGTCCCCTTCCATGTCCCTTGTCCCCGTCCCCACCTCTCCAGGTGTCCCCATGTCCCCTCCAGGTGTCCCCACCTCCCCAGGTGTCCCCTGGTACCTCTGTGCCCACCTGTGCAGGTGGCATCATGTCCCTGTCCTCACCTCACCAGGTGTTCCCACCCCTCCCATGTCCCCCCCAGGTGTCCCCACCTCTCCAGGTGTCCCCATGTCCCCTCCCATGTCCCCACCTCTCCAGGTGTCCCCATGTCCCCCCCAGGTGTCCCCACCTCTCCAGGTGTCCCCACCTCTCCAGGTGTCCCCACGTCCCCCCCAGGTGTCCCCACTTCTCCAGGTGTCCCCACGTCCCCCCCAGGTGTCCCCACTTCTCCAGGTGTCCCCATGTCCCCCCCAGGTGTCCCCACCTCTCCAGGTGTCCCCTCGGGCTCGTGGCGCGTGGTGGCCTCCAGGATGGCCATGGTGGACAGGGGGATGTGCGCTTGCTGTCACCGAGAGGGGACACACGGGGGCGACAGGTGTGACATCCTGGGGGTGCCACCTGTCCCCGGGAGCGGCACCTGTCCCCAGAGTGCCACCTGTCCCCGGGAGTGGCACCTGTCCCCGGGGGATGTCACCTGTCCCCAAGAGTGTCATCTATCCCCGAGGTTGCCACCTGTCCCCTGGGGGATGTCACCTGTCCCCAAGAGTGTCACCTGTCCCCAAGAGTGTCACCTGTTCCCAGGGGGATGTCACCTGTCCCCAAGAGTGTCACCTGTCCCCAGGGGTGTGGCATCCCTGGGAATGGCACCTGTCCCCAGGGGTTGTCACCTGTCCCCTGGACATACTCCCTGCATCCGGGACTGTCACCTGTCCCCGAGGTTGTCACCTGTTCCCAAAGGTTGTCACCTGTCCCCTGGGCATATCCCCTGTCCCCTGGGGGATGTCACCTGTCCCCAGGTGCTGTCACCTGTCCCTCACCTGGTGCGGGGTGAGGGCACACACGTGGCTCAGCAGGGGCTCGGGGCATTGTCACCCCCATCCCGGGGGATGTCACCTGTCCCCAGGGCTGTCACCCATGCCCAGGTGTGTCACCTGTCCCCAGAGGTGTCACCTGTCCCAGGTAATGTCACCTGGTGCGGGGTGAGGGCGCGCACGTGGCTCAGCAGGGGCTCTGGGCATTGTCACCCCCATGTCCACGGGATGTCACCTGTCCCCAGGGATTGTCTCTGATCCCACCTGTCCCAGGTAATGTCACCTGTCCCAGGTAATGTCACCTGGTGCGGGGTGAGGGCGCGCACGTGGCTCAGCAGGGGCTCGGGGCATTGTCACCCCCATCCCCACGGGATGTCACCTGTCCCAGGTAAGGTCACCTGTCCCAGGTAATGTCACCTGGTGCGGGGTGAGGGCGCGCACGTGGCTCAGCAGGGGCTCTCGCAGCTCCGGGCATTTCTCGAAGACGGCGGCGAGCTGGGGCGGGGGCAGCTGCAGAACCACCTGGAAGGACTGCGGCTTGGTGCGCTGGCAGCACTTGATGAAGCCCTCCCACACCTTGGGGTACTTCCACACCTGCGGAGACACACCTGGGAGTGAGCAGGGACACCTGGGACACACCCGAGACACCTGAGAGTGAGCGGTGTCACCTGGGGGGTCACCTGGGACACCTGGGGGTCACCTGGGGTCAGCAGGGACACCTGAGAGTGAGCGGTGTCACCTGGGGGTCACCTGGGGTCAGCAGGGACACCTGAGAGTGAACGGTGTCACCTGAGAGTGAACGGTGTCACCTGAGAGTGAGCGGTGTCACCTGGGGGTCACCTGGGACCCCCCTGGGGCTTGGTGCGCTGGCAGCACTTGATGAAGCCCTCCCACACCTTGGGGTACTTCCACACCTGCGGAGACACACCTGGGAGTGAGCAGGGACACCTGGGACACACCCGAGACACCTGAGAGTGAGCGGTGTCACCTGGGGGTCACCTGGGACACCTGGGGGTCACCTGGGGTCAGCAGGGACACCTGAGAGTGAGCGGTGTCACCTGGGGGTCACCTGGGGTCAGCAGGGACACCTGAGAGTGAACGGTGTCACCTGAGAGTGAGCGGTGTCACCTGGGGGTCACCTGGGACCCCCCTGGGGCTCGGTGCGCTGGCAGCACTTGATGAAGCCCTCCCACACCTTGGGGTGCTTCCACACCTGGGGAGACACACCTGGGTCACACCTGAGACACACCTGGGGTCAGCAGTGTCACCTGGGACACACCTGAGACACCTGGGGGTCACCTGAGACACCTGGGGGTCACCTGAGACACGTGGGACACACCTGAGACACCTGGGGGTCACCTAAGTCACCTGGGACATACCTGAAACACTTGGGACACACCTGAGACACGTGGGACACACCTGAGACACCTGGGGGTCACCTGGGACACACCTGAAACACCTGGGGGTCACCTGAAACACCTGGGGGACACCTGGGACACACCTGGGGCTCACCTGGAGTCAGCACTTGATGGACCCTTCCTACACCTTGGGGTACTGACACACCTGGGATCGTGTCAGGATTTTTTCAGGAATTTTGGGGTGATTTCAGTGGATTTTGGGTCAACTTCAGGGGGAATGTCTGCAGGAGTTTTGGGGTGATTTCAGTGGATTTTGGGGTCCCCAGACCTGTTCCATGGTGAGCCTGGACAGGGTGTTCATGGCAGAGCCCGGATCACCGTGAGCATCGGGGATTTTGGGGTGAATTTTGGGGTGATTTCAGGGGATTTTTGGGGTAATTTTTGCAGGAATTTTGGGTCAATTTCGGGTGATTTTTCTTGCAGGATTTTTGGGGTAATTTCAGGGGATTTTTGGGGTCCCCGGAGCTGTTTCATGATGAACCTGGACAGGATGCTCACGATGGGGGTACGTGGTCAGGGCGTGGATCGCCGAGTGCATTGGGGATTTCGGGGCCAGTTTTGGGGTGAATTTGGGGGTAACTTCAGGGCGACTTTTTGGGTAATTTTTGCAGGATTTTTGGGGTAACTTCAGTGGATTTTGGGGTCCCCAGACCTGTTTCATGATGAGCCAGGACGGGGTGTTCATGACGGAGCCGCCCAGGCTGGGGTACATGGTCAGGGCCTGGATCACCGTGTGCACCGGGGATTTTGCGGCCATTTTTGGGGTGATTTTCGTGGGATTTTTGTGGTAATTTCAGGAGGATTTTTGGGGTAACTTCAGGGGATTTTGGGGTCTCCAGACCTGTTTCATGATGAGCCAGGACGGGGTGTTCATGACGAAGCCGCCCAGGCTGGGGTACATGGTCAGGGCCTGGATCACCGTGTGCACCGGGGATTTTGCGGCCATTTTTGGGGTGATTTTTGCGGGATTTTTGGGGTAATTTCAGGGGGATTTTTGGGGTGATTTCAGTGGATTTTGGGGTCCCCAGACCTGTTTCATGATGAGCCGGGACAGGATGTTCATGACGGAGCCGCCCAGGCTGGGGTACATGGTCAGGGCCTGGATCACCGTGCGCACCGGGGATTTTGCGGCCATTTTTGGGGTGATTTTTGCGGGATTTTTGGGGTGATTTCAGGGGGATTTTTGGGGTAACTTCAGTGGATTTTGGGGTCCCCAGACCTGTTTCATGATGAGCCGGGACAGGATGTTCATGACAGAGCCACCCAGGCTGGGGCACATGGTCAGGGCCTGGATCACCGTGTGCACCGGGGATTTTGCGGCCATTTTTGGGGTGATTTTTGGGGTATTTTTGGGGTGACTTCAGGGGGATTTTTGGGGTAACTTCAGGGGATTTTGGGGTCTCCAGACCTGTTTCATGATGAGCCAGGACGGGGTGTTCATGACGAAGCCGCCCAGGCTGGGGTACATGGTCAGGGCCTGGATCACCGTGTGCACCGGGGATTTTGCGGCCATTTTTGGGGTGATTTTTGCGGGATTTTTGGGGTAATTTCAGGGGGATTTTTGGGGTGATTTCAGTGGATTTCGGGGTCCCCAGACCTGTTTCATGATGAGCCGGGACAGGATGTTCATGACAGAGCCACCCAGGCTGGGGTACATGGTCAGGGCCTGGATCACCGTGCGCACCGGGGATTTTGCGGCCATTTTTGGGGTGATTTCTGCGGGATTTTTGGGGTGATTTCAGTGGATTTTGGGGTCCCCAGACCTGCTTCATGATGAGCCGGGACAGGATGTTCATGACGAAGCCGCCCAGGCGGGGGTACATGGTCAGGGCCTGGATCACCGTGCGCATCAGCAGCATGGGCAGCGGGCTCTGCTCCATCAGCTGCTGCATCACCACCGCCAGCACCTCCGAGGTGTAAACGTTGCGCTCCGCAAAGCACAGGTTGGTGGCTGCGGGCACACGGGGGCATGGTGGGGGGCACTGGGAGGGCACTGGGAGGGACTGGGGGGGAGTGGGAGGCATTAAAAGGGAACTGGGAGGGACTGGGGGGAACTGGGGAACATTGAAAGGGCACTGGGAGGGCAAACGTTGCGCTCCGCAAAGCACAGGTTGGTGGCTGCGGGCACACGGGGGCATGGTGGGGGGCACTGGGAGGGACTGGGAGGGCACTGGGGGGGAGTGGGAGGCATTAAAAGGGCACTGGGAGGCACTGGAAGGGCACTGGGAGGGACTGAGGGGCATTAAAAGGGCACTGGGAGAGACTGGGGGGAACTGGGAGGGACTGGGAGGCATTAAAAGGGCACTGGGAGAGACTGGGAGGGACTGGGAGGGCACTGGGGGGAACTGGGGAACATTGAAAGGGCACTGGGAGGGCAAACGTTGCGCTCCGCAAAGCACAGCTTGGTGGCTGCGGGGACACGGGGGCATGGTGGGGGGCACTGGGAGGGCACTGGGAGGGCAATGGGAGGGACTGGGAAGGAACTGGAGTCCATGGACAGGGGTCCCATGTCCCTGTCAGCCCCAGGGATGTCCCTGTCACCCCCTGGGTGTCCCCATGTCCCCGTGGGTGTCCCCATGTCCCCACCTTTGATGATGGATTTCATGTCGCACTTGGAGGAGTCGATGTTGTGCAGGGGTCCTGTGTCCCTCTGTCTCCCTGAATGTCCCCATGTCCCCCTGGGTGTCCCCACGTCCCCGTGGGTGTCCCCATGTCCCCGTGGGTGTCCCCATGTCCCCACCTTTGATGATGGATTTCATGTCGCACTTGGAGGAGTCGATGTTGTGCAGGGCGATCAGCAGCTCCCCGGGGTTCAGGGGGGACACGGCCGAGGTGCCGTCACCTGTGGGGACATCGGGGTGACAGGGACAGGGGTAAGGACACGGGCAGGGACAAGGGACAGGGGCTGTGTCCCATTCCAAGCCTGTCCCCAAGGCTGTCCCATGTCCCCAGACTGTCCCCAAACTGTCCCAAGCTGTCCCCACTGTGCCCTCGCCGTGCTGCGTCCCCAGCACGCCTGTCCCCATCCCACCCCAACTGTCCCCAGGCTGTCCCAAACTGTCCCCAAGGCTGTCCCATGTCCCCAAGGCTGTCCCCACTGTCCCCTCACCGTGCTGCATCCCCAGCAGGCCTGTCCCCAGGCTGTCCCATGTCCCCAGGGCCATCCCATGTCCCCAGACTGTCCCCAGGGCCGTCCCATGTCCCCAAACTGTCCCCAGGCTGTCCCCTGTCCCACCCAAACTGTCCCAAACTGTCCCCTCACTGTGCTGCGTCCCCAGCAGGCCTGTCCCCATCCCACCCCAACTGTCCCCAGGCTGTCCCAAACTGTCCCCAAACTGTCCCCAGCTGTCCCCATTGTCCCCTCACTGTGCTGCGTCCCCAGCAGGCCTGTCCCCAGGGCTGTCCCATGTCCCAGCCCAGCTGTCCCATGTCCCCAAACTGTCCCCTCACCGTGCTGCGTCCCCAGCAGACCTGTCCCCATCCCACCCCAGCTGTCCCCAGGCTGTCCCAAACTGTCCCCAGGCTGCTCCCAAACTGTCCCCAAACTGTCCCCAGGCTGTTCCCAAGGCTGTCCCCAGCCGTCCCCAAACTGTCCCCACTGTCCCCTCACCGTGCTGCGTCCCCAGCAGGCGGTTGAACACCTCCTTGACCACGATGGGGTTGAGTTTGATGAGCTTGGGCAGCGCCTGAATCACCTCTTTCTGCACCAAAACCGCCCGGTCAGCCCGGGTGACAGCCAGGTGACAGCCGGGTGACAGCCGGGTGACAGCCGGGTGACACCCGGGTGACACCGGGGCGGGGGACAAAGGCCACCACAGCCAGCCCCACCTTCTCCAGCCCGTTGAGGACGGGGATGAGGAAGCGCACGTCCGGCAGCCGCTTGTGGTAGAGATCGCGCACGCGCTTGACCAGCTCGGGCGAGGGCGGCACTGCGGGAGGGGACAGCAATGTCACCTGTGGTGCACCTGTGCCACCTGTCTGCGCCACCTGTGCCACCTGCTCCTTCTCGTGCATGAGCTTGACGAACTGCAGCGCCTGCTGCCGCACCTGTGCGACACCTGTGTCACCTGTGTGTGCCACCTGTGCCACCCGTGCCACCTGTGCCACCCGTGCCACCTGTGTCACCTGCTCCTTCTCGTGCATGCGCTTGATGAACTGCAGCGCCTGCTGCCGCACCTGGGGACACACCTGTGTCACCTGTCTGTGTCACCTGTGTCACCTGTGTGTGTCACCTGTGCCACCCGTGTCACCTGGGTACCTCTGTGTGCCACCTGTGTGTGCCACCTGCGTGTGCTACCTGTGTGATCCCTGTGTGCCACCTGTGTCACCTGCTCCTTCTCGTACATGCGCTTGATGAACTGCAGCGCCTGCTGCCGCACCTGTGCGACACCTGTGTCACCTGTGTGTGCCACCTGTGTCACCTGTCTGTGTCACCTGTGTCATCTGTGTCACCTGTCTGTGCCACCTGTGTCACCTGTGCCACCTGTGTCACCTGTCTGTGTCACCTGTCTGTGCCACCTGTGTCACCCCTGTGTGTCACCTGCTCCTTCTCGTGCATGCGCTTGATGAACTGCAGCGCCTGCTGCCGCACCTGTGCGACACCTGTGTCACCTGTGTGTGCCACCTGTGCCACCTGTGCGTGCCACCTGTGTGTGCCACCTGTGCCGCCGCCAGGTGTCCCCAGCCCACCTTTGTCCGTCAGGCTGTGCAGGCAGCGCGTCACGAGCGTCTCGGCGCCCTTGGGGCAATTCTCCACCAGCAGCAGCAGCTCCGGGGAGTTCATCCCCATCCCGCGGATCTGCCCCCCAAAAAAATTCACAGTTTTGGTCACAAAAATCAGGGTTTTTTTTTAAAGCACAAATGATTTAGGTAATTTTAAATAATGTTATTGAGCACAAGTTGTTTTTAATTTTTGATTTGAATAAAGTTGTTCTAATTATTGAGTGCAAATCGTTCAATGAAAGCGCATAATTTTATTTAATAGTTTATGCTCAGTAACTGGAATAATTTTGTTTTTCATATTCTATTGAAATAATTTTATTTAAATAATTTAATTAAATAATTTATACCCAATAATTTGAATCATTTTATTGAAATAAATTAATTGAATAATTTATAGCCAATAATTGAAATAATTTTATTTAAATAATTTTACTGAATAATTTATACCAAACAATTTAAATAATTTTTATTGAAATAATTATATTTAAATAATTTTTTGAAAAATTTATAGCCAATAATTGAAATAATTTTATTTAAATAATTTTATTGAATAATCTATACCAAACAATTTAAATAATTTTTATTGAAATAATTTTATTTAAATAATTTATAGCAAATAATTGAAATAATTTTATTTAAATAATTTTTGAATAATTTATAGCCAATAATTGAAATAATTTTATTTAAATAATTTTACTGAAGTAAGTTTATTGAATAATTTATAGCCAACAATTGAAATAATTTCATTTAAATAATGTAATGGAATAATTTACGCCCAATAATTTCAATAATCTTATTGAAATAATCTTATTATATTCTATATGTATTGTTTACATATACTATAGCATAATATAATTATATATAACATACTTATAAATAATTATTTAGATTATATACATACATATATATATACATACACACATATCCTATATATATATATAATACATATATATATAAAAATTAACTTATATAAATATGTGCTTTCCCACAGTGCCAATGGATGTCCCCAAATGTCCCCAATGTCCCCAAATGTCCCTCACCGGCTGCTCAATGACCCCCACAATGGTGACACCCAACTGCCCCAATTAACTGATGCCATTAATTGATAACATGGACAGGGAAGGCGATTTCCAATGGTGCCAATGGATGTCCCCACGATGCCAATGGATGTCCCCAAAGTCCCCAGTGTCCCCAAATGTCCCCAAACGTCCCTCACCGGCTGCTTGATGACCTCCATGATGGTGACACCCAATTAACTGATGCCATTAATTGATAACAGGGACAGGAAAGGCGATTTCCAATGGTGCCAATGGATGTCCCCACGATGCCAATGGATGTCCCCAGTGTCCCCAGTGTCCCCAAATGTCCCCAAGTGTCCCCTCACCGGCTGCTTGATGACCTCCACGATGGTGACACCCAATTAACTGATGCCATTAATTGATAACAGGGACAGGGAAGGCGATTTCCAGTGGTGCCAATGGATGTCCCCGTGATGCCAATGGATGTCCCCAGTGTCCCCAAATGTCCCCAAACGTCCCTCACCGGCTGCTCGATGACCCCCACAATGGTGACACCCAACTGCCCCAATTAACTGATGCCATTAATTGATAACAGGGACAGGAAAGGCGATTTCCAATGGTGCCAATGGATGTCCCCACGATGCCAATGGATGTCCCCAGTGTCCCCAATGTCCCCAAATGTTCCCAAGTGTCCCTTCACCGGCTGCTTGATGACCTCCATGATGGTGACACCCAATTAACTGATGCCATTAATTGATAACAGGGACAGGAAAGGCGATTTCCAATGGTGCCAATGGATGTCCCCGTGATGCCAATGGATGTCCCCAATGTCCCCAGTGTCCCCAAATGTCCCCAAACGTCCCTCACCGGCTGCTCGATGACGCGCAGCACCGTGCGCTTGATGTCGGCGATGGCCTCGGTGTAGACGGAGGCGAGCTCGTGGATCAGCTTGTGGTTGTGGGGCAGCAGGGCCAGGTACAGGTACAGGCACTGCTTGATGGTCTCCTCGGTCCAGGGCGCCGCCACCTCTGGGGACACCAAAATGGGACAAAACATGGGGCGAAAGTGAGCAAAAACGGGGTTTTTGTGAGAAAAAATGGGATTAATGTGAGAAAAAATGAGGTTTTTGTGAGAAAAAATGGGCCAGGTACAGGTACAGGTGCAGGTACAGGTACAGGCACTGCTTGATGGTCTCCTCGGTCCAGGGCGCCGCCACCTCTGGGGACACAGAGTGACACCAAAATGGGGTTATAATGAGAAAAAACGGGGGTTTTGTGAGAAAAAATGAGGGTTTTGTGAGTAAAAATGGGCCAGGTACAGGTACAGGTGCAGGTGCAGGTACAGGTACCGGTACAGGTACAGGTACAGGCACTGCTTGATGGTGTCCTTAGTCCAGGGCGCCACCACCTCTGGGGACACCAAAATGGGACATCAAAATGGGGTGAGAATGACAAAAAATGGGGTTATAATGAGAAAAAATGGGATTAATGTGAGCAAAAATGGGGTTTTTGTGAGAAAAAATGAGGTTTTTGTGAGTAAAAATGGGCCAGGTACAGGTACAGGTAGAGGCACTGCTTGATGGTCTCCTCGGTCCAGGGCGCTGCCACCTCTGGGGACACAGAGTGACACAAAAATGGGGTGAAAGTGAGCAAAAACGGGGGTTTTGTGAGAAAAAATGAGGTTTTTGTGAGTAAAAATGGGCCAGGTACAGGTACAGGTGCAGGTACAGGTGCAGGTACAGGTACAGGCACTGCTTGATGGTGTCCTTGGTCCAGGGCGCCGCCACCTCTGGGGACACAAAAATGGGGTGAGAGTGACAAAAAATGGTGTTTTAAGAAAAAAAAAATGGGGTTATTGTGACAAAAAACGGGGTTAGAGTGAGGAAAAATGGCGTAAGAGCGACCAAAAATGGGGTGAAAATGACAAAAAACAAGTTGGTATTGGCCAAATTTACGTTAGTGATATTTCCAATGAAATATTTGGGATTTCCTATAAAATATCAGATATTTCCCATAAAACATTTGGGATTTCCCACGGAACATTTGGGATTTCCCACGGAACATTTCCCATCTCCACTGAACACTTTGAATTTCCCACGGAACATTTGGGATTTCCCATGGAATATTTCCCATGGAATATTTCCCATTTCCCATTGAACATTTGGGATTCCCGCGGAATATTTGAAATTTCCATGGAATATTTGATATTTCCCATGGAACATTTGGAATTTCCCATGGAATATTTCCCATTTCCCATGGAATATTGCCCATTGAATATTTCCCATTTCCCATGGAATATTTCCCATTTCCCATGGAACATTTGGGATTCCCGCGGAATATTTGATATTTCCATGGAATATTTGATATTTCCCATGGAACATTTGGAATTTCCCATGGAATATTTCCCATTTCCCATTGAATATTTCCCATTTCCCATGGAATATTTCCCATGGAACATTTGGGATTCCCACGGAATATTTGATATTTCCATGGAATATTTGATATTTCCCATGGAACATTTGGAATTTCCCATGGAACATTTCCCATGGAATATGTCCCATGGAATATTTGGAATTTCCCATGGAATATTTCCCATTTCCCATGGAATATTTCCCATTTCCCATTGAACATTTGGGATTCCCACAGAATATTTGATATTTCCCATGGAACATTTGGAATTTCCCATGGAATATTTCCCATGGAATATTTCCCATTTCCCGTGGAATATTTCCCATTTCCCATGGAACATTTGGGATTCCCACGGAATATTTGATATTTCCCATGGAATATTTGATATTTCCATGGAATATTTGGAATTTCCCATGGAACATTTGGAGTTTCCCATGGAATATTTCCCATTTCCCACTGAATATTTGACACATCCACGGAATATTTGGAATTTCCCACAAAACATTTGGGATTTCCACGGGAAAATCTGGGATTCCCCATGAAATATTTCCCACTCCCACGGAACATTTTGAATTTCCCATGGAATATTTTGGGATTTCCCACGGAACAACTGGGATCTCCACGGAACATTCTGGATTTCCCACGGAAATTTGGGAATCCCGGGCGCTCACCTGTGTCCTTGTCGGCGCCGAAGAGCACGGAGGGGGGGTTGGGGTGCACCAGGAGCTGCAGGTAATTGAGGGCGAACTTCTCCACGTACTCGCGGAGCTGCTCCTTCTCGTACATGCGCTTGATGAACTGCAGCGCCTGCTGCCGCACCTGGGACACACCTGTGTCACCTGTGTGTGTCACCTGCGCCACCTGGGCACCTCTGTGTGCCACCTGTGCCACCTCTGTGTGCCACCTGTGTCACCTGCTCCTTCTCGTACATGAGCTTGATGAACTGCAGCGCCTGCTGCCGCACCTGTGCGACACCTGTGTCACCTGTGTGTGCCACCTGCACCACCTGTGTCACCTGGGCACCCCTGTGTGCCACCTGTGCCACCTGCTCCTTCTCGTGCATGCACTTGATGAACTGCAGCGCCTGCTGCCGCACCTGGGACACACCTGTGTCACCTGTGTGTGCCACCTGCGCCACCTGGGCACCTCTGTGTGCCACCTGTGTGTGCCACCTGTGCCACCTGTGTCACCTGCTCCTTCTCGTACATGCGCTTGATGAACTGCAGCGCCTGCTGCCGCACCTGTGCGACACCTGTGTCACCTGTGTGTGCCACCTGTGTCACCTGGGTACCTCTGTGTGCCACCTGTGCCACCTGTGTCACCTGGGTACCTCTGTGTGTCACCCCTGTGTGTCACCTGCTCCTTCTCGTACATGCGCTTGATGAACTGCAGCGCCTGCTGCTGCACCTGTGCGACACCTGTGTCACCTGTCTGTGTCACCAGTCTGTGCCACCTGGGACACCCCTGTGTGCCACGCGTGTGTGCTACCTGTGCCACCTCTGTGTGTCACCTGAGTCACCCAAACCCTCCAAAATCCCCTGGGCACCTCCAAAAAAATCCCTTGGAACCCCCAAACCTCCCCAAAATCCCCCCGAAATCCCCTCCAGGTGTCCCCAATGTCCCCAGGTGTCCCCAGACCCCCCCAGGTGTCCCCAGGTGTGCCCACCTTGTCCTTCTCGTGGGAGCTGAGGTCCAGCAGCACGTGCAGGTACTGGAACTGCGCCAATGTCCCCAATGTCCCCAGGTGTCCCTGATGTCCCCAAACCCCTCCAGGTGTCCCCAGGTGTGCCCACCTTGTCCTTCTCGTGGGAGCTGAGGTCCAGCAGCACGTGCAGGTACTGGAACTGCCGCGACGGCCGTTTGAAGATCAGGTCCCTCAGGGTGGACATGCCCAGGTAGGTGCGGCTCTGAGGGGACACAGGTGGCACCTCTGGGTGGCACCTCGGGGTGGCACCTGCCCTGTGTCACCTCCAGGTGCTTCCCTCTTGTCATCTCCCTGTGTCATCTCCAGGTGTCACCTCCCTGTGTCCCCCCCTGGTGTCCCTCCCCATATGCCCCTCAATGTCCCCTGATGTCCCCCCCGATGTCCCCACCAATGTCCCCTCCATGTCCCCCTGATGTCCCCTCCAGTGTCCCCTCCAATGTCCCCCAGTGTCCCCCCCGATGTCCCTCTCAATGTCCCCTCCAGCGTCCCCATCTGATGTCTCCCCCGATGTCCCCAGGTGACTCCTCCCAGTGACCCCTCCCCGTGTCCCTTCCCCAGGTGTCCCCCAGGTGTCCCCTCCCAATGTCCCCAGGTGTCCCCTCCTGGTGTCCCCGCCTCTGATGTCCCCCTGATGTCCCCTCCAAATGTCCCCTCCAGTGTCCCCTTCCCATGTCCCCCTGATGTCCTCAGGTGTCGTCCCCAGTGTCCCCCCAGGTGTCCCCCGATGTCCCCTCAGGTGTCGTCCCCAGGTGTCCCCAGGTGTCCCCACCTCGTCCTCGCAGTATTTCCGGATCACCTCCAGGGCGCTCTCGGTGATGAGCGGCGCCTCCAGCACCACCTTGGTGAAGATCCTGGGTGGGGACAGGGACAGCGCCGGTGTCACCGCGCTGGGGACACGGACACGCCGGGGGGGTGGCCCTGGGGCTGGCCTGGGCCTGGTGGCTCTGCTCTGTCCCCTGAGGTGGCACCAGCTCGGCCTTAAGGGGTCTGCGCCATCCCTGGGGACACCGTCCTGGTGGCCCTGTCCTACACCTGGTGGCACTGTCCCACACCTGGTGGCAACTGTCCTAGACATGGTGGCATCAACCCGGCCCTGGTGTCCCCGTCCCAATCTGGTGTCCCCACCCCAACCATGGTGTCCCCAACCCAACCGTGGTGTCCCCAGCGCAACCGTGGTGTCCATACCCGTCCTTCTGGTCAGGTTTCTCCTGCAGCCCGGCCAGCAGCCCGATCAGGCACTCATCGTGGCGCTCCAGGCCGCCAGCACCATGGTGTCCCCAACCCAACCCAACCCTGGTGTCCCCATCCCATCCTTGGTGACCCCAACCCAACCCTGGTGTCCCCAACCCAACTGTGGTGTCCCCAACCCAACCGTGGTGTCCCCAGCCCAACCGTGGTGTCCATACCCATCCTTCTGGTCGGGTTTCTCCTGCAGCCCGGCCAGCAGCCCCATCAGGCACTCGTCGTAGCGCTCCAGGCCGCCAGCCCTGGTGTCCCCAACCCAACCGTGGTGTCCCCAGCCCAACCCTGGTGTCCCCAACCCAACCGTGGTGTCCCCAGCCCAACCGTGGTGTCCCCAACCCAACCGTGGTGTCCCCACAGTGTCCCCAGTGTCCATACCCATCCTTCTGGTCGGGTTTCTCCTGCAGCCCGGCCAGCAGCCCGATCAGGCACTCGTCGTAGCACTCCAGGCCACCAACCCTGGTGACCCCAACCCAACCGTGGTGTCCCCAGCCCAACCGTGGTGTACCAAACCCAACCGTGGTGTCCATACCCATCCTTCTGGTCGGGTTTCTCCTGCAGCCCGGCCAGCAGCCCGATCAGGCACTCGTCGTAGCGCTCCAGGCCGCCGCCGCGCGCCAGGTGCGCGTTGTACTCCTGGAAGAGCCAGGCGAAGGCCAGGTCCAGGCGGCCCCGCACGTCGTCCAGGATGAAGGAGAGCACCTCGCCCTTGAGGGGCACCTCGAACTGCGTCACCAGCGAGGCCAGGATCTTCACTCGGGCCTGGGGGGGCACACGGGGGTCGCTCGGTGGTCATTCCGTGGTTAATCAAGGGTTAATCAAGGGTTTAGTCAATGGTCACTCAAGGGATACTCAATAGTTACTCAAGGGTTTAGTCAATGGTCACTCAAGGGCCACTGGAACTGCGTCACCAGCGAGGCCAGGATCTTTACTCGGGCCTGGGGGGGACACTCAGTGGTCATTCCATGGTCAGTCAGTGGTCATTCCATGGTTACTCAAGGGTTAATCAAGGGATCAGTCAATGGTCACCGAACTGCGTCACCAGCGAGGCCAGGATCTTCACTCCGGACACCCAGTGGTCATTCCATGGTCACTCAGTGGTCATTCCATGGTCAGTCAGTGGCCGTTCCATGGTCAATCAATGGTTAATCAAGGGTTACTCAAGGGATTAGTCAATGGTCACTGGAACTTCGTCACCAGCGAGGCCAGGATCTTCACTCGGGCCTGGGGGGTCACTCAGTGGTCACTCCATGGTCATTTAATGTTCGTTTGAATGGTCACTCAAGGGATTAGTCAAGGGTCATTGGAACTGTGTCACCAGCGAGGCCAGGATCTTCACTCCGGACACCCAGTGGTCATTCCATGGTCACTCAGTGGTCACTCAATGGTTACTCAAGGGTTAATCAAGGGATTAGTCAATGGTCACTCAAGGGTCACTCAAGGGCCACTGAACTGTGTCACCAGCAAGGCCAGGATCTTCACTCGGGCCTGGGAGGACACTCAGTGGTCACTCCATGGTCATTCCATGGTCATTCCATGGCTAATCGAGGGTTAATCAAGGGTTTAGTCAATGGTCACTCAAGGGTCACTCAATGCCCACTGGAATTGCATCACCAGCAAGGCCAGGATCTTCACTCGGGCCTGGGGGGGCACTCAATGGTCACTCAGGGGTCACTCAGTGGTCACTCTACGGTCATTCAATGGTCACGCAATGGTTACTCAGGGATTGGTCAAGCATCACTCAATGGTCACTCAGTGGTCACTCAGTGGTCACTCAGTGGTCACTCCAAGGGCACTCAAGGGTTCCTTGGGGGTATTTCCAGGGGAATTCTGGGGCTATTCCAGGTGTGTCCCAGGTGTGCTCAGGTGAGTTCTGGGTGTGTCCCAAATGTGCCCAGGTGTGCCCAGGTGTCCCCAGCTATGCCCAGCTGTACCCAGCTGTACGGAGGTGTGCCCAGCTGTATCCCAGGTGTGCCCAGGTGTATCCTTGGGTTATCCCAGCTATACCCAGCTGTACCCAGGTGTATCCCACTGTGTCCCAGGTGTACCCAGGTGTACCCCAGTTGTGCCCAGCTGTACCCAGGTGTATCCCAGGTGCACCCAGCTGTGCCCAGGTGTATCCCAGGGTTATCCCAGGTGTACCCCAGCTGTGCCCAGGTGTATTCCAGGTGTGCCCAGGTGCATCCCTGGGTTATCCCAGCTGTGCCCAGGGTTATTCCAGGTGCACTCAGCTGTATCTCAGGTGTGCCCAGCTGTACCCAGGTGTACCCAGGGTTATCCCAGCTGCACCCAGGGTTATCCCAGGTGTATGCCAGGTGTGCCCAGGTGCACCTAGCTGTGTCCAAGTGTGCCCAGGGTTATCCCAGCTGCACCCAGGGTTATCCCAGGTGTATGCTAGGTGTGCCCAGGTGCACCTAGCTGTGCCCAAGTGTGCCCAGGGTTATCCCAGGTGTGCCCAGCGTTATCCCAGGTGTGCCCAGCTGTACCCAGGTGTATGCCAGGTGTGCCCAGGTGTGCAGCACCTACCTGCGCGGCGCCGCTGGCGGCCACGGCCCTCTCGGAGCGCAGGATGCGGCGCACGGCGCCGAGCTTCAGCTTCTCCACCTGCACCTCGCTGAGCGGCTTCAGCACGTCGCTGAGGCGGAACACCTTCTTACGGCCCCCGGCGCCCGCCAGCCTGAGCGGGACAGCACCGGGGTCAGCCAGGGGTCAGCGGGGTCATCAGGGTCACTGGGGTCAGCGGGGTCATCCAGGGGAATGGGGTCAGCGGGGTCATCCAGGGGAATGGGGTCATTGGGGTCACGTGGGGGAATGGGGCCGTCGGGGTCATCCAGGGGAATGGGGTCATTGGGGTCATACAGGCGAATGGGGTCGTGCAGGGGAACGGGGTCATTGGGGTCATTGGGGTCATAGAGGCGAATGGGGTCGTCCAGGGCAATGGAGTCATTGGGGTCAGTGGGGTCATCAGGGGGAATGGAGTCATTGGGGTCAGTGGGGTCACCCAGGGGAATGAGATCACTGGGGTCACCCAGGGGAATGGGGTCATTAGGGGTCATTGGGGTCACCCAGGGGAATGGGGTCAGTGGGGTCATCCAGGAGAATGGGGTCATCAGGGGGAATGAGGTCATTGGGGTCATTGGGGTCAGCAGGGAGAATGGGGTCATCCACGGGAATGGGGTCATCGGGATTGGGATCATCCAGGGGATTGGGATCATCCATGGCAATGGGATTGGGATCGTCCAGGGGAATGGGAACAGGATCATCCAAGGGAATGGGATCATCCAGGGGATTGGGGATCATCCACGGGAATGGGGATCATCAATGGGATTGAGGTCATCCATGGGATTGGGATCATCAATGGGATTGGGGTCATCCATGGGATTGGGATCATCAATGGGATTGGGGATCATCCACGGGAATGGGGATCATCAATGGGATTGGGATCATCCATGGGATTGGGATCAACCCTGGGAACAGGATCACAGGATCATCCACAGGAATGGGGATCATCAGTGGGATTGGGATCATCCAGGGGATTGGGATCATCCATGGCAATGGGATTGGGATTGTCCAGGGGAATGGGATCATCCACGGGAATGGGATCGTCGGGGTCATCGGCATGGGGACCGTCCAGGGGATTGGGAACCTCAGGGTCGTCCAGGAGAACGGGATCATCCAAGGGATTGGGATCATCCAGGGGATCACTGGGGTCATCCAGGGGATCACTGGGGTCATCCAGGGGATCACTGGGGTCATCCAGGGGATCACTGGGGTCATCCAGGGGATCACTGGGGTCATCCAGGGGAACATTGGGGTCATCCAGGGGATCACCGGGGTCATCCAGGGGATCACTGGGGTCATCCAGGGGATCATTGGGGTCATCCAGGGGAACACTGGGGTCATCCAGGGGATCACTGGGGTCATCCAGGGGAACACTGGGGTCATCCAGGGGATCATTGGGATCATCCAGGGGAACACTGGGGTCATCCAGGGGAACACTGGGGTCATCCAGGGGATCATTGGGGTCATCCAGGGGATCATTGGGGTCATCCAGAGGAACATCGGGGTCATCCAGGGGAACATTGGGGTCATCCAGGGGAACACTGGGGGTCATTGTGGTCATCTGGGCCAACGGGGTCACGGGGATCGGGGTCATCCGGGGGAACACGGGTGTCACGGTGGTCACGGTGGCACTGACCGCG
Source organism: Ammospiza maritima maritima (assembly GCA_036010785.1). Lineage (NCBI taxonomy): Eukaryota > Metazoa > Chordata > Aves > Passeriformes > Passerellidae > Ammospiza > Ammospiza maritima. The sequence goes on along the minus strand of CM069697.1, from coordinate 667,816 downwards.
GCTGCGTGGCCGGCATGATGGGCTCGGGCCGGCGCTTGGCCTGCGGCGTCTCGTCGGGCAGCCCGGGCGCGGCGCCGTGCGCGCCCAGCACGGCGATGGCCTGGCCCTGGCCCAGCGCCGACAGGCGCCGCTTGATCACCACCGCGTCCGGCTTGGCCACCTTCTCCTCCTTGGGCTCCTCCCGCAGCAGCTTCGTCTGCTCCACGCCTGGAACGGCACGGGGACGCTCAGAGTTGGGGTGGGGATGGTCAGAATTGGGGTGGGGATGGGGAAATTGGGGTGGGGGTGGTGAAACTGGGGTGGGAATGGTCAAAATGGGGTGGGGAACGGTGAAATTGGGGTGGGAATGGGGTGGCAATGGTCAGAATTGGGGTTGGAATGGGGAAATTGGGGTGGGAATGGGAAAAATGGGGTGGGGATGGGGAAAATGGGGTGGGGATGGGGAAAACGGGGTGGGAATGGGGTGGGGATGGTCAAATTGGGGTGGGAATGGTCAAAATGGGGTGGGGATGGTCAGAATTGGGGTGGGGATAGGGAAATTGGGGTGGGGATGGGGAAAACGGGGTGGGGATGGTCAGAATGGGATGGGAACGGTGAAAATTGGGCGGGGATGGGCAAATTGGGGTGGGCATGGTCAGAATGGGGCAGGAATGGTCAAACTGGGGTGGGGACAGGTTGGGAGTCCAGGGATTGTGGGTGGCCACCAGGTCAATTCTTTGGCCACTCACAAACTCGTGAGGGGCCGGTGAAACCCAAGGAGACTTCTCCAACCCGGGTGAATTCCACCCGAATCTCCCCAAATCCACGTTCCAACCTCGGATCCCACCCAGAACCTCGGATATCCTCATTCCCACCACAATTTCTGCCCCTCCCTGGAGCCAAAACCCCAAATTCCCCCAAAACCCACCCAACCACACCCAACCTTCCACGAATCCCACCCCGATCCCGATTTCCCCCAAATCCACCCCAATTTCTGGTGTCCCCCTGACCTGGCCCCAGGCCGGCTGCGGTCATCTGCGTGGCCATGAGCCGGGCCAGGTGCTTGATCTGCGCCTCGGTGCCGGCCGACTCCACGGGCGTGTAGGTGGCCTGGAAGGAGGCGGGCATGGCCTCGGGCAGGTACACCATGCTGATCAGCACCTGCGGGGAGACCGGACCCCAAAAACACCTCAGGGAGCCTGAAATCAGCTCAGGGAACCCAAAATCACCTCGGGGAACCCCAAAATCACCTCGGGGAACCCAAAACTACCTTGGAGAACCCCAAAATCACCTCAGGGAGCCTGAAATCAGCTCAGGGAACCCCAAAATCACCTCGGGGAACCCAAAACTACCTTGGAGAACCCCAAAATCACCTCAGGGAGCCTGAAATCAGCTCAGGGAACCCAAAACTACCTTGGAGAACCCAAAACTGCCCTGGAGAACCCCAAAATCACATCAGGGAACCCAAAACTACTTTGGAGAACCCCAAAATCACCTCAGGGAGCCTGAAATCAGCTCAGGGAACCCAAAACTATCTTGGAGAACCCAAAACTGCCTTGGAGAACCCCAAAATCACCTCAGAGACACTGAAATCAGCTCAGGGAACCCAAAAACACCTCAGAGACCATGAAATCTCCTCGGGGAACCCAAAAACACCTCGGGGAACCTGAAATGGCCTTAGGGAACTCAAAAGCACCTCAGGGAAACCAGAACTGCCTTTGGAGACCCCAAGAAATGCTCAGGGACGCTGAAATCAGCTCAGGGACCCCAAAACTACCTTGGAGAACCCAAAACTGCCTTGGAGAACCCAAAACTGCCTTGGAGAACCCCAAAATCACCTCAGGGAACCTAAAAACAGCTCAGGAACCCTGAAATCAGCTCAGGGACACCAAAACCACGTTGGGGAACCCAAAGCCACCTCAGGGAACCCAAAAACAGCTCACAGAACCCAAAACTACCTTGGAGAACCCCAAAATCACCTCAGGGACACTGAAATCAGCTCAGGGAAGCCAAAATCACTTCAGGGATCTAAAAACTGCCATTAGAGACCTCAAAACACCTCAAGAACCCCAAAAACACTTCAGGGAACCCAAAAACAGCTCAGGGGCCCTGAAATCATCTCAGGGAACCCAAAATCACCTCGGGTACCTAAAAACAGCTCGGGGACCCTGAAATCAACTCAGGGAACCAAAAAATTGCCTCAGGGAACCCAAAAACACCTCAGGGACGCTGAAATCAGCTCAGAGAACCCAAAACTGCCTTGGAGAACACAAAACTGCCTTGGAGAACCCCAAAACTGCCTTGGGGAACCCCAAAATCACCTCAGGGAACCTAAAAACAGCTCAGGAACCCTGAAATCAGCTCAGGGACCCCAAAACCACGTTGGGGAACCCCAAAATCACCTCAGGGAACCCAAAAACAGCTCAGGAACCCTGAAATCAGCTCAGGAACCCCAAAACTGCCTTGGGGAACCCCAAAATCACCTCAGGGAGCCTGAAATCAGCTCAGGGAACCCAAAAACACCTCAGGGACACTGAAACCATCTCAGGGAACCCAAAACCACCTCAGGTCCCCCCGAGTGTCCCCAACACCCCTTAAAGCCCCCCCAAAGTGTCCCCAAGGCCACTGTCCCCTCCTGACCTGGCTGGGGACATTCCCGAGGGCCAGCAGGACAGGTGACACCCCCCCACCCAAAGATGTCCCCAAGGCCACTGTCCCCTCCTGACCAGGTTGGCCACGTTCTCGGGGGTCAGCAGCGGCTGCAGGAACTCGGCCGTGATGTCGGTGTCCGAGGGGACAGTGACCGCTCCGGCCACCTTGGCCACGGCCACCGCCGGCGCCTCCAGGTCCTTGTCCTCGTCGTCCTCGCCCAGCGGTGGCTCTGAGGGGACACCACAGGGTCACTGAGTGTCCCCAAGGGCCACCAGCAGGGTTGGGGACACCACAGGGTCCCTGAGTGTCCCCAGGGGCCACCAGCAGGGTTGGGGACACCACAAGGTCACTGAGTGTCCCCAGGGGCCACCAGCAGGGTTGGGGACACCAGAAGGTCCCTGAGTGTCCCCAGGGGCCACCAGCAGGGTTGGGGACACCGCAGGGTCATTGAGTGTCCCCAGGAGCCACCAGCAGGGTTGGGGACACCACAGGGTCACTGAGTGTCCCCAAGGGCCACCAGCAGGGTTGGGGACACCAGAAGGTCACTGAGTGTCCCCAGGGGCCACCAGCAGGGTTGGGGACACCACAAGGTCACTGAGTGTCCCCATGGGCCACCAGCAGGGTTGGGGACACCAGAAGGTCACTGGTGGTGGCTCCTGGAGGACTTGAGGGACATTTAATGTCACCTCCCCTCAGGTGTCACCTGGTGGGACTCAGGGGGACCTGGGGGGGTTTAATGCCACCACGTGTCCCCAGAAGGGACTGGGATGACACTGGGTGACACCGGGAGGACACTGCGGGGGTTTAATGCCACCACCTGTCCCCAGCGTCCCCATGAGGCCACTGGGACCTTCTGATGGCCACCACCGCCATGGGGAGGTGACAACGATGCCACCTCAGATTGAGAGTGGCACTGGGCTCGTCCTGGGGCCATTTCTGATGGCCACCACCACCCACCCTGAACCCTGATGGCCACCACCGCCACAGGGAAGGTGACACTGATGCCACCAGGGATTCTCACCGATCTTCATCTTCCTGAGGGCGGCGTCAGGCTCATCCTGGTTCATCTCCACAATCCCCTGATGGCCACCATGGCCACCACCACCCACCCTGAACCCTGATGGCCACCACCACTGTGGGGAGGTGACAGTGGTGTCACTCACCGATCTTCTTCATCTTGAGGGCGGCATTGGGCTCGTCCCATGGCCACCACCCAACCCTGAACCCTGATGGCCACCATGGCCACCACCCAACCTGAACCCACCACCACAGAGAAGGTGACCCTGATGCCACCAGGGGTTCTCACCGATCTTCATCTTCTTGAGGGCGGCGTCAGGCTCGTCCCATGGCCACCACCCAACCCTGAACCCTGATGGCCACCACGGCCACCACCACCCATCCCTCATGGAAAACCACCACCACAGGGAAGGTGACCCTGATGCCACCACCACAGGGAAGGTGACCCTGATGCCACCAGGGGTTCTCACCATCTTCATCTTCTTGAGGGCGGCATCGGGCTCGTCCCATGGCCACCACCCAACCCTGAAGCCTGATGGCCACCACGGCCACCGCCACCCATCCCTCATGGAAAACCACCACCACAGGGAAGGTGACCCTGATGCCACCACCACAGGGAAGGTGACCCTGATGCCACCAGGGGTTCTCACCGATCTTCATCTTCTTGAGGGCGGCGTCGGGCTCATCCCACGGCCACCACCCAACACTCAACCCACCACCACAGGGAAGGTGACCCTGATGCCACCACCACAGGGAAGGTGACCCTGATGCCACCAGGGGTTCTCACCGATCTTCATCTTCTTGAGGGCGGCGTCGGGCTCGTCGCGGGGCCGCTTGCGCGCCTCGCGCGGGCTGGGCATGCTGCGGGCGATCTCGGCCTGCGGCGTGCCCAGGTCCACCAGCAGCGTGGTGATCTGCGGCTGGAAGTCGCCCGAGGACGGGTGGCGCAGCACGCTCAGCAGGTGCAGCTTCAGGTTCTTGCGCACGCTGCTCACCTGCGACTTGGCCAGCGTGGGCGGCAGGTTGGCTGGGAGGGGACAGGGGACAGGTTGGGGACAGGTTGGGGATATTTGGGAACAGGTCGGGGACAGGTTGGGGACATTTGGGAACAGGTCAGGGACAGGTTGGGGACATTTGGGAACAGGTCAGGGACAGGTTAGGGACATTCAGGGACACCTGCGACTTGGCCAGCATGGGCGGCAGGTTGGCTGGGAGGGGACAGGGATGGGGTTAGGGACAGGTTGGGGACACTTGGGGACAAGCTAGGGACAGGCTGGGGACACCTGCGACTTGGTCAGCGTGGGCAGCAGGTTGGCTACGAGGGGACAGGGGACAGGTTGGGGACACTTGGGGACAGCTGGGAACACCTGGGGACAGCTGGGGACACCTGAGACTTGGCCAGCGTGGGTGGCAGGTTGGCTACGGGGAGAGGGGACAGGTTAGGGACACACGGGGACACCTGGGGACAGCTGGGACATGGCCAATGTCAAAGGCAGGATGGCTACGGGGAGAGGTGACAGGTTGGGGACACCTGCGAACACCTGGGGACACCTGGGGACACCTGGGGACAGCTGGGACCTGGCCAGCATGGGCGGCAGGTTGGCTACGGGGAGAGGGACAGGTTGGGGACAGGTTAGGGACACCTGGGGACACCAGGGGACAGCAGGGATGTTACCATGGAGGGTCTCGTAGGCCTGGATGACCTCGGTCATGAACACGGGGTGACCAGGGGACACCAGGGGACACCTCAGGAACATTACCATGGAGACGTGGATGACCTCAGCCATGGACACGGGGTGACCAGGGACACCAAGAGACACCAAAGGACAACAAGGGGACACCAGGGGACACTGGGGACACCAGGGGACAGCAGATGGCATTACCATGGAGGGTCTCGTAGGCCTGGATGACCTCGGCCATGAACATGGGGACACTGAGGGACACTGGAGGACATTGGGGGACACTGAGGGACACCGGGGGACACTGGGGACGTTACCGTGGAGGGTCTCGTAGGCCTGGATGACCTCGGCCATGAACATGGGCCGCTGGCGGGCAATGGTGGCCAGCGAGCCCAGCGCCGCCGTCAGGTTGATGCTGGAGATGGCCGGGTGCACCATGAACTTGAGCAGCTGCTCCAGCGCCGCCTTGCCCTCCTCCCACAGCACGTCTGGGGACACCGGGGGATGTCACCGACCCACGGGGAGGTCACTGAGGCCCCAACTCGAGGGGTCAGTGGGGTCATCCCACCCCAAATCCCCCTCACTCACCGTACTTGATGACGGGGTGGTCTCAATCCCAAACCCCAAACCCCAAACTCCAAACTCCAAACCCCAAACCCCAAATCTCCAAATCCCCAAATCCCCAAATCCCCAATTCCAAACCCCAAATCCCCAATTCCAAACCCCAAACCCCAAATCCCAAATCCCAACCCCAAACCCCAAATTCCACCCCACACTCACTGTACTTGATGACGGGGTGGTCCCAAACCCCAAACCCCAAATTCCAACCCCAAACCCCAATCTCCCCTCACTCACTGTGCTCGATGACCGGGTGGTTCTGACCCCAATCCCAAACCCCAAACCCCAAACCCAAACTCCACTCACTGTCCTTGATGACGGGGTGGTCCCAAACCCCAAACCCAAACCCCAAACCCCAAACCCAAACCCCAAACCCCAATCCCCAATCCCCAAGCCCCCTCACTCACTGTACTTGATGACGGGGTGATCCCAAACCCCAAACCCCAAACCCAATCCCCAAACCCCAATCCCCAAACCCCAAACCCCAATCCCCAAACCCAATCCCCAAGCCCCCTCACTCACTCACTGTACTTGATGACGGGGTGATCCCAAACCCCAAACCCCAAACCCAATCCCCAAACCCCAAACCCCAAACCCCAATCCCCAATCCCCAATCCCCAAGCCCCCTCACTTACTGTCCTTGATGACGGGGTGGTCCCAAACCTCAATCCCAAACCCCAAACCCCAATCCCCCTCACTCACTGTACTTGATGATGGGGTGGTCCCAATCCCCAAACCCCAAACCCAATCCCCAAACCCCAAACCCCAAACCCCAAACCCCAATCCCCAATCCCCAAACCCAAACCCCAAACCCCAATCCCCAACCCCAAGCCCCCTCACTCACTGTACTTGATGACGGGGTGGTCCCAAACCCCAAACCCCAATCACCAAACCCCAAACCCCAAACCCAAACCCCAAACCCCCTCACTCACTGTCCTTGATGACGGGGTGGTCCCAAACCCCAATCCCCAATCCCCAAACCCCAAACCCAAACCCCAAAACCCCAAACCCCAAACCCCAAACCCCAATCCCCAAACCCCAATCCCCAAACCCCAACCCCAAGCCCCCTCACTCACTCACTGTCCTTGATGACGGGGTGGTCCCAAACCCCAAACCCCAAACCCAATCCCCAAACCCCAAACCCCAAACCCCAAACCCAATCCCCAAGCCCCCTCACTCACTGTACTTGATGACGGGGTGGTCCCAAACCCCGAACCCCAAACCCCAATCCCCAAACCCAATCCCCAAGCCCCCTCACTCACTGTACTTGATGACGGGGTGGTCCCAAACCCCAAACCCCAATCCCCAAACCCCAATCCCCAAACCCCAATCCCCAAACCCCAATCCCCAAATCCCAAACCCAAACCCCAAGCCCCCTCACTCACTCACTGTACTTGATGACGGGGTGATCCCAGACCCCAAACCCCAAACCCAATCCCCAAACCCCAAACCCCAATCCCCAATCCCCAAGCCCCCTCACTCACTGTACTTGATGACGGGGTGGTCCCAAACCCCAAACCCCAAACCCCAATCCCCAAACCCCAAACCCAATCCCCAATCCCCCTCACTCACTGTACTTGATGACGGGATGATCCCAATCCCCAAAGCCCAATCCCCAAAGCCCAATCCCCAAACCCAATCCCCAATCCCCAAACCCCAAACCCCAATCCCAATCCCCAAACCCCAAACCCAAACCCCAATCCCCAATCCCCAAACCCAATCCCCAAGCCCCCTCACTCACTGTACTTGATGACGGGGTGATCCCGAACCCCAAACCCCAAACCCCAAACCCCAATCCCAAACCCCAATCCCCAATCCCCAATCCCCAAACCCCAAACCCCAATCCCCAAACCCCAAACCCCAACCCCAAACCCCAAACCCAAACCCCAATCCCCAATCCCCAATCCCAAACCCCAAACCCCCTCACTCACTGTACTTGATGATGGGGTGGTCCCAAACCCCAATCCCCAATCCCCAAACCCCAAACCCAAACCCCAAAACCCCAAACCCCAAACCCCAAACCCCAATCCCCAAACCCCAATCCCCAAACCCCAACCCCAAGCCCCCTCACTCACTCACTGTCCTTGATGACGGGGTGGTCCCAAACCCCAAACCCCAAACCCAATCCCCAAACCCCAAACCCCAAACCCCAAACCCAATCCCCAAGCCCCCTCACTCACTGTACTTGATGACGGGGTGGTCCCAAACCCCGAACCCCAAACCCCAATCCCCAAACCCAATCCCCAAGCCCCCTCACTCACTGTACTTGATGACGGGGTGGTCCCAAACCCCAAACCCCAATCCCCAAACCCCAATCCCCAAACCCCAATCCCCAAACCCCAATCCCCAAATCCCAAACCCAAACCCCAAGCCCCCTCACTCACTCACTGTACTTGATGACGGGGTGATCCCAGACCCCAAACCCCAAACCCAATCCCCAAACCCCAAACCCCAATCCCCAATCCCCAAGCCCCCTCACTCACTGTACTTGATGACGGGGTGGTCCCAAACCCCAAACCCCAAACCCCAATCCCCAAACCCCAAACCCAATCCCCAATCCCCCTCACTCACTGTACTTGATGACGGGATGATCCCAATCCCCAAAGCCCAATCCCCAAAGCCCAATCCCCAAACCCAATCCCCAATCCCCAAACCCCAAACCCCAATCCCAATCCCCAAACCCCAAACCCAAACCCCAATCCCCAATCCCCAAACCCAATCCCCAAGCCCCCTCACTCACTGTACTTGATGACGGGGTGATCCCGAACCCCAAACCCCAAACCCCAAACCCCAATCCCAAACCCCAATCCCCAATCCCCAATCCCCAAACCCCAAACCCCAATCCCCAAACCCCAAACCCCAACCCCAAACCCCAAACCCAAACCCCAATCCCCAATCCCCAATCCCAAACCCCAAACCCCCTCACTCACTGTACTTGATGATGGGGTGGTCCCAAACCCCAATCCCCAATCCCCAAACCCCAATCCCCAATCCCAATCCCCAAACCCAAACCCCAATCCCCAATCCCCAATCCCCAAACCCCAACCCCAATCCCCAAACCCAATCCCAAACCCCAATCCCCCTCACTCACTGTACTTGATGACGGGGTGGTCGCGCGGGATGCGCTCCAGGCTGACGTCGTTCTCGTGCCGCTTGGGCACGTCGGAGTCGGCCGTGCGCGGCGACAGCGTCACGATCAGCCCCTCCACGAACTTGATGGCGTGCGTGCGGACGCCGTCGTTGTCCGAGTCCAGCAGCAGGATGATGTCGCTGGCCATGGAGGACATCATCTCCCAGCAGGCCTCCTGCAGCTCGCCGATCACCTTGGACTTCACCATCCACTGGGGGATGCCAGAAAACCCCACAAAAAAACCCCCAAAATTAAACCCAGGAATTAAAAGGGTTACCCGTTTTTTTATGGGTCATTACGGTAACCGCGGCGGGCGCCGTGGAAATTTTAAGGGGGTTTTATGGGTAATTACGGTAATTGTATTGGGTGTTAAAGATTCTTTTTTTGCGTAATTATGGTACCAAATATTAAGACTATTTTTATGTGCAACTGGGGTAATTGCTATTAAATACCAAACCAGTTTTTAACTCTAATTACAGTAATTGGTACCAATTATTGTCATGGTAATTGTAAGGTAATTTTTATGGGTAATTATGGTAATTGTATTGGGTGTTAAAGATTCTTTTTATGCTTAATTATGGTACCAAATATTAAGACTATTTTTACATGTAATTATGGTAATTGGTGTGAAATATTAAGGCCACTTTTACATGCAATTACAGTAATTATATTGGATATTAAAGGCTTCTTTACACGCAATTACGGTAATCGGTATTGAAAATTAAGGCCACTTTTATGTGGAATTATGGTAACTGAATTGGCTATTAAAGCCTTTTTAAATATGTAATTATGAAAATTGATATTCAACATTAAGGACACTTTTATGTGGAATTATGGTGATTAGTATCAAACATTTAAGCAATTTTTATCTGAAATTACAGTAATCGGTATCAACTATTGTCATAAACATTGAAGGTGGTTTCTACTAGTAATTACGGTAACCATGTTGGCTATTAAAGGCTTTCTTATGTGCAATAAATTTTAATTAAATTGATCAAATATTAAGACACGTTTTACGTGCAATTATGATAATTGGGATCAAATATTAAGACTATTTTTATGTGCAACTGGGGTAATTGCTATTAAATACCAAACCAGCTTTTAACTGTAATTACAGTAATTGGTACCAATTATTGCCATGGTAATTGTAAGGTAATTTTTATGGGTAATTATGGTAATTGTATTGGGTATTAAAAATTCTTTTTATGTGTAATTATGGTAATTGGGATCAAATATTAAACCTGCTTTTATGTGAATTACGGTAATTGGCAAAGAATAAAAGGCCACTTTTATGTGTAATTACGGTAATTAGTATTAAATATTATAAATATTAAAGACACTTTTAATGTGTAATTGGGATCTAACATTAAAACAATTTTAATCTGTAATTACAGTAATTGGTACCAACTATTGTAATGGAAATTGTAAGGGCATTCTTACAGGTAATTACGATAATTGTATTGGGTATTGAAGACTTTTTAATGTTTAATTATGGTAATTGGTATCAAATATTAAGGCCAGTTCTATCTCCAATTACAGTAATTGGTATTGAATATTAAGGCAAATTTTATGTACAATTCTGGTAATTTTTATCAGATACTACAGCTGGTTTTTGTGCAATTGTGGCACTAATACTTAATACCCAATTGTTAATACATAAAAAAAATTAATATACTCAAAATCATAGCCTACTAAATAACCATTTTAACTTATAACATAAAAGCATAATTCCATATAACTTAATAACAACACACACATAAATAACTCAATACTAACTAAACGGAACGAAATATTAACATTTAACGTCAGCGCTACCAATAAGCAATTAACAAACAAACATTAATTAGCTCAGCATCCCCCTTCCCCAAAACCACCCAATTTAACAAATAAAAAAAAATCCGAATTTTCCCTCTGGTTTGGAGCAGGAACTCGCGGTTTTTTGCGCTGTGGCCCCGCCCGAGCCCCCCGTGGTGTCCCCGGGTGTCCCCTCAGGTGTCCCCCAAGGTGGCCTCACCTGCAGGGCCACCTTGTAGAGCTGGGTCATGGTCAGGATGGCCTTCTTGACCACGTTGACGTTCTCGTCCTTGAGCAGCATGTTCAGGTTGGCCACCAGCTTCAGCAGCAGCTCGATGTCCCTCTTGCTGGGCACGGCAAAAAGCCAATTTATTATTTTTATATCTGCGTCGCCCCAAAGACACAGAAACGGCCCAAAATTCCCATGGAAATGGGTCAAAAATTCCCACCAAAACGGCCCAAAATTGCCACCAAAACAGCCAAAAGATTCCCACCAAAATGGTCCAAAAATTGCCACCAAAACGGCCCAAAATTGCCACCTAAACAGCCAAAAGATTCCCACCAAAATGGTCCAAAAATTCCCACAGAAACGGCTAAAAGGGCCTCAAAATAGCCCAAAAGTTCTCACCAAAATAACCCAAAATTCCCAGCAAAATGGTCAAATAAATTCCTACCAAAATGGGCATAAATATCTAACATTGATATCTATAATATTTTATATCTATAGCATTTATAATAAAGATATAAATATAGATATAAATATAAATATTTTAAGATATTATTGTTATAAGTAGGTCACCCACAAAGACACAAAAAGGGCCCAAAATTCCCATGGAAATGGGTCAAAAATTGCCACCAAAACGGCCCAAAATTGCCACCAAAACAGCCAAAAGATTCCCACCAAAATGGTCCAAAAGTTCCCACCAAGATGGTCCAAAAATTCCCACAGAAACTGCTAAAAGGGCCTCAAAATAGCCCAAAAGTTCTCACCAAAATAACCCAAAATTGCCAGCAAAATGGTCAAATAAATTCCTACCAAAATGGGCACGGCAAAAAGTGAATTTATTATTTTTATATTTGGGTCGCCCCAAACACACAGAAAGGGCCCAAAATTCCCACGGAAATGGGTCAAAAATTCCAACCAAAATGGTGCAAAATTGCCACCAAAATGGCCCAAAAAATTCCCAACAAAACAGCCCAAAATTCTCACTAAAACAGCCCAAAAAATCCCACTAAAACCGGTCAAAATTCCCACAAAAATGGCCAAAAAATTCCCATCAAAACAGCCCAAAAATTCCCACCAAAACAGCCAAAAACTTCCAAGGAAAACAGCCCCAAAATTCCCACCAAAACGGCCCCAAAATTCCCATGGAAATGGCCAAAAATACCCACGGAAACTGCCAAAAAATTCCCATCAAAATGGCCCAAAATTCCCACCAAAATGGCCCAAAAATTCCCACCAAAATGGCTCAAAATTCCCCCAAAAACAGCCCAAAAATTCCCATGAGATGGCCCAAAAATTCCCACCAAAACAGCCAAAAAATTCCAGGGAAAACTGCCCAAAATTCCCATGGAAATGGCCCAAAAATTCCCAGGAAAATTGCACAAAATTCCCACCAAAAGGACACCCAAAAATTCCCAACAAAATTGCCCCAAATTCCCATGGAAATGGCTCAAAATTCCCAACAAAATAGCCCAAAAATTTGCAGGGAAACAGCCCAAAATTCACAACGAAAGGGCTCAAAAATTCCCACCAAAATGGCTCAAAAATTCCCACCAAAATGGCCCAAAAATTTCCACCAAAACGGCCCAAAATTCACAACAAGAGGCCCCAAAAATTCCCACCAAAACGGCCTAAAATTCCCAATAAAACTGGTCCCAAATTCTCAACAAATCGGCCCAAAAATTCCCAGGAAAACTGCCCAAAATTCCCACCAAAAGCACCCAAAAATTTGCAACAAAATGGCTCAAAATTCCCACAGAAACGGCCAAAAATTCCCACCAAAATGGCTCAAAATTCCCATGGAAATGGCCCAAAAATTCCCATGGAAATAGCCCAAAATTCCCTCCAAAAGGACACAAAAATTTGCAATAAAATGGCTCAAAATTCCCATGGAAATGGCCTCAAAACGGCCCAGAAATTCCTACTACAGCTGGTCAGAATTCCCACCAAAATGGGCCAAAATTCCCAGGGAAACTGCCCAAAATTCCCACTAAAGGAGCCTCAAAATTTCCCCCAAAAGAACCTCAAAAATCCCCCCAAAGAAATCCCAAAATTCCACCAAAGCAGCTCCAAAATTCCCACCAAAAGGCTCCAAAAAGCCCCAAAATTCCCCCAAAAATGGCCCCCAAAAAAGCCCTAAAATTCCCCCCAAAAAGCCCCAAATTTTCCCCCAAAACGGCCCCAAAAATCCCAAAATCTCCCCCCAAAAAGCCCCAAAATTCCCCCCAAAATGGCCCCAAAATCCCCATTTTTTGCCCCAAATCTCACCAGGCCTCCTCGATGAACCCCACCACGAATTTCCGCACCTCGATGGATTTGTCGGCCTGGAAGGCGATGATTTCCTGGGGGGAAATGGGGGGTCAGAGAGGGGTGGGGGCGCCCCAAATTCCCCCAAATTCACCCCAAACCTGCCCCAAATTTATCCAAATCCAGCCCCAAATCCAGATCCAAATTCACCCAAACCCATCCCCAAATTCCCCAAAATCCAGCCCCAAATTCACCCCCAAACCCATCCCCAAATTCCCCAAAATCCATCCCCAAATCCAGCCCCAAATTCACCCCAAACCTGCCTGAAATTCCCCCAAATTCACCTCAAATCTGCCCCAAATTTATCCAAATCCATCCCCAAATCCAGCTCCAAATTTCCCCCCAAACCCATCCCAAATTCCCCCAAATTCATCCCCAAATTCCATCCCCAAATCCAGCCCCAAATTCACCCCCAAACCCATCCCCAAATTCCCCAAAATCCATCCCCAAATCCAGCCCCAAATTCACCCCAAACCTGCCTGAAATTCCCCCAAATTCACCCCAAACCTGCCCCAAATTTATCCAAATCCATCCCCAAATCCAGCCCCAAATTCACCCCAAACCTGCCTGAAATTCCCCCAAATTCACCCAAAATCTGCCCCAAATTTATCCAAATCCATCACCAATTCCAGCTCCAAATTCACCCCAAACCCATCCCAAATTCCCCAAATTCATCCCCAAATTCCCCAAATTCCATCCCCAAATCCAGCCCCAAATTCACCCCAAACCTGCCTGAAATTCCCCCAAATTCACCCAAAATCTGCCCCAAATTTATCCAAATCCATCACCAATTCCAGCTCCAAATTCACCCCAAACCCATCCCAAATTCCCCCAAATTCATCCTCAAATTCCCCAAAATCCATCCCCAAATTCCATCCCCAAATTCACCCCAAACCTGCCTGAAATTCCCCCAAATTCACCCAAAATCTGCCCCAAATTCCCCCAAATCCAGCCCCAAATCCAGCTCCAAATTTCCCCCCAAACCCATCCCAAATTCCCCCAAATTCATCCCCAAATTCCCCAAATTCCATCCCCAAATCCACCCCAAACCTGCCTGAAATTCCCCCAAATTCACCCCAAACCTGCCCCAAATTTATCCAAACCCAGCCCCAAATCCACCCCAAACCTGCCTGAAATTCCCCCAAATTCCCCCAAAATCTGCCCCAAATTCCCCAAATCCAGCCCCAAATTCCCACCAAACCCATCCCAAATTCCCCCAAATCTGCCCCAAATTCACCCAAATCCAGCCCCAAATTCCCAAATTCCCAAATCCCCCCCAGCCTCGCTCACATCCAGGAAGTTGTCCAGCAGCGTGGGGTCCTTGTTGATGATCAGCTCCTGCACCTGGGGACACGCGGGGACATCGTGGGGACATCGTGGGGACACCGTGGGGACATCGTGGGACAGAGCCACCCCCTCCAAAATCCCAAATTCCCACCCCAATCCCCAATTTCCCACCCCAAATCCTCATTTATTCCACCCAAATCCCAATTTTCAACCCCAAATCCCAAATTTCCCACCCCAATCCCAAATCTCCCACCCCAAATCCTCATTATTCCACCCCAATCCCAAATTCTCACCCCAATCCCAAATTCCCACCCCAAATTCCCACCCAAATCTCAAATTTCCCACCCCAATCCCAATTTCCCACCCAAATCCCAAATTCTGACCCCAAATTCCCTCCCCAATCCCAAATTCCCACCCCAAATCCTCATTTTCCCACCCCAAATCCCAAATTCCCACCCCAAATCCCAATTCCTACCCCAAATCCTCATTATTCCACCCAAATCCCAATTTCAACCCCAAATCCCAAATTCCCACCCCAATCCCAAATCTCCCACCCCAAATCCTCATTATTCCACCCCAATCCCAAATTCTCACCCCAATCCCAAATTCCCACCCCAAATTTCCCACCCAAATCTCAAATTCCCACCCCAATCCCAATTCCCACCCAAATCCCAAATTCTGACCCCAAATTCCCACCCCAATCCCAAATTCCCACCCCAAATCCTCATTTCCCACCCCAAATCCCAAATTCCCACCCCCAAATCCCAATTCCTACCCCAAATCCTCATTATTCCACCCAAATCCCAATTTCAACCCCAAATCCCAAATTCCCACCCCAATCCCAAATCTCCCACCCCAAATCCTCATTATCCACCCCAACCCCAAATTCTCACCCCAATCCCAAATTCCCACCCCAAATTCCCACCCAAATCTCAAATTCCCACCCCAATCCCAATTCCCACCCAAATCCCAAATTCTGACCCCAAATTCCCTCCCCAATCCCAAATTCCCACCCCAAATCCTCATTTCCCACCCCAAACCCAAATTCCCACCCCAAATCCAATTCCTACCACCAACAAACCTCATTATCCACCCAAATCCCAATTTCAACCCCAAATCCCAAATTTCCCACCCCAATCCCAAATTCCCACCCCAAATCCTCATTATTCCACCCCAATCCCAAATTCTCACCCCAATCCCAAATTCCCACCCCAAATTCCCACCCAAATCTCAAATTCCCACCCCAATCCCAATTCCCACCCAAATCCCAAATTCCCCCCCAATCCCAAATTCCCACCCCAAATCCACATTTTCCCACCCCAAATCCCAAATTTCCCACCCCAAATCCTCATTTATTCCACCCAAATCCCAAATTCCCACCCCAAATCCCAAATTCCCACCCCAAATCCAAATTTCCCCCAAAAATCCCAAATTTCCCTCCCCAATCCCAAATTTCCCACCCCAAATCCTCATTTATTCCACCCAAATCCCAAATTTCTCACCCCAAATCCAAAATTTCCCCCCAAAATCCCATTTATCCCCCTCAAAATCCCATTCCTTCCCCCAAAATCCCATTATTCCCCCGAAAAAATCCCATTTTTCCCCAAAAAATCCCATTTCCTTCCCCCAAAATCCCATTATTCCCCCCAAAAATCCCATTATTCTCCCAAAATCCCATTAATTGCCCCCAAAATCCCATTTCACCAAAAAAATCCCATTCCTTCCCCCAAATTCCCAATTCCCCTCCCAAAATCCCATTATTCCCAAAAAATCCCATTTTCCCCAAAAAATCCCATTTTCCCCAAAAAAACCCATTTCCCCACCCAAAATCCCAATTTCTCCCCCAAAATCCCATTTATTCCCCCAAAATCCCATTTATTCCTCCAAAATCCCATTTATTCCCCCCAAAAATCCCATTTTCCCCAAAAATCCCAATTTCCCCTCCCAAAATCCATTTTCCCCACCAAATCCCAATTTCCTCCCCCAAAAATCCCATTTATTCCCCCAAAAATCCCATTTATTCTCCCAAAATCCCATTAATTGCCCCAAAATCCCATTTTTCCCCAAAAAAAATCCCATTTCCTCCCCCAAATTCCCAATTCCCCTCCCAAAATCCCATTTATTCCCAAAAAATCCCATTTTTCCTCAAAAAATCCCATTTTCCCCTCCCAAAATCCCAATTTCCCCTCCCAAAATTCCCATTTATTCCCCCAAAATCCCATTTTTCCCTCAAAATCCCTTTTCCTCCCCGCAAAATCCCATTTACACCCCCAAAATCCCATTTATTCCTCCAAAATCCCATTTATTCCCCAAAAAATCCAATTTTTTCCCCAAAAAATCCCAATTTCCCCTCCCAAAATCCCAATTTCCCCTCCCAAAATCCCAATCTTCTCCCCCAAAATCCCATTATTCCCCTCCCCAAAATCCCAATTTCCCCTCCCAAAATCCCTTTTTTCCCCTCCAAATCCCAATTTCTTTCCCCAAAAATCCCATTTATTCCCCCAAAAATCCCAATTTCCCCTCCCCAAAATCCCATTTATTCCCCCCCAAAAAATCCCAATTTCCTCACCCAAAAATCCCATTTTTTCCCCAAAAAATCCCATTTATTGCCCCAAACAATCCCATTTATTCCCCCAAAAAATCCCTCTTTTTCCCCAAAAAATCCCATATTTTCCCCTCCAAATCCCAATTTCCCCTCCCAAAATCCCATTTATTCCCCCAAAATCCCATTTATTCCCCAAAAAATCCCATTTTTTCCCCAAAAAATCCCATTTATTGCCCCAAACAATCCCATTTATTCCCCCCCAAAAATCCCATTTTTTCCCCAAAATCCCATTTATTCCCCCCAAAATCCCATTTATTCCCCCAAAAATCCCATTTTTTCCCCAAAAAATCCCATTTATTCCCCCCAAAATCCCATTTATTCCCCCAAAAAATCCCAATTTCCCTTCCCAAAAACCCATTTATTCCCCCAAAAAATCCCATTTATTCCCCAAAAAATCCCATTTTTTCCCCTCCAAATCCCAATTTCCCTCCCAAAATCCCATTTATTCCCCCCAAAATCCCATTTATTCCCCCAAAAAATCCCTCTTTTTCCCCAAAAAATCCCATTTATTCCCCAAAAAATCCCAATTTCCCCTCCCCAAAATCCCATTTTCCCCTCAAAATCCCAATTTCCTCCCCCCAAAATCCCATTTATTCCCTCAAAATCCCATTTATTCCCCAAAAAATCCCAATTTCCCCTCCCCAAAATCCCATTTTCCCCTCAAAATCCCAATTTCCTCACCCAAAAATCCCATTTATTCCCCCAAAATCCCATTTATTCCCCAAAAAATCCCATTTATTCCCCCCAAAATCCCATTTATTCCCCCAAAAATTCAATTTTTTTCCCCATTCCCCTCTCACCTGTCTCAGGATGGAGATTTTCCCCTCGTTCCCAATCAGCGCCGCCTGGTTCAGCAGATCCACCACCTACAAATCCAATTTTTTCACCATTTTTCCCTTTTTTTTCCATTTTTTCCCCATTCCGAGGGGCTCCTCCCATCCCCATTTTTCCTGGTTTTTTCCTGTTTTTTTTTCAGTTTTTTCCCCATTTTTTCCAGTTTTTACCTCATTTTTATCCCATTTTTTTTCCCTTTTCTCCCCATTCCGAGGGGCTCCTCCCATCCCCATTTTCCCTGGTTTTTTCCCGTTTTTTTTCATTTTTTTCCCCATTTTTTCCAGTTTTTACCTCATTTTTTCCCATTTTTCCCTTTTTTTTTTTCCATTTTTTCCCCATTCCGAGGGGCTCCTCCCATCCCCATTTTTCCTGGTTTTTTCCTGAGTTTTTTCCAGTTTTTTCCCCATTTTTTTCCAGTTTTTACCTCATTTTTATCCCATTTTTTTTCCCTTTTCTCCCCATTCCGAGGGGCTCCTCCCATCCTCATTTTTTCCTGTTTTTTTTTTTCAGTTTTTTCCCCATTTTTTCCAGTTTTTACCTCATTTTTTCCCATTTTTCCCTTTTTTTTTTTCCATTTTTTCCCCATTCCGAGGGGCTCCTCCCATCCCCATTTTTCCTGGTTTTTTCCTGGTTTTTTATTCATTTTTTCCCCATTTTTTCCAGTTTTTACCTCATTTTTATCCCATTTTTTTTCCCTTTTCTCCCCATTCCGAGGGGCTCCTCCCATCCCCATTTTCCCTGGTTTTTTCCTGGTTTTTTTTCATTTTTTCCCCATTTTTTCCAGTTTTTACCTCATTTTTTCCCATTTTTCCCTTTTTTTTTTTCCATTTTTTCCCCATTCCGACGGCTCCTCCCATCCCCATTTTTTCCTGTTTTTTCCCCGGTTTTTTATTCATTTTTTCCCCATTTTTTCCAGTTTTTACCTCATTTTTATCCCATTTTTTTTCCATTTTTTCCCCATTCCGAGGGGCTCCTCCCATCCCCATTTTTCCTGGTTTTTTCCTGGTTTTTTTTCAGGTTTTTCCCCATTTTTTCCAGTTTTTACCTCATTTTTATCCCATTTTTTTCCATTTTTTCCCCATTCCAAGGTGCTCCTCCCATCCCCACTTTTCCCATTTTTTCTGGGTTTTGTTTTGGTTTTTTCCCCATTTTTCCCCCTTTTTTCCCCATTTTCCCCCATTTTTAACCCATTCCAAGGTGCTCCTCCCATCCCTCCCATCCCCATTTTTTCCCATTTTTTCCCCATTTTCCCCATTTCTTTTTCAGGATTTTTCCCTATTTTTCCTCTGCTTTTTTTCCCATTTTTTCCCATTTTTTCCCCATTTTCCCCATTTCTTTGCCAGGATTTTTCCCCATTTTTCCTCTGCCTTTTTTCCCCATTTTTTACCCCATTTTTCCAATTTTTTACCCCATTTTTCCCATTTCCAGGATTTTTCCCCATTTTTCCCTATTTGTTTTTTCAGTTTTTTTCCCTATTTTTCCCCCTTTTTTCCCCATTTTTAACCCATTCCAAGGTGCTCCTCCCATCCCTCCCATCCCCATTTTTTCCCATTTTTTCCCCATTTTTCCCATTTCTTTTCCAGGACTTTTCCCCATTCTTCCTGTGCTTTTTTTTCCCATTTTCCCCCCCATTTTTCCCATTTTTAACCCCATTTTTCCCCAATTTCTCTCACCCATTCCCAGGTGCTCCTCCCGTCCCTATTTTTCCCATTTTCTCTTGGGTTTTTTTAGTTTTTTTCCCCATTTTTTCCTGGGTTTTCTCAGATTTTTCCCCATTTTTCCCATTTTCCCCGTTTTCCCCCATTTTTTCCCATTTTCCCCGTGTTTTTACCCGTTCCAAGGTGCTCCTGCCGTCGCTCCCATCCCCATTTTTCCCATTTTTTCTTGGGTTTTTTCCCATTTTTTTTTCCATTTTTTCCTGGTTTTTCCCCATTTTTCCCCATTTTCCCCTTTTTTTCCTCAATTTCCCCCATTTTTCCCCCGTTTTTCCCATTTTTTCCCATGTTTAACCCCATTTTTCCCATTTTCCCCCCCATTTTTCCCATTTTTAACCCCATTTTTCCCCAATTTCTCTCACCCATTCCCAGGTGCTCCTCCCGTCCCTATTTTTCCCATTTTCTCTTGCGTTTTTTCAGTTTTTTCCCCATTTTTTCCTGGTTTTTTTTCAGTTTTTTCCCCATTTTTCCCATGTTTAACCCCATTTTTCCCCATTTCTCACCCGTTCCCAGGTGCTCCTCCCGTCCCTATTTTTCCTATTCTCTCTTGGTTTTTTTTGTTTTTTCCCCATTTTTTCCTGGTTTTTTTCAGTTTTTTCCCCATTTTTCCCATTTTTAACCCCATTTTTCCCATTTTCCCCATTTTTAACCCCATTTTAACCCAATTTTTCCCATTTTTAACCCCACTTTTCCCCATTTTCCTGTGTTTTTACCCGTTCCGAGGTGCTCCTCCCATCCCTATTTTTCCCATTTTCTCTTGCGTTTTTTTAGTTTTTTCTCCATTTTTTTCCTGGGTTTTTTGTCAGTTTTTTCCCCCATTTTTCCCATTTTTAACCCCATTTTTAACCCCATTTTCCCCATTTTTCACCCCATTTTTCCCCCCATTTTCCCCCCATTTTTAACCCCAGTTTTCCCATTTTTAACTCCATTTTTCCCCCCATTTTCCCCATTTTTCCCCATATTTTCCCGTGTTTTTACCCGTTCCGAGGTGCTCCTCCCGTCCCTATTTTTCCCATTTTCTCTTGGTTTTTTTAGTTTTTTCTCCATTTTTTTCCTGGGTTTTTTGTCAGTTTTTTCCCCCATTTTTCCCATTTTTAACCCCATTTTTAACCCCATTTTCCCCATTTTTCACCCCATTTTTCCCCCCATTTTCCCCCCATTTTTAACCCCAGTTTTCCCATTTTTAACTCCATTTTTCCCCCCATTTTCCCCATTTTTCCCCATATTTTCCCGTGTTTTTACCCGTTCCGAGGTGCTCCTCCCGTCCCTATTTTTCCCATTTTCTCTTGGTTTTTTTAGTTTTTTCTCCATTTTTTTCCTGGGTTTTTTGTCAGTTTTTTTCCCCATTTTTCCCATTTTTAACCCCATTTTTAACCCCATTTTCCCCATTTTTCACCCCATTTTTCCCCCCATTTTCCCCCCATTTTTAACCCCAGTTTTCCCATTTTTAACTCCATTTTTCCCCCCATTTTCCCCATTTTCCCCCATATTTTCCCGTGTTTTTACCCGTTCCGAGGTGCTCCTCCCATCCCTATTTTTCCCATTTTCTCTTGGTTTTTTTAGTTTTTTCTCCATTTTTTCCTGGGTTTTTTGTCAGTTTTTTTCCCCATTTTTCCCATTTTTAACCCATTTTTCCCCATTTTCCCCCCGTTTTTCCCCATCTCTCACCCGTTCCGAGGTGCTCCGGCCGTCGCTCCCGGGCTCCTCCTGCCCGGGCCGGGGGCTCGGCCCCTCCTGAGCCCCGGCCATGGCCCCGCGCGGACCCCAGACCCAAATGGGACCCTATGGAGAGACCCCAGACCCAAAATAACCCCATGGAGACCCCATGGAGACCCCAGACCCAAAATAAACCCACAGAGACCCCATTGAGACCCCAGACCCACACGGGAACCTGGAGAGACCCCAGACCCAAAATAAACCCATGGAGACTCCATGGAGACCCCAGACCCAAATGGGAACCTGGGAGAGACCCCAGACCCAAAATAACCCCACGGAGACCCCAGACCCAAATGGGACCCCGCAGAGAGAGACCCTAAAGAGACCCCAGAGAGACCCCAGACCCAATAGAGACCCTACCGGGACCCTACAGAGACCCCATGGAGACCCCAGACCCAACAGAGACCCTGCAGGGACCCTACAGAGACCCCAGACCCAACAGAGACCCTACAGGGACCCTACAGAGACCCCATGGAGACCCCAGACCCAACAGAGACCCTGCAGGGATCCTGTAGCGACCCCAGAGAGACCCTGTAGAGACCCCAGACCCAAAAGGGGCGCTATAGAGACGCCACAGGGAGAGACCCCAGACCCTTTAGATATCCCACAGATCCCTATCGATCCCCTCTAGCCCCCTTATCGATCGTTATCGATTCCCATCCCCCCCCACCGCTCCCGCGCTCTCCGCGTCTCCCCCCGGCCCCTGCGGGCCCCGAGCCCCCTCCCCACGCGCTATACCCCCTTATCGATCCCCTATTTCCCCCTTATCGATCGTTATCGATCGTTATCGATTCCCATCCCCCCTCACCGCTCCCGCGCTCTCCGCGTCTCCCCCCGGCCCCTGCGGGCCCCGAGCCCCCTCCCCACCCGCTATACCCCCTTATCGATCCCCTATTTCCCCCTTATCGATCGTTATCGATTCCCATCCCCCCCTCACCGCTCCCGCGCTCTCCGCGTCTCCCTCCGGCTCCTGCGGGCCCCGAGCCCCCTCCCCACGCGCTATACCCCCTTATCGATCCCCTATTTCCCCCTTATCGATCGTTATCGATTCCCATCCCCCCCTCACCGCTCCCGCGCTCTCCGCGTCTCCCCGCGCGCCGCTCCCGCGCGCCGCTGACGTCACCGGCGCGCGACGCGAGAAGGGGGCGTGGTTTCATCGCTTGGCCCCGCCCCTCCCGCACGTCACGGGGAGGGAGAGAAGGCGAGATCGACGTGGGGAGGGGGAGCGCCCGAAATTTGGGGAACAATCCCCCCCCCCCCCCCAAAAAATCCTTCCTGTATCCACCAGACCCCCCCCAAATTAGCGGGACCCCTCCCCAAAATACCGAGATCCCCCAAAAGTATCGGGACCGCCCCCAAAAATCTCCCCAGAGACCCTGAGACACCCCCCCCCCCAAAAACACTCCCATATCCCCTGAGATCCCCCCCAAAAAATACCGGGACCCCCCCCAAAACCCTCTCATAGACCCTGAGACCCCCCCCCCCAGATGTCGGGACCACCCCCCTAAAAAACTCCACATAGACGCTGAGACCTCCCAAAACACCGGGACCACCCCGCTAAAAAAACCCCATATTCCCTGAGACCCCCCCCAAAACACCGGGACCACCCCGCTAAAAAAACCCCATATTCCCTGAGACCCCCCCAAAACACCGGGACCACACCCCCCAAAAACCTCCCCATATCTCTGAGAACCCCCCCCAAACACTGAGACCCCCCCCAAAATACCGAGATCCCCCAAAAGTATCGGGACCACCCCTCAAACCCCTCCCCTTAGACCCTGAGACCCCCCACAAAATACCGAGATCCCCTCTATCCCCCCCCCCCCCCGCTCTCCCCGAACATGGTACGGCCCAAGCCACGCCCCGTTTGAAGCCTCGTCCAATCAGCGCAGCCTCTCCCGCTGGCCACGCCCCCCCGCGCGAGCCGCCGGCAGCGAGGTGCGAAGGCGGGGAGGGGGGGGGGAATCCGAGACCCCCCAAAATTGAGACCCCTCCCCACAATTTGGGACCCTCACCCCAAAATTGGGACCCCCACCCTAAATTGGGTGCGCACCCCAAAATTGGGACCCCCACCCCAAAATTTGCCCCCCCAAAATGCCCCCAAGGCCTGGGATTGCCCCAATTCCAGGGCCTGGGAATGGTTCCAAAATGGGGACCCCTCCCCAAAATAGCGACCCCACCCCAAAATGGGGACCCCTCCCCAAAATTGGGACCCCTCCCCAAAATGGCGACCCCACCCCAAAATTGAGAGCCCTCCCCAAAATGGGACCCCACCCCAAAATGGGGACCCCACCCCAAAATTGCGACCCCACCCCAAAATGGGGACCCCTCCCAAAATAGGGACCCCCACCCCAAAATTGGGACCCCCATCCTAAAACTGGGACCCCTCCCCAATATTGGAGCCCCTCCCCAATACTGGGACCCCTCCCCTAAGCTGGGACCCCCGCCCCAAAACTGGGACACCTCCCCAGAATTGAGGCCCCTCCCTTAAACTGGGACCCCACCCCAAAATCGGGACCCCTCCCCAATATTGGACCCACCCCCAAAACTCGGATGCCCTCCCCAAAATTGAGACCCCACCCCAAAATTGGGACCCCCATCCTAAAATTGGGACCCCTCCCCAAAACTGGGGCCCCATCTCAATATTGGACCCCCCCCCCCACGCAAAATTTGGGCCCCCCACCCTTAAATTGGGACCCCTCCCCAAAAGTGGGGTTGGGATCTGCGGGGCCTCGGATCTCACCGCAGCTTCGGGACCCCTCCCCAAAAAGGGGTCGGGACCCCCCAAAAAGGGGTCGGGACCCCCCCCCAGGATGGAGCCCCCGACCTGCGGCAGCCCCGGAGAGTGGCACCGGTGAGGGGGGGACAGCCTGGGACACCCCGATGTCACCGGGGTCCCCAGTGTCCCCCAATGTCCCCCCAATGTCCCCCCAATGTCCCCAATGTCCCCAATGTCCCCAGTGTCCCCAGTGTCCCCAGTGTCCCCCAATGTCCCCAATGTCCCCCAATGTCCCCCAATGTCCCCAATGTCCCCATTGTCCCCAGTGTCCCCAGTGTCCCCAGTGTCCCCCAATGTCCCCAGTGTCCCCCCAATGTCCCCAATGTCCCCAATGTCCCCATTGTCCCCAGTGTCCCCCAATGTCCCCCCAATGTCCCCCCAATGTCCCCCCAATGTCCCCCAATGTCCCCCAATGTCCCCAATGTCCCCCCAGTGTCCCCAATGTCCCCCAATGTCCCCCAGTGTCCCCCAGTGTCCCCCCAGTGTCCCCAATGTCCCCAATGCCCCCAGTGTCCCCCCAATGTCCCCAATGTCCCCAATGTCCCCCATGTCCCCAATGTCCCCCATGTCCCCAATGTCCCCAATGTCCCCAGTGTCCCCCCAATGTCCCCCAATGTCCCTGCTCTCCCCCCAATGTCCCCCAATGTCCCCAATGCCTCAATGACCCCCAATGTCCCCCAATGTTCCCCCAATGTCCCCAATGTCCCCAACACCCCACAATGTCCCTATCACCCCCTCGATGTCCCCAGTGTCCCCAATGCCCCCAATGTCCCCAATGTCCCCACTGTCCCCAATACCCCTGATGTCCCTATCACCCCTGATGTCCCCAATGTCCCCGCTGTCCCCCCAATGTCCCCAATGTCCCCAATGCCTCAATGAACCTCCATGTCCCCAATGTCCCCCCAATGTCCCCAATGTCCCCCCAATGTCCCTGCTGTCCCTTCAATGTCCCCAGTGTCCCCAGTGTCCCCAATGTCCCCAATCCCCCCAATCCCCCCAGTGTCCCCAGTGTCCCCAGTGTCCCCAGTGTCCCCAATGTCCCCAGTGTCCCCAGTGTCCCCAGTGTCCCCAGTGTCCCCAATCCCCCCAGTGTCCCCAGTGTCCCCTCAGTGTCCCCAATCCCCCCAGTGTCCCCAGTGTCCCCAGTGTCCCCAGTGTCCCCAGTGTCCCCAATCCCCCCAGTGTCCCCAGTGTCCCCAGTGTCCCCAATGTCCCCAATGTCCCCAATCCCCCCAATCCCCCCAGTGTCCCCAGTGTCCCCAGTGTCCCCAATTGTCCCCAATCCCCCCAGTGTCCCCAGTGTCCCCAATGTCCCCTCAGTGTCCCCGCTGTCCCCAGTGTCCCCAGTGTCCCCCAATGTCCCCAGTGTCCCCCCAATGTCCCCAATGTCCCAATGTCCCCATTGTCCCCAGTGTCCCCCAATGTCCCCCAATGTCCCCCCAATGTCCCCCCAATGTCCCCCAATGTCCCCAATGTCCCCCCAGTGTCCCCAATGTCCCCCAATGTCCCCCAGTGTCCCCCAGTGTCCCCCCAGTGTCCCCAATGTCCCCAATGCCCCCAGTGTCCCCCCAATGTCCCCAATGTCCCCAATGTCCCCCATGTCCCCAATGTCCCCCATGTCCCCAATGTCCCCAATGTCCCCAGTGTCCCCCCAATGTCCCCCAATGTCCCTGCTCTCCCCCCAATGTCCCCCAATGTCCCCAATGCCTCAATGACCCCAATGTTCCCCCAATGTTCCCCCAATGTCCCCAATGTCCCCAACACCCACAATGTCCCTATCACCCCCTCGATGTCCCCAGTGTCCCCAATGCCCCAATGTCCCCAATGTCCCCACTGTCCCCAATACCCTGATGTCCCTATCACCCCTGATGTCCCCAATGTCCCCGCTGTCCCCCCAATGTCCCCAATGTCCCCAATGCCTCAATGAACCTCCATGTCCCCAATGTCCCCCCAATGTCCCCAATGTCCCCCCAATGTCCCTGCTGTCCCTTCAATGTCCCCAGTGTCCCCAGTGTCCCCAATGTCCCCAATCCCCCCAATCCCCCCAGTGTCCCCAGTGTCCCCAGTGTCCCAATCCCCCCAGTGTCCCCAGTGTCCCCAGTGTCCCCAATGTCCCCAGTGTCCCCAGTGTCCCCAGTGTCCCAGTGTCCCCAATCCCCCCAGTGTCCCCAGTGTCCCCTCAGTGTCCCCAATCCCCCCAGTGTCCCCAGTGTCCCCAGTGTCCCCAGTGTCCCCAGTGTCCCAATCCCCCCAGTGTCCCCAGTGTCCCCAGTGTCCCCAATGTCCCCAATGTCCCCAATCCCCCCAATCCCCCCAGTGTCCCCAGTGTCCCCAGTGTCCCCAATCCCCCCAGTGTCCCCAGTGTCCCCAATGTCCCCTCAGTGTCCCCGCTGTCCCCAGTGTCCCCAGTGTCCCCAGTGTCCCCAATCCCCCCAGTGTCCCAATCCCCCAGTGTCCCCAGTGTCCCCAATGTCCCCCTCAGTGTCCCCGCTGTCCCCAGTGTCCCCAGTGTCCCCAGTGTCCCCAATCCCCCCAGTGTCCCCAATCCCCCCAGTGTCCCCAGTGTCCCCAGTGTCCCCTCAGTGTCCCCGCTGTCCCCGCTGTCCCCAGGTCCCCCCGGGACTGGCGCTCGCTGCTCCCCGAGTTGGCCCAGATGGTGCCCTGGCCCCGCGGCGGGGAGGGGCGCGCTCCGAGGTACGGGGGGGACACTTGGGGACACCGAGGGGACACGGGGGGGGGACATGGGGGGCATCAAAGGGACATCGAGGGGACACTGGGGGGAAATGGGGGGGACATCGAGGGGACATTGAGGGGACATGAAAGGGACATGAGGGGACACTGGGGGACACCTGGGGGGGACATTGAGGGGACATGGAGGAGACGTGGGGGACATCGAGGGGACATCGAGGGGACATCGAGGGGACACTGGGGGGGACATGGGGGGGGGACATGGGGGCCATCAAAGGGACATCGAGGGGACATTGATGGGGACATTGAGGGGACATCGAGGGGACACACCTGGAGGGAACACCGAGGGGACACCTGGTGGGGACATGGGGACACCTCAGGGACATCGAGGGGAGGTGACACCAAGGGCAGAGGTGACACCGAGGGCAGGTGACACCAGGGGGAGGTGACACCGGGGACAGGTGACACCAGGGACAGCTGACATTGGAGACAGGTGACATTGGGGACAGGTGACACTGTGAGGTGACACTGGGGACAGGTGACACTGTGAGGTGACACCAGGGGTAAGTGACACTGGGGACAGGTGGCACTGGGGGACAGGTGGCACTGGGGACAGGGCACGGGGAGGTGACACTGGGGACAGGTGACACCGAGGACAGGTGACACTGTGAGGTGACACCAGGGGGAGGTGACGATGGGGCCAGGTGACACGGGGACAGGTGACACTGTGAGGTGACACCGGGAACAGGTGACACCAAGGTAGGTGACACTGTGAGGTGACACCAAGGACAGGTGACACTGGGGCCAGGTGACACCAAGGACAGAGGTGACATGGGGAGGTGACACTGTGAGACAGGTGACGTGGGGCCAGGTGACACTGTGAGGTGACACTGTGAGGTGACACTGGGGCCAGGTGACGCTGGGGACAGGTGACACCGAGGACAGGTGACACTGAGGCCAGGTGACACTGTGAGGTGACACTGGGACAGGTGACGCTGTGAGGTGACGCTGGGACAGGTGACACGGGGCCAGGTGACACCGAGGACAGGTGACGCTGTGAGGTGACACTGGGGCTAGGTGACACTGTGAGGTGACACTGTGAGGTGACACTGGGACAGGTGACACGGGGCCAGGTGACACTGTGAGGTGACACAGGGACAGGTGACACCGGGGCCAGGTGACACCAAGGACAGGTGACACTGTGAGGTGACACAGGGCCAGGTGACACAGGGCCAGGTGACACTGTGAGGTGACACTGTGAGGTGACACAGGGACAGGTGACACCGGGGCCAGGTGACACCAAGGACAGGTGACACTGTGAGGTGACACTGGGGCCAGGTGACACTGTGAGGTGACACTGGGACAGGTGACACGGGGCCAGGTGACACTGTGAGGTGACACTGTGAGGTGACACAGGGCCAGGTGACACTGGGACAGGTGACACGGGGCCAGGTGACGCTGAGGTGACGCTGCGAGTGGCAGCGCTGTCCCCGCAGGTGCAGGTGCTGCAGAACGTTCTGGGCTACCTGCAGTTCCTGCAGCAGCGCGTGCGGGCGGCGCGGGCGGCAGCGGGTGACAGACGGACCCCCACCCAAATGGGGACCCCCACCCAAACCGGGACCCCCACCCAAATGGGGACCCCACCCAAATGGGGACCCCCCCCACCCAAATGGGGACCCCCACCCAAATGGGGACCCCCCCACCCAAACTGGGACCCCAACCAAACTGGGACCCCACCCAAATGGGGACCCCAACCAAACTGGGACCCCACCCAAATGGGAACCCCCACCAAAACTGGGACCCCCACCCAAATGGGGACCCCCACCCAAATGGGGACCCCCCCACCCAAATGGGGACCCCCACCCAAATGGGGACCCCCACCAAAACCGGGACCCCCACCCAAATCGGGACCCCCACCCAAACTGGGACCCCAACCCAAATGGGGACCCCCCCAACCAAATTGGGGACCCCCACCCAAATGGGGACCCCACCCAAATTGGGGACCCCCACCCAAATGGGGACCCCCACCCAAACTGGGACCCCCCCACCCAAATTGGGACCCCTCCCCAAATCGGGACCCCCACCCAAATGGGGACCCCCCACCCAAATCAGGGACCCCTCCCCAAATCGGGACCCCCACCCAAACCGAGACCCCACCCAAATGGGGACCCCCCACCCAAATCAGGGACCCCTCCCCAAATCGGGACCCCCACCCAAACCGGGACCCCACCCAAACCGGGACCCCTCCTCAAATCGGGGACCCCTCCTCAAATCGGGACCCCCACCCAAACCGGGACCCCTCCTCAAATCGGGGACCCCTCCCCAAATCGGGACCCCCACCCAAACCGGGACCCCAACCCAAACTGGGGACCCCCACCCAAACTGGGACCCCAACCCAAACTGGGGACCCCCACCCAAATGGGGGCCCCAACCCAAATCAGGGACCCCTCCCCAAATTCGGGACCCTCCCCAGTTTAGGGATCCCTCCCCAAATTCTGGGACCCCTTCAGCCCCTCCAGACCCCTCCCCAAATTATCCCGACCCCCAAAAAACCCCAAAATCCCCTAAAATCCCCCCAAAATCCCCCTCAAATCCCCTTTAGACCCCCCCAGACCCCTCCCCAAATAATCCTGACCCCCCAAAAAACCCCCAAAACCCCAAAATCCCCTAAAATCCCCCCAAAAATCCCCCCCAAAATCCCCCTCAAATCCCCTTTAGACCCCCCCAGACCCCTCCCCAAATAATCCTGACCCCCCAAAAAACCCCCAAAACCCCAAAATCCCCTAAAATCCCCCCAAAAATCCCCCCCAAAATCCCCCTCAAATCCCCTTTAGACCCCCTCAGACCCCTCCCCAAATAATCCTGACCCCCAAAAAACCCCAAAATCCCCTTAAATCCCCCCAAAATCCCCCAAAATCCCCTTTAGACCCCCCCAGACCCCTCCCCAAATAATCCTGACCCCAAAAAAAACCCCAAAATCCCCTAAAATCCCCCCAAAATCCCCCCCAGGCCTCTCCCCCTGCGGGGACACCTCGGAGCCGCCCCCCCCCAGCCTTGGGGACACCGAGCCCAGGTGGGGACACTTGGGGACACTTGGGGACATTTGGGGACATTTGGGGACATTTTGGGGACACTTGGGGACACTTGGGGACATTTTGGGGACATTTGGGGACATTTGGGGACACTTGGGGACACTTGGGGACATTTTGGGGACATTTGGGGACATTTGGGGACACTTGGGGACACTTGGGGACATTTTGGGGACATTTGGGGACATTTTGGGGACATTTTGGGACTTTTTTTGTGGGGGGATTTGGGGGAAATTTGGGGATTTAGGGGTTAAATTTTGAGGGGAAATTTTGGGGGTTTTGGGGGCTGAAATTTGGGGGGTTCAGGGGAAAGATTTTGGGGTTTTCAGGGGAAATTTGGGGAGGTTTGGGGTGGAAATTTTGGGGGGATTTGGGGGAAATTTAAGGATTTAGGGGTTAAATTTTGAGGGGGAATTTTGGGGGTTTTGGGGTGAAATTTGGGGGGTTCTGGGGAAAGATTTTGGGGTTTTCAGGGGAAATTTGGGGAGGTTTTGGGGGGAAATTTTGGGGGGATTTGGGGGAAATTTGGGGATTTAGGGGTTAAATTTTTGAGGGGAAATTTTGGGGTTTTTTGGGGCTGAAGTTTGGGGGGTTCAGGGGAAAGATTTTGGGGGTTTTTTGGGGGGGATTTGGGGGAAATTTGGGGATTTAGGGGTTAAATTTTGAGGGGAAATTTTGGGGGTTTTGGGGGTGAAATTTGGGGGGTTCTGGGGAAAGATTTTGGGGTTTTCAGGGGAAATTTGGGGAGGTTTGGGGTGGAAATTTTGGGGGGATTTGGGGGAAATTTAAGGATTTAGGGGTTAAATTTTGAGGGGGAATTTTGGGGGTTTTGGGGGTGAAATTTGGGGGGGTCTGGGGAAAGATTTTGGGGTTTTCAGGGGAAATTTGGGGAGGTTTTGGGGGGAAATTTTGGGGGGATTTGGGGGAAATTTGAGGATTTAGGGGTTAAATTTTTGAGGGGGAATTTTGGGGTTTTTTGGGGGTGAAATTTGGGGGGTTCTGGGGAAAGATTTTGGGGTTTTCAGGGGAAATTTGGGGAGGTTTTGGGGGGAAATTTTGGGGGGATTTGGGGTGAAACGTGGGGGTTTTGAGAGGGTTCAATGGGAAAATTTGGGGAGGTTTTGGGGGGAAATTTTGGGGGGATTTTGGGGGAAAATTTTGAGGGGAAATTTTGGGGGGTTTTGTGGAGAATTTGGGGAAAAAAATTCCGAGGGTTTTTTTTTTTTTTTTTGAGCTATTTTTGTGAAATTTTGATTTATTTTTTGTGTTTTCGAGGTGAAATTTTGGGATCTTTGGGCAAAATGTTGGGGATTTTACGGGGGGATTTTGTGGTGGTTTTGGGGAGAAATTTTGCAATTATTTTTGGGGTTATTTTTGTGAAATTTTGGTTTATTTATTTGTTTTTAAGGTGAAATTTTGACCGTTTTGAGGGGAAATTTTGGGGAATTTTGAGGAGAAATTTTGCAGTTATTTTTTTGCCTTTTAAATCAAAATTTCGATTTATTTTCTTGTATTTTCAAAGTGAAAGTTTGGGTTTTCGTGGTGAAATTTTGATGGTTTTGAGGGGAAATTTTGGGGAATTTTGAGGAGAAATTTTGCGGATATTTTTTTGCCTTTTAAACCAAAATTTCGTTTTATTTTCTTGTATTTTCAAGGTGAAAGTTTGGGGTTTTTGTGGTGAAATTTTGATGGTTTTGAGGGGAAATTTTGGGATCTTTGGGGTGAAACGTTGGGGATTTTAGGGGGGATTTTATGGAGAAATTTTACAATTATTTTGGGGCTTATTTTTGTAAAATTTTTTTTTTTTTTTTTGTGTTTTCGAGGCGAGATTTTTGGTGGCTTCGAGGCGAAATTTTGGGGGGTTTTGAGGAGAAATTTCGGAGTTATTTTTTCGGGCTTTTTTGATCAGAATTTTGATTTTTTTTTTTTTTTTTTTTTTTGGTCTTTTTGAGTTG
Organism: Ammospiza maritima maritima; assembly: GCA_036010785.1. NCBI lineage: Eukaryota > Metazoa > Chordata > Aves > Passeriformes > Passerellidae > Ammospiza > Ammospiza maritima. Next base: position 635,749 of record CM069697.1, on the reverse strand, counting down.
CAATTTTTTTTATTTTTTTTGCTTTTTGATGCAAAATTTTGGGGTATTTCCCCCCCCCAATCCCCAGGGAGGAAGAAGAGGAGGAAGAGGAGGAGGAGGAGGAGGGGGAGGGGGACACCAGTCCCTGGCTCTGCCCAACTGGGCCGGACTGGGAGCCCCCCCTGAGCCCCCCCCAGCCCCGGGGGGGGGTCCTGGGGCTCAGCCCCTCCCTCTTCACCCCCCCCGAGCCCCCCGAGCCCCCCGAGGGCGTCGTCAGAGGTGGGCAAGGCAAAATTTGGGATTTTGGGGATTTTTGGGGATTTTTTTGGGCGTTTTTGTGGAGGAATATTTGGGGAAATTTTGATTTTTTTTTTTACTTTTTGTTTTGTGGTTTTTTTTTTTTTTTTGGGGGGGGGTTTGATGGGATTTGGGGCCTTTTTCCTTTTTTGTCATTTTTTTGGAGGGATTTGGGGTTTTGGGGTTATTTCTGTGGTTTTTGGGGGAGGTTTGGTGAAATGTTTTTGGTGGGATTTTGGGGAAATTTGGTTTTTTTATATTTTTCATGGTTTTTTTAATGAAGTTTGGGGGCAAATTTTTGTGAAATTTTGGTTTTTGCGGGGGGATTGGGGGATTTGGGGTTGTTTTTCTATTTTTTTAGGGATTTTGGCGGGGATTGGGAGAAATTTGGGGTTTTTAATGTTTTTGTGGTTGTTTTTTTGGGAGATTTTTAGGTGGAAAATTTGAGATTTTTTGGGGGGGGGAATTGGGGAGATTTTTGAGATTTTTTGGGTTATTTTTGTCGGGTTTTTTGGGGGGGTTTTGGGGGATTTGGGGTTGTCCCCTCCCCCCGCTCGGTGTCACTTTGTGTCCCCTCCCCCCCTCCCAGAGCTGTTCCCGGATGCGCAGCTCAGCCCCCAGGTGGGTGCTGGCCCCTCCCCCCATCGCTGTCACCTCCCCATTGTCACCACCCCCATTGTCACCTCCCCCATTGTCACCTCCCCCATTGTCACCTCCTTATTGCCATCCCCGGTGCCACCCTCATTGTCACCTCTCCATTGTCACCTCCCCATTGTCACCACCCCCATTGTCACCTCTCTCATTGTCACCTCCCCAATGCCACCCTCATTGCCACCTCCCCATTGTCACCTCCCTATTGCCATCCCCGGTGTCACCTTCATTGTCACCTCCCTGGTGTCACCTTCCTATTGCCACCCCCCATTGTCACCTCCCCATTGTCACCTCTCTCACTGTCACCTCCCCGGTGCTACCCTCATTGTCACCTTCCCATTGTCACCACCCCCATTGTCACCTCCCTATTGCCATCCCCATTGTCACCTCCCTCATTGTCACCCCCCCATTGTCACCTCCCTGGTGTCACCTCCCTGGTGTCACCTCCCCATTGTCACCCCCCCCATTGTCACCCCCCCAGTGTCACCCTCATTGTCACCCCCCCATTGTCACCCCCCCCATTGTCACCTCTCTCGTTGTCACCACCCCCATCGTCACCTCCCCATTGTCACCTCCCTATTGCCATCCCCGGTGTCACTCTCATTGTCACCTCCCTATTGTCACCTCTCCCATTGTCACCTCCCCAGTGTCACCCTCATTGTCACCCCCCCCCATTGTCACCTGCCCTTGAGTGCCACCCCAATGCCACCCTCGGTGCCAGCTGTCAGTGTCACCGTCAGTGCCACCTCAATGCCACCCTCAGTGTCACTCCCAGTGCCACCTCCCTGCTCTCGGTGTCACCCTCAGTGTCACCTTCAATGCAACCCCAGTGTCACTTTGCTGCTCTCGGTGTCACCCTCATTGTCACCCTCAATGCCACCACAATGCCACCCTCAAGTGTCACCCTCAGTGTCACCCTCAATGCCTCTCTCAGTGCCACCTCCCTCCCTGCAGTGTCACCTCCCAGTGCCACCTTCCTGCCCTCAGTGCCACCCTCAGTGCCACCCTCAGTGCCACCCTCAGTGCCACCTCGGCGTCACCCCCAGTGCCACTTCCCTGCTTCCAGTGCCACCCTCAGTGCCACCCTCAGTGCCACCCTCAGTGCCACCTCGGCGCCACCTCCCTCGCCTCAATGTGCCCTCCCGGTGCCACCTCAGTGTCACCCCCAGTGCCACTTCCCTGTCCTCAGCGTCACCTCAATGCCACCCTCAGTGCCACCTCCCTGCCCTCAGAGTTACCCAGCCAGTGTCACCCTCATTGTCACCCCAGCGTCACCCTCATTGTCACCCCAGTGCCACTTCCCTGTCCTCAATGCCACCCTCACTGTCGCCTTCCTCCTCCCTCTGATGTCACCCCTGTGTCACACCGGTGCCACCTCTCTGTCCCCACAGGACCCGGTGGCCCCCGGTGGCCCTGAGGGGACCCGCGGCCGGGGACAGGGACACAGACAGGGACAGGGACAGGGACAGGGACAGGGACAAGGACAGGGACAGGGACAGGGACAGGGACAGGGACGTCCCCCGCAAGCGCAAGTGCGTCAACGGCTTCATCATGTTCTGCCGCGTGAACCGGCGCGAGTACATGAGGTGACACCCGGGGACATCGGGGACATTGGGGACATCGGGGGTGTTGGGGGGATGTGGGGACATCGGGGACATTGGGGTCACCTGGGGCACACTGGGGAAATGGGGGTTACGGGGACATTGGGGACATTGGGGACATTGGGGAGCGGCTTCATCGCGTTCTGCCGCGTGAATCGGCGCGAGTACATGAGGTGACACCTGGGGACATCGGGGACACTGGGGGTGTTGGGGACATCGGGGGGGTGTGGGGACATTGGGGACATTGGGGGGATATGGGGATATTGGGGGTTATTGGGACATTGGGATGTTGGGGACACTGGGGACTTGGGGGACATTGGGGGACTTGGGGGACATTGGAGGCCTTGGGGACATTGGGGACATTGGGGACATTGGGGACACTGGGGAGCGGCTTCATCACGTTCTGCTGTGTGAACTGGTGCGAGTACATGAGGTGACACCTGGGGACGTGGGGGACATCGGGGACATTGAGGACACGTGGGGACACTGGGGACATTGAGGGCATTGGGGACATTGGGGGGACAATTGGGATGGGGGTGTTGGGGACATTGGGGACAATGGGGACGCTGGGGACAATTGGGGGCAGTTGGGGGATACGGGGGTATGGAGTTATTTGGGATGTTGGGGACATTGGAGACATTGGGGGACATTGGGGACACTGGGGACAATTGGGGTGATGTGGGGACATTGGGACATTGGGGACACTTGGGGACTTTGGGGGTTATGGGGATAATTGGGGGATATGGGGGTATGGGGACCCTGGGGACATCTGGGGACATCTGGGGACATTGGGGACATGGAGGGGACATTGGGGGGATGTGGGGACATTGGGGACATTGGTGTACGGGGGACAATGGGGACATTGGGGACACAGGGGAGTGGCTTCATCACGTTCTGCCACGTGTACATGAGGAGACACCTGGGGACATTGGGGACACCTGGGGACATTTGGCACATCGGGGACATTGGGGACACTGGGGATATGGGGACTTAGGGGACATTGTGGGGACATTGGGGACATTGGGGACAGTTGGGGGACGTGGGGACATTGGGGACTTTGGGGACATTGGAGGACATTGGGGACGCTTGGGGGTCACAGGAACATTGGGGTTATGGGGACACCTGGGGACGTTTGGGGACACAGGGGGACACTGAGGTCATTGGAGGCATTGGGGACACTGGGGACACTGGGGACATCTGGGGACATTGGGGACATTGGGGACAGCGAGGTGCGCAGGGAGGGGACAATGGAGGGGACACTGAGGGGGACACGGGGACGATGGCGATGGGGGGGGCACCTTGGGGACACCTGAGGACCCTGGGGAGGTGACACGGGGGGGGGGGGGTTGGTGACGCTTTGGTGGCACTTTGGTGGCACTTTGGTGGCACTTTGGTGACACTGAGGTGACAGCGCCATCCCCGGCCTCACCTCCACGGCGGCCACGCGGGACCTGGCCCAGCTCTGGCGCAGCCTCAGCCCCGAGGAGCGCCGCCCCTACTGGTTCGTACTGGTTCGGACTGGTTTGGACTGGTTTATACTGGTATGTGCTAGTCTGGACTGGTTCGTACTGGTTCGTACTGGTTCGGACTGGTTTGGGCTGGTTTGGGCTGGTTTGGGCTGGTTTGGAGGGGTTCATACTGGTTTGGACTGGTTTATACTGGTATGTGCTAGTCTGGACTGGTTCGTACTGGTTTAGACTGGTTTGGACTGGTTTGGGCTGGTTTGGAGAGGTTTGGACTGGTTTGGGCTGGTTTAGAATGGTTCATACTGGTTTGGAGGGGTTTGGCTTGTTTTTTACTGGTTTGGACTGGTTTGGACTGGCTTGTAACGGTTCATACTGGTTTGGGGTGGTTTGTGCTGGTTTATACCGGTTTTTACTGGTTTGTACCGGTCCATACTGATTTACACTGGGATCCCTCGCAGTCTGGTCCGTACCGGTTTATCTTGGTTCATACTGGTCCGTACTGGTCCATACTGGTTTATACTGGTTTATACTGGTTTATAGTGGTTTATACTGGTTTATACTGGTTTATACTGGTTTATAGTGGTCCCGCAGCCGGCGTGCGGCATTTCAGCCTCCAGCACGACTGGATGGACTGGTCCATACTGGTCCATACTGGTCCATACTGGTCCATACTGGTCCATACTGGTCCATACTGGTTTATACCAGTCCATACCGGTCTGTATCAGTCCATACCGGTCTGTACCGGTCCATACCGGTTTATACCGGTCCGTACTGGTTTCTATCAGTCCATACCGGTCCGTACCGGTCCATACCGGTTTATACCGGTCCGTACTGGTTTCTATCAGTCCATACCGGTCCGTACCGGTCCATACCGGTTCATACCGGTCCATACTGGTTTCTATCAGTCCATACCGGTCCGTACCGGTCCATACCGGTTCATACCGGTCCATACTGGTTTCTATCAGTCCATACCGGTCCGTACCGGTCCATACCGGTTTATACCGGTCCGTACCGGCCCCGCAGCCGGCGCGCGCGCCGTTTCAGCCTCCAGCACGACCGGATGGTGCGGCCGGACCGGGGCAGCGACAGCGACGGCGACGGCGACAGCGACAGCGCGGCCACGCCCCTGCGGCTGCTGCTGGCTGCGCATGCGCGGCCCGCGGCCGGCGTGTGACACCCCGGGGCAGTGCGGGGACAGCCTGGGGACAGCCTGGGGACAACGTGGGGACAGTGCGGGGACAGCCTGGGGACAACGTGGGGACAACGGGGACACCTTGGGGACAGCCTGGGGACAACGGGGACACCTTGGGGACAGCTGTGGACAGTGTGGGGACAGCCTGGGGACAGCAGGAACACCTTGGGGACACCTGGGAACAGTGTGGGGACAGTTGGGGACAGCCTGGTGTCCCCTCCACGGTGTTGTCGCCATCCTGGTTCTTGTCCCCCTTGGCGTCCCCATCGTGTCCCCATGCCAGTTTGTGTCCCCAGTCCCTGTCCCGGTTCTTGTCCCCATCCCAGTTCATGTCACCTTCATGTCCCTGTCCCAGTTTGTGTCCCCATCGTGTCCCCGTCCCAGTTTGTGTCCCCAGTCCTGGTTCAGGTCCTTGTCCCAGTTCTTGTCCCCATCGAATTCTGTGTCCCCATCGTGTCCCTGTCCCAGTTCTTGTCCCCATTGCATTTCTTGTCCCCATCGTGTCCCCATCCCAGTCCCTGTCCCGAGTCCTTGTCCCCATCACGTCCCTGTCCCACACTGGTTCTGTCCCCATTTTAGTCCCTGTCCCAGTTTGTGTCCCCATCGTGTCCCCATCATGTCCCAGTTCCTGTCCCTGTCCCTGTCTGTGTCCCCAATCCTAATTCAGGTCCCCATCCCAGTCCGTGTCCCCACCACGTCCCTGTCTCGGTTCGTGTCCCTGTCCCAGTTGGTGTCCCCATCGTGTCCCTGTCCCAGTTTGTGTCCCTGTCCCCATTGTGTCCCTGTCCCAGTTGGTGTCCCCATTGAAGTCCCTGTCCCAGTTGGTGTCCCTGTCCCCATCGTGTCCCTGTCCCCATCGTGGTTCTTGTCCCCACTGAAATCGGTGTCCCCATTCTGGTTCCTGTCCCTGTCCCCGTTCCTGTCCCCATCCTGGTTCGTGTCCCCACTGAAGTCCCCATCGTGTCCCTGTCCCTGTCCCCATGCTGGTTCTTGTCCCAGTTCCTGTCCCCATCCCCTGTTCTTTGTCCCCATCACGTCCCTGTCCCAGTTCCTGTCCCTGTCCCAGTTGGTGTCCCCACGGTGTCCCCATCCCAGTTCCTGTCCCCATCCCCTGTTCATTGTCCCCATCATGTCCCTGTCCCTGTCCCAGTTGGTGTCCCCATCCCAGTTCCTGTCCCCATGGTGTCCCTGTCCCCATCCTGGTTGTCACACCTGAAGTCCGTGTCCCCATCCCAGTCCCTGTCCCCACAGTGTCCCTGTCCCCATTGGTGTCCCCATTCCAGGTCCTGTCCCCGTGGTGTCCCCATCCTGGTCCCTGTCCCCATCCCAGTTGTCACAATTGAAGTTGGTGTCCCCACGGTGTCCCTGTTCCAGTTGGTGGCCCTGTCCTGGTGCTGTCCCCATCATGTCCCCACTGTGTCCCTGTCCCAGTCCCAGTCCCTGTCCCCATTGGTGTCCCCATCCCAGTTGTCACAATTGAAGTTGGTGTCCCTCTGGTGTCCCCACAGTGTCCCTGTCCCCATGCTGGCCCTGTCCCCATGATGTCCCCATCTCAGTCCCTGTCCCCACAGTGGCCCTGTCCCCATTGGTGTCCCCACGGTGTCCCTGTCCCCTTTGGTGTCCCCATCCCGGCTGTCCCCACGGTGTCCCTGTCCCGGTTTGTGTCCCCAGGTGGCGTCTCTGGTGTCCTCCAATGTCATCAAGTGCCACATCCCTGTGCCCCTCCCAGTGTCCCCAAATGTCCCCAGGTGTCCCTTTAATGTCCCCCGTGCCCCTCAGTGCCAGCCCCCCCAATGTCCCCAACACACGGATGGGGGGGGGGTCGGGTCCCACCAGTGACAGGAAGTGACAATGGGGGGGGGATTTGGGGACAATTTGGGGACAATGGGGGGGATTTGGGGACAATTTGGGGACAATGGGGCGGATTTGGGGACAATTTGGGACATTTGGGGACAATTTGGGGACAATTCTGAGGAATTTGGGGACAATTTGGGGGAATTTGGGGACACTGAGAGGGGATTTGGGGACAATTTGGGGACACTGAGAGGGGATTTGGGGACAATTTGGGTACAACCAGGGGATTTGGGGACACTGAGGGAATTTGGGGACACTGAGAGGGATTTAGGGACAATGTGGGGACACTGAGAGGGGATTTGGGGACAATTCAAAGGAATTTGGGGGCACTGAGAGGGGATTTGGGGACAATTTGGGGGGATTTGGGGACAATCCAGGGGATTTGGGGACAATGGGGGGGGTGGTGACACTGGAAATGTCCCTTTTAGTTCCATTTTTGTCCCTTTTTTCCCCATTTTTGCCCCATTTTTGCCCCCTCCCCCCCTTGTGGCCGCCGCAGTTTTTGCCAAAATCTTTTATTGCCGTCCCTCCCCCACCCCCAAAATCCCCCCCAAAAACACCAAATAAATATCCAAGAAAATTCCGTGAAAAAAGGGGAATTTCGGGCGATTCCGGGGATTTTTGGGGGGATTTGGGGAATTTTGGGGCTCCCCGGTTATCACACGGTGATAAGGCAGCGCTGGCAGCCCCCGGGGGGCGGCTCTGGGGCAATTTTAGGGGATTTGGGGGAATTTCAAAAGGAATTTGGGGGAATTTTTAGGGGATTTGGGGGAGTTTTCGGCTGTACAAAATTTACAAAGGGGGAAAAAATCCCAAAAATTGGGGAAAACATAAAAAAAATTGGGGGAAAAGTCCCCAAAATTGGGGAGGGAAAAATCCCAAAAATTGGGGGGAATGATCACAAAATTTGGAGGGGTAAATCCCAAAAATTAGGGGAGAAAATCCCAAAATTTGGAGGGAAAAATTCCCAAAAATTTGGGGGGGGAAATGGAAAATCCCAAAAATTGGGGGGAAAGATCCCAAAATTTGGAGGGAAAAATTCCAAAAATTTGGGGGGGGAGGAAATGGGAAATCCCAAAAATTGGGGAGGGAAAAAAAATCCCAAAAATGGGGAGAGAAAATCCCAAAATTTGGAGGGAAAAATTCCCCAAAATTGGGGGGAATGATCCCAAAATTTGGGGGGAAAATCCCAAAAATTGGGGGGGGGGGAAATCCCAAAATTTGGAAGGAAAAATTCCAAAAATTGGGGAGGGAAAAATTCCAAAATTGGGGAGGGAAAAAAATCCCAAAACTTGGGGGGGAAAAATCCCAGAATTTGGGGGGAAAATCCCAAAAATTGGGGAGGGAAAAATCCCAAAAATTGGAGAAAAAATCCCAAAATTGGGTGGAAAAATCTGAAAAATTGAGGTGGGGGGAAACCCTAAAATTTGGAGGGAAAAATCCCAAAATTTAGGGGAGAAAATCCCAAAATTTGGAGGGAAAAAAATCCACATAATTTAGGGGGAAAAATTCCCAAAAATGGGGGGGAAAATCCTAAAAATTGGGAGGAAAATCCCAAAATTTGGAGGGGAAAAAAATTCCCAAAATTTAGAGGGAAATCCCAAAAATTGGGAAAAAAAAAATCGCAAAAATTGGGGGGAAAAATCCTAAGAAATGGAGGCGAGAATCCCTAAAATTTGGGATTTATCCAGGGAAAAAAAAATCTTAAAAATTGGGGGAAACCCCTAAAATTTGGGGTTTACCTAGAAGGAAAAAATCCCCAAAATTTGGGATTTATTTAATGGGGAAAAATAGAAAAAATTGAAGGGGAAAATCCCTAAAATTTGGGATTTAGGGAAAAAATTCTAAAAATTTGGGGGGAAAATCCCTAAAACTTGGGATTTAGACAGGGAAAAATTTTAGGGGAAAATCCCTAAAATTTGGGGTTTAGGGAAAAAATTCTAAAATTTTGGGGGAAATCCCTAAAATTTGGGATTTACCTGGAGGGAAAAAAAAATCCCCCAAATTTGGGATTTTTGTGATGGAGGAAAATATGAAAAAACTGGGGGGAAAATTCCTAAAAATTGGGAAAAAAATCCCAAAAATTTGGGGGAAAAATTTCCCCAAATTTGTCCTAAATTTAAGGGGGGGGGGGAGGGGACAGAGCCCTTCAGCCCCTGGGGACAAGGGACAATGGCAGGTGCCACCCCAGGTGTGCCCAGGTGCCACCAAACCTGTCCAGGTGCCACCAGGTGTGCCCAGGTGCCAGCTCAGTTGTGCCCAGGTGCCACCAGGTGTGCCCAGGTGCCACCAGCACACAGAAATGACCGATGTCACCTCAGTGCCACCTCCTGTCCCCTTCCTGTGCTGTGCCCAGGTGTGCCCAGGTGTGACCTCACCTGGTCCCTGGTGCCACCAAGACACAGAGGAACGAGTGACACCACCCTGGTGCCACCTCCTGTCCTGTTCCTGGTCCGTGATGAGGTCCCCAGGTGTGCCCAGGTGTCACCTCAGGTGTGTCACACCTGGCCTGTGGGCAGGGGGACGTGACAGTGCCACCACAGGTGCCACCAACACACGGAGAAACCAACGGCGCCACCTCCCGATCGGTTCCTCAGGTGTGCCCAGGTGTGCCCAGGTGTGATCCTGATCTTGGGGAGGTGACAGGTGCCACCACAGGTGCCACCAGGTGCCACCAACACAGAGAGAAGCAAACAGTGCCACCTCCTGTCTTGTCCTGCCGCTGTGCCCCGGTGCCACCAGGTGTGCCCAGGTGTGCCCAGGTACCACCAGGTGTCACCGACACACTGCCACAACCTCCTGTCCTGTCCTGGCGTTGTCCCCAGGTGCCACCAGGTGTGTCCAGCTGTCTCCAGGTGTGCCCAGGTGCCACCAGGTGAGTTCTCAGCTGTCTCCAGGTGTGCCCAGGTGCCACCTGGTGTCCCTAGGTGTGCCCAGGTGCCACCAGGTGAGTTCCCAGCTGTGCCCAGGTGCCACCAGGTGAGTTCCCAGCTGTCTCCAGGTGTGCCCAGGTGTGCCCAGGTGCCACCAGGTGTCCCTAGGTGTGCTCAGGTGAGTTCCCAGCTGCCACCAGCTGTCTCCAGCTGTGCCCAGGTGCCACCAGGCGTCCCTAGGTGTGCCCAGGTGAGTTCCCAGGTGCGCCCAGGCGTGCCCAGGTGTGTCAGACGAACACCTTGGCCAGGGCGTCGGCGCCGGCGCTGGCGCTGAGGGCGCGGCGGGGGTGGAAGGCCACGGCCAGCACGGCCTCGTGGTGCTTGCGGCGATGGGCGGGGAGCTCCTGCACACAGGTGTGCTCCGACAGGTGCCACAGCCGCAGGGAGCAGTCGTGACCTGGGGACAGAGAGAGGGACACAGGTGACACAGGGGACACACAGGTGAGGGACAGCTCCTGCACACAGGTGTGCTCCGACAGGTGCCACAGCCGCAGAGAGCAGTCGTGACCTGGGGGGACACAAAGGGACACAGGTGACACAGGTGACACAGGTGACACAGGGGACACAGGTGACACAGGGGACACAGGTAACTCCTGCACACAGGTGAGGGACAGCTCCTGCACACAGGTGTGCTCCGACAGGTGCCACAGCCGCAGAGAGCAGTCGTGACCTGGGGACAGAGAGGGGACAGGTGACACAGGTGACACACAGGTGACACAGGTAACACAGGGGACACAGGTGACACAGGTGACACAGGGGACACAGGTAACACAGGTGACACAGGTGACACAGGGGACACAGGTAACTCCTGCACACAGGTGTGCTCCGACAGGTGCCACAGCCGCAGGGAGCAGTCGTGACCTGGGGACAGAGAGAGGGACACAGGTGACACAGGGGACACACAGGTGAGGGACAGCTCCTGCACACAGGTGTGCTCCGACAGGTGCCACAGCCGCAGAGAGCAGTCGTGACCTGGGGGGACACAAAGGGACACAGGTGACACAGGTGACACAGGTGACACAGGGGACACAGGTGACACAGGGGACACAGGTAACTCCTGCACACAGGTGAGGGACAGCTCCTGCACACAGGTGTGCTCCGACAGGTGCCACAGCCGCAGAGAGCAGTCGTGACCTGGGGACAGAGAGGGGACAGGTGACACAGGTGACACACAGGTGACACAGGTAACACAGGGGACACAGGTGACACAGGTGACACAGGGGACACAGGTAACACAGGTGACACAGGTGACACAGGGGACACAGGTAACTCCTGCACACAGGTGTGCTCCGACAGGTGCCACAGCCGCAGCGAGCAGTCGTGACCTGGGGACAGAGAGGGGACACAGGTGACACAGGTGACACAGGGGACACACAGGTGAGGGACAGCTCCTGCACACAGGTGTGGTCGGACAGGTGCCACAGGCGCAGGGAGCAGTCGTGACCTGGGGGGGACAGGTGACACAGGTGAGGGGACACAGGTGAGGGACAGCTCCTGCACACAGGTGTGCTCACACAGGTGCCACAGCCGCAGCGAGCAGTCGTGACCTGGGGACAGAGAGGGGACAGGGGACACAGGTGACACAGGTGACACAGGTGACACGGGGGACACAGGTAACTCCTGCACACAGGTGTGCTCCGACAGGTGCCACAGCCGCAGGGAGCAGTCGTGACCTGGGGACAGAGAGGCCAGAGGGGTGACACACCTGGGGACACACCTGGGGACACACCTGGGGACACACCTGGGGACACACCTGGGGACACTGGGACAGGTGACAATGACAGTGGTCACTCAGGGTCACTCATTGGTCACTCAGCACTCGGCAGTTTCTCACTGGTCACTCACTGGTCACTCATTGGTCACTCATTGGTCACTCAGTCACTCATTGGTCACCCATTGGTCACTCATTGGTCACTCATTGATCACCCATTGGTCACTCATTGATCACCCATTGGTCACTCAGTGGTCACTCATTGTCACCCATCGGTCACTCAGTCACTCATTGGTCACCCATTGGTCAGTGGTCACTCATTGGTCACCCATTGGTCACTCATTGGTCACCCATTGGTCACTCAGCACCCATCGGTCACCCATTGGTCACTCAGTGGTCACTCAGCACCCATTGGTCAGTGGTCACCCATTAGTCACCCATTGGTCACCCATTGGTCAGTGGTCACTCATTGGTCACTCATTGGTCACTCAGTGGTCACTCAGTGGTCAGTGGTCCCCATTGGTCACTCAGTGGTCACTCAGTGGTCACTCAGTGGTCAGTGGTCACTCAGTGGTCACTCATTGGTCACTCAGTGGTCACTCAGTGGTCACTCAGGGTCACTCAGGGTCACCCATTGGTCACTCAGTGGTCACTCAGTGGTCAGCGGTCACTCGGTCACTCAGTGGTCAGTGGTCACTCAGGGTCACTCATTGGTCACTCAGTGGTCACTCAGTGGTCACTCATTGGTCACTCAGTGGTCAGCGGTCACTCGTTGGTCACTCAGTGGTCAGCGGTCACTCAGGGTCACTCAGCGGTCACTCATGGTCACTCAGTGGTCAGCGGTCACTCGTTGGTCACTCAGTGGTCAGTGGTCACTCAGGGTCACTCAGCGGTCACCCATTGGTCACTCAGTGGTCACTCGTTGGTCACTCAGTGGTCAGCGGTCACCCATTGGTCACTCAGTGGTCACTCGTTGGTCACTCAGTGGTCAGCGGTCACCCATTGGTCACTCAGCGGTCACTCGTTGGTCACTCAGTGGTCAGTGGTCACTCAGGGTCACTCAGCGGTCACTCGGTCACTCAGTGGTCAGTGGTCACTCAGGGTCACTCAGCGGTCACTCGTTGGTCACTCAGTGGTCAGCGGTCACTCAGGGTCACTCAGTGGTCACTCGTTGGTCACTCAGTGGTCAGCGGTCACTCAGGGTCACTCAGTGGTCACCCATTGGTCACTCAGTGGTCACTCGTTGGTCACTCAGTGGTCACTCATTGGTCACTCAGGGTCACTCAGTGGTCACTCATTGGTCACTCAGTGGTCAGCGGTCACCCATTGGTCACTCAGTGGTCACTCAGTGGTCACTCAGTGGTCACTCATTGGTCACTCAGGGTCACTCAGCGGTCACTCATGGTCACTCAGTGGTCAGCGGTCACCCATTGGTCACTCGGCGGTCACCATTGGTCACTCACTGCCGGACAGCAGGAAGGCTCCGCTGGGGTCCAGGGCCAGGCAGGTGACGGCGTCCAGGTGAGCGACCATGGAGTGCACGACCTCACCTGGGGGGCGGGGACACAGAACAATCACCCCAATTAATTACCCTAATGACCACCTGACCCCAATTACACCTCATTACCTTAATTACCCCCTAATGACCCCACCTGACCCCTAATTACACCTCATTACCTTAATTACCCCCTAATGACCCCATCTGACCCCCAATTACACCTAATTACCCTAATTACCCCCTAATGACCCCATCTGACCCCCAATTACACCTAATTACCCTAATTAATTACCCCCTAATGACCCCACCTGACCCCCAATTACACCTAATTACCCTAATTACCCCTAATGACCCCATCTGACCCCCAATTACACCTAATTACCCCCTAATGACCCCATCTGACCCCTAATTACACCTAATTACCCCCTAATGACCCCATCTGACCCCCAATTACACCTAATTACCCCCTAATGACCCCATCTGACCCCTAATTACACCTAATTACCCCAATGACCCAATAATTACCCCCCATGACTCCCTAATTACCCCAATGACGCCCTAATTACTCCTAATGACCCCCTAATTCCCTAATGGCCCTAATTACTCCCCTCATTACCATACTTGCCCCCAAATGACCCGAATGACCCTCTAATTACCCCAAATTACCCCCTAATTACCCTAACAACCCCCCTCATTATCCTAATTACCTCTAATGACACTAATGGCCTTCTAATTGCCGCTAATTACCCCCTAATTACCCTAATGACCCCCCTCATTGCCCTCTAATTACCCTAATGACACTAATGACCTTCTAATTGCCCCCAATTACCCCCTAATTACCCTAATGACCCCCCTCATTACCCTAATTACCTCTAATGATACTAATAACCTTCTAACTGCCCCCAATTACCCCCTAATTACCCTAATGACCCCCCTCATTGCCCTCTAATTACCCTAATGACACTAATGACCTTCTAATTGCCCCTAATTACCGCCTAATTGCCCAAATGACCCCCCTCATTACCCTAATTACCTCTAATGACACTAATGACCATCCAACTGCCCCCAATTACCCCCTAATTACCCTAACGACCCCCCTCATTGCCCTCTAATTACCCTAACGACCCCTAATTACACCTAATGACCCCCTAACTATCCCCTAATGACCCATTTCCCCCAATGGCCCCCTCATCACCCTAATTACCCCCTAATTATTCCCCCCCTAATTACCCGAATGACCCTCTAATTACCCCAAATTACCCCCTAATTACCCTAATGGCTCCCTCATCACCCTAATTACCCCCTAATTATCCCCCCTAATTACCCGAATGACCCTCTAATTACCCCAAATTACCCCCTAATTACCCTAATGGCCCCCCTCATCACCCTAATTACCCCCTAATTATCCCCCCTAATTACCCTAACGACCCCTAACAGCTCCGATCTATCGCCGATGGCACCCAATTACCCCGATTACTCCCTAATTATCCCCTAATGAGCGCACAGCTGCCCTCTAACGGGTAATTACTACCCTAATTACCCACTAATTGCCCTGAGCGTGCCCTAACGACCCTCGGCTGGCCGCTAATTACCCCAATTAAGGCCCGGCTGCCCTCACCCGTGCGGTTGTCCAGGTAGCGAATGGCGCCGTCGTCGCCGGCCATGATGGTCAGCGGCTGCCAGGGGTGTGCGAGCACCTGGTTCACCTGGGCACGGCCACCTGGGGACATTGGGGACATTGGGGACATTGGGGACATCATTGGGGACATCGGGGACACTCAGAGTGAGCACCTGGTTCACCTGGGCACGGCCACCTGGGGACACGGGGACATTATTGGGGACATTGGGGACATTGGGGACATTGGGGACATCGGGGACATTGGGGACACCTGGTTCACCTGGGCACGGCCACCTGGGGACAGTGGGGACATTGGGGACATTGGGGACATCGGGGACACTCAGAGTGAGCACCTGGTTCACCTGGGCACGGCCACCTGGGGACATTGGGGACATTGGGGACATTGGGGACATTGGGGACACTCAGAGTGAGCACCTGGTTCACCTGGGCACGGCCACCTGGGGACATTGGGGACATTGGGGACATCGGGGACACTCAGAGTGAGCACCTGGTTCACCTGGGCACGGCCACCTGGGGACACGGGGACATTGGGGACATTGGGGACATTGGGGACATTGGGGACACTCAGAGTGAGCACCTGGTTCACCTGGGCACGGCCACCTGGGGACATTGGGGACATCATTGGGGACATCGGGGACATCATTGGGGACATCGGGGACACTCAGAGTGAGCACCTGGTTCACCTGGGCACGGCCACCTGGGGACAGTGGGGACATTGGGGACATTGGGGACACCTGGGGACACTCAGAGTGAGCACCTGGTTCACCTGGGCACGGCCACCTGGGGACACGGGGACATCATTGGGGACATTGGGGACACTCAGAGTGAGCACCTGGTTCACCTGGGCACGGCCACCTGGGGACAGTGGGGACATTGGGGACATTGGGGACACCTGGGGACACCTGGGGACACTCAGAGTGAGCACCTGGTTCACCTGGGCACGGCCACCTGCGGGGACACGGGGACATCATCGGGGACATTGGGGACATTGGGGACATTGGGGACATTGGGGACACTCAGAGTGAGCACCTGGTTCACCTGGGCACGGCCACCTGGGGACATTGGGGACATCATTGGGGACATTGGGGACATTGGGGACACCTGGGGGTGAGTGACCACCTGGTTCACCTGGGCACGGCCACCTGGGGACACAGGGACAGTGGGGACAGTGGGGACATTGGGGACACCTGAGGGGTGGGTGAGCACCTGGTTCACCTGGGCACGGCCACCTGGGGGGACACGGGGACATTGGGGACAGTGGGGACACTCAGAGTGACCACCTGGTTCACCTGGGCACGGCCACCTGCGGGGACATTGGGGACATAGGGACATTGGGGACACCTGGGGACATTGGGGACATTGGGGACACCTGGGGACACTCAGAGTGACCACCTGGTTCACCTGGGCGCGGCCACCTGGGGACATTGGGGACATTGAGTGGGTTCAGGTGACCCCTGGGGACATCAGGGGGGTTCAGGTGGCCCTTGGGTACAATGGAGGGTGTTCAGGTGACCCTTGGGGACATCAGGTGGCTCCAGGTGATCTCAGGTGGCCCTTGGGGACATTCAAGGGGTTCAGGTGGCCCTTGGGGACATCAGGTGGCTCCAAGTGATCTCAGGTGGCCCTTGGGGACATCGGAGGGTTCAGGTGGCTCCAGGTGATCTCAGGTGGTCCTTGGGGACATTCAGGGGGTTCAGGTGGCCCTTGGGGACATCGGGGGGGTTCAGGTGATCCCAGGTGACCCTTGGGGACATGGGGGGGGTTCAGGTGATCCCAGGTGGCCCTTGGGGACATGGGGGGGGTTCAGGTGATCCCAGGTGACCCTTGGGGACATTCAGGGGGTTCAGGTGATCCCAGGTGGCCCTTGGGGACATTCAAGGGGTTCAGGTGGCCCTTGGGGACATCGGGGGGGTTCAGGTGATCTCAGGTGGCCCTTGGGGACATTGGGGACATTGGGGGGGTGTCACTCACCGCCGTTTGGGGACACCAGCGTGGCCTTGGTGGCCTCGAGGTCGTAGAGGACGGTGGCACCGGAGCGGAACCCGGCCACGAGCTGGGCGGGCTGGGAGGGGACAAAGGCCACCGAGGTGGGGACACCGTGATCTGAAACAGGGACAGGTGAGGGACAGGTGTGACAGGTGTGACACTGGGGACAGGTGTGACAGGTGTGACACAAATGCCACCGAGGTGGGGACACCGTGATCTGAAACAGGGACAGGTGAGGGACAGGTGTGACACAAATGCCACCGAGGTGGGGACACCGTGATCTGAAACCAACAGGTGAGACAGGTGAGGGACAGGTGTGACACTGGGGACAGGTGTGACACAGCTGGGAGGGGACAAATGCCACCGATGTGGGGACACCGTGATCTGAAACAGGGACAGGTGAGGGGACAGGTGTGTGTGACACTGGGGACAAAGGCCACCGAGGTGGGGACATCGTGATCTGAAACAGGGACAGGTGAGGGACAGGTGTGACAGGTGTGACACTGGGGACAGGTGTGACACAAACGCCACGGACGTGGGGACACCGTGATCTGAAATGGACACAGGTGAGGGGACAGGTGTGTGTGACACTGGGGACAAACGCCACGGACGTGGGGACACCGTGGTCTGAAACAGGGACAGGTGTGACACCTGTGCGGGTGCGTCCCCCCAGGTGTGTCCCCGGTGTCCCCAGTGTCCCCAGCGCTCACCTTTGTGCCCGTCCAGCACGCTCAGGCAGGTCCCCGCCCTGGTGGCACCGCCACCGCCGCCGTCCCCATCGGTGTCACCGCCGCCGTCCCCGCGGGGGTCCCAGAGGCGCACGGTGCCGTCGGCCGAGCACGACGCCAGGTGACGCCCGGTGACATCGAAGGCCAGCGCCCAGACGGCGTCAGAGTGACCGTCGAGGAAGCCCCGGAGCACCCGCGGGTCTGGGGACAGCCAGGGGACAGTGAGGGGACAGCGGGGACAGCGGGGACATCAGGGGTGTTGGGGACATTGGGGACAGCGGGGACATTGGGGATATTGGGGACGCTGGGGACATTGGGGACATCAGGGGTGTTGGGGACATTGGGGACAGCGGGCACACTGCGGACATTGGGGACGCTGGGGACATTGGGGACAATGAGGGGACATTGGGGGGATTGGGGACATTGGGGACATTGGGGACTTCGGAGACAATGAGGGGACATTGGGGGGATTGGGGACATTGGGGACAGTGAGGGGACACTGGGGACATTGGGGACTTTGGGGACAATGAGGGGACATTGGGGACAATGAGGGGACACTGGGGACATTGGGGTCATTGGGGACAATGAGGGGACATTGTGGGGATTGGGGACAGTGGGGACAGCACTGTCCCCATGTCCCCGAGTGCCACCACACCCCAGTGCCCCCATGTCCCCAAGTGTCCCTAATATCCCCAGGTGTCCCCGTGTCCACAAGTGCCACCCCAACCCCGATGTCCCCAATGTCCCCGAGTGCCACCCCAGCCCCCATGTCCCCAGGTGTTCCTGATGTCCCCAATGTCCCCGAGTGCCACCCCAGCCCCCATGTCCCCAAGTGTCCCCAGGTGCCAGCACACCCCCAATGTCCCTGATGTCCCCAAGTGCCACCACACCCCCGGTGTCCCCGATGTCCTTGATGTCCCTGAGTGCCACCATCCCCCAATATCCCCAGGTGTCCCCAACGTCCCTGAGTGCCACCACACCCCCAGTATCTCCAGACATCCCTGATGTCCCCAAGTGCCACCGCACCCCAGACGTCCCCAGTGTCCCCAAGTGCCACCACACCCCCAATATCCCCAGGTGTCCCCAATGTCCCCAAATGTCCCCACGTCCCCAGGTGTCCCCAGTGTCCCCAAGTGCCACCACAGCTCGATACCCCCTGCTGTCCCTAAGTGCCACCACACCCCCGATGTCCCCGATGTCCCCTCCAGCCCCGCTGTCCCCGAGTGCCACCAGACCCAATGTCCCCCGGTGTCCCCACACCCCCGACGTCCCCAATGTCCCCAAGTGCCACCCCAGCCCCGCTGTCCCCCATGTCCCCACTGTCCCCAAGTGCCACCACACCCCAATATGCCCAGGTGTCCCCAATGTCCCCAAGTGTCCCCAATGTCCCTAATGTCCCCAATGTCCTCAATGTCCCCAAGTGTCCCCAAGTGCCAGCACACCCCAATGTCCCCAAGTGTCCCCAATGTCCCTAATGTCCCCAATATCCCCAAGTGTCCCCAGGTGTCCCCAATGTCCCCAAGTGTCCCCAGTGTCCCCAATATGCCCAGGTGTCCCCAATGTCCCTGATGTCCCCAATGTCCTCAATGTCCCCAAGTGTCCCCAAGTGCCACCACACTCCAATGTCCCCAAGTGCCAGCACACCCCAATATCCCCAGGTGTCCCTGATGTCCCCAATGTCCTCAATGTCCCCAAGTGCCACCACACTCCAATGTCCCCAAGTGCCAGCACACCCCAATATCCCCAGGTGTCCCCAGTGTCCCCAATGTCCCCGATGTCCCCAGGTGCCACCACCCACCCACCGTAGCCATCGTAGGGGTCGCTGTCCAGCCCCGGGAGGCGCCAGCAGCGAATCCGCGCGTCCACCCCGGCGCTGCAGCACAGCCCGGTGCCACCGATGTCACCGGTGTCACCTCCCGCGTCACCCGGCGCCACCGCCACCGCCAGCACCGGGCCCCTGAGGGACAGAAATCACACCGGGGTCACCACTGTCACCGGTGTCACCAGTGTCACCTCCTGTGTCACCGTCACTGCCAGCACGGGGCCCCTGAGGGACAGAAATGACACGGGTGTCACCAATGTCACCAATGTCACCAGTGTCACCTCCTGTGTCACTGTCACAGCCAGCACGGGGCCCCTGAGGGACAGAAATGACAATGGTGTCACCAATGTCACCAATGTCACCAATGTCACCTCCCGTGTCACTGTCACAGCCAGCACGGGGCCCTGGGACGGTGACAAAGGGACAGAAATGACACCGGTGTCACCAATGTCATTGGTGTCACCAATGTCACCGCTGCCACTGCCACCGCCAGCACGGGGCCCTGGGACAGTGACAAAGTGACAAAAAGTCCCGATACAATCACAGCCAGGTGACAATGGGGTGACAAGCAGGTGATGATGAGGGTGACACCAAGGTGACAAAGAGGTGACAAAAAACCAGAATAAAGCCACAACCATTGAGGTGACACCGAGGGTGACACTGAGATGGCACAGAGCTGACACTGAGGTGACAATAATGCGACACTGATGTGACAACGAGGTGACACAGAGGTGACAAGGTGACAGACCAGGTGAAAAGGAGGTGACAAAGAGCTGACACTTAGGTGACACTGAGGTGACACCAAGGTGACAATGAAGGTGACACTGAGGTGACACAGAGGTGACAATGAAGGTGACACTGAGAACACACAGAGGTGACAATGAGGTGACACAGAGGTGACGCTGAGGTGACAAAGTGACAAAAAACCGGAATAAAGGGACAACCACCGATGTGACAACAAAGGTGACACTGAGAACACACTGAGGTGACAATGAAGGTGACACTGAGGTGACACTGAGGTGACAATGAAGGCGACACTGAGGTGACAAAGTGACAAAAAGCCAGAATAAATCCACAACCACCAACGTGACAACGAAGGTGACAAGGAGGTGACACTGAGAATACACAGAGGTGACAATGAGGTGACAATGAGGTGACAACGAGGTGACACCGAGGTGGCAATGAGGTGACACTGAGAATACACAGAGGTGACATCGAGGTGACACTGAGGTGACAATGAGAATACACAGAGGTGACAACGAGGTGACAATGAGGTGACACTGAGAACACACAGAGGTGACAGCGAGGTGACAATGAGGTGACAGCGAGGTGACAGCGAGGTGACAATGAGGTGACACTGAGAATACACCGAGGTGACAGCGAGGTGACAGCGAGGTGACAATGAGGTGACACTGAGGTGCCAGCGCGGTGCCAGCGTGCCCGACCTGTGCCCGCGGAAGGCGTACACCGGCTCCACGTCCAGCGCCGCGCTCCTGAGGGGACAACGGCGACAGAGCCGGTGACCGACGGTGACAAAGGGTGACAAACGGCGACATCGGCGCCGCCGCCCCCGCTGTCACCCGCTGTCACCCGCTGTCACCCGCTGTCACCCGCTGTCACCGCCTGTCACCCGCTGTCACCGCCTGTCACCGCCTGTCACCGCCTGTCACCGCCTGTCACCGCCTGTCACGCACTTCCTGGGGACGAGCGGCTTCTGCAGGTCCCAGAGCTTGAGCGTGGCGTCCTCGGACGCCGTCACCAGCGCCGGGTGACAAGGGACAAAGGCCAGCGCCCGCACGGCGTCGTAGTGGCTGCGCAGCGTCAGGCGCGGGCTCCAGCTGCGCCGCGGGGACAGCGACGACACCTGGGGGGACATGTGGGGACACTTGGGGACACTGGGACGTGGTGGCACTTGGGGACATTGGGACATGGTGGCACTTGGGGACAGCTCCAGCTGCGCCGCGGGGACAGCGACGACACCTGGGGGACACGCACGGGTGGCACCTGGGGACACTGGGACGTGGTGGCACTTGGGGACATTGGGACATGGTGGCATTTGGGGACACTGGGACATGGTGGCACTTGGGGACAGCTCCAGCTGCGCCGCGGGGACAGCGACGACACCTGGGGGGACATGGTGGCACTTGGGGACGTGTGGGGACACTGGGACGTGGTGGCATTTGGGGACGTGGGGACACTGGGATATGGTGGCACTTGGGGACAGCTCCAGCTGCGCCGCGGGGACAGCGACGACACCTGGGGGACACGCACGGGTGGCACCTGGGGACACTGGGACGTGGTGGCACTTGGGGACATTGGGACATGGTGGCATTTGGGGACACTGGGACATGGTGGCACTTGGGGACAGCTCCAGCTGCGCCGCGGGGACAGCGACGACACCTGGGGGGACATGGTGGCACTTGGGGACGTGTGGGGACACTGGGACGTGGTGGCATTTGGGGACGTGGGGACACTGGGATATGGTGGCCCTTGGGGACAGCTCCAGCTGCGCCGTGGGGACAGCGACGACACCTGGGGGGACACACACGGGTGGCACTTGGGGACACTGGGACGTGGTGGCACTTGGGGACATTGGGATATGGTGGCACTTGGGGACACTGGGATGTGGTGGCACTTGGGGACATTGGGACATGGTGGCACTTGGGGACACTGGGACGTGGTGGCACTTGGGGACATTGGATATGGTGGCACTTGGGGACATTGAGATATGGTGGCACTTGGGGACATTGGGATATGGTGGCCCTTGGGGACAGCTCCAGCTGCGCCGCGGGGACAGCGACGACACCTGGGGGGACACGGGGACATTTGGGGACATGTGGGGACACTGGGACATGGTGGCACTTGGGGACATGTGGGGACACTGGGACGTGGTGGCACTTGGGGACACTGTGGGGACACTGACGTCAGGTGTGGCTCCAGCTGTGCCGCGGGGACAGCGACAACACCTGGGGACACAGGGGTGGCACTTGGGACACGCGGGGACACTCTGGGACATTGGGACATGGTGGCACTTGGGGACATTGGATATGGTGGCACTTGGGGACACTGGGATATGGTGGCACTTGGGGACAGCTCCAGCTGCGCCGCGGGGACAGCGACGACACCTGGGGGGACACACACGGGTGGCAGTTGGGGACACGTGGGGACACTTGGGGACATGTGGGGGCACTTGGGGACACGCGGGGACAGTTGGGGACACTCTGGGGACAGTTTGGGGACACTAGGACATGGGGATATAGGGACATGGTGGCATTTGGGGACATTGGGGACAGCTCCAGCTGCGCCGCGGGGACAGCGCTGGCACCTGGGGACACACAGGGTGGCACTTGGGGACATTGGGATATGGTGGCACCTGGGGACACTCTAGGGACACAGGGATGGGGCACCAGGGCCGTGGTGGCACTTGGGGACATTCAGGGCAGGCACGGTGGCACTGGGGACATTGGGCACAGGCACGGGTGGCACTGGGGACATTCAGGACAGGCAGAAGTGGCACTGGGGACATTCAAAGGTGGCACTGGGGACACTGGGGACATTCAGAGGTGGCACTGGGGATGCTGGGGACATTCAGAGGTGGCACAGGTGGCACAGGTGGCACTGGGGACAGGCACAGGTGGCACAGGTGGCACTGGG
Source organism: Ammospiza maritima maritima (assembly GCA_036010785.1). Taxonomy (NCBI): domain Eukaryota; kingdom Metazoa; phylum Chordata; class Aves; order Passeriformes; family Passerellidae; genus Ammospiza; species Ammospiza maritima. The sequence continues at coordinate 612,738 of CM069697.1, read as the reverse complement.
GACATTGGGGACATTCAGAGGTGGCACTGGGGACACTGGGCACAGGCACAGGTGGCACTGGGGATGCTGGGGACATTCAGAGGTGGCACAGGTGGCACTGGGGACAGGCACAGGTGGCACAGGTGGCACTGGGGACATTGGGGACATTCAGAGGTGGCACTGGGGACACTGGGCACAGGTGGCACTGGGGACACTGGGGACATTCAGAGGTGGCACAGGTGGCACTGGGGACATTGGGGACATTCAGAGGTGGCACAGGGGACGCTGGGCACAGGCACAGGTGGCACTGGGGACATTCAGAGGTGGCACAGGTGGCACAGGTGACGCTGGGCACGGGTGTCACTCACGTCACCGCCGTCGCTGTCGTTTGTCACCGTCAGCTCCGCCAGGTCCCCGAGGCCGTGCAGGGCCAGCGCCTCGGCCGGGGGGACACCCAGGGACCCTGGGGACAGAGGGGACATCAGGGTGACACCCTGGGGACACCCAGGGACCCTGGGGACAGAGGGGACATCAGGGTGACACCCTGGGGACACCCAGGGGACAATGGGGACAGAGGGGACATCAGGGTGACACCCTGGGGACACCCAGGGGACAATGGGGACAATGGGGACAATGGGGACAATGGGGACAGTGACACGGGGGTGGCCTGGGGGACACCCAAGGGACAGTGGGGACATCAGGGTGGCCTTGGGGACAGAGGGGACAGTGGGGACAATGGGGACAATGGGGACAATGGGGACAATGACATCAGGGTGGCCTTGGGGACAGTGGGGACAGAGGGGACAGAGGGGACAGTGGGGACAATGGGGACAATGACATCAGGGTGGCCTTGGGGACAGTGGGGACAGAGGGGACAGTGGGGACAATGGGGACAATGACATCGGGGTGGCCTTGGGGACACCCAGGGGACAGTGGGGACAGAGGGGACGTCAGGGTGGCCTTGGGGACAGAGGGGACAGGGACACTGGGGTGGCCTTGGGGACACAGGGACCCCCCCAGGTGACACTGAGGTGACACACAAGTGACACACAGGTGACACTGAGGTGACACACAGGTGACAGTGACACACGTGACAGTGACACACAGGTGACAGTGACACAGGTGACACTGAGGTGACACACAGGTGACAGTGACACACAGGTGACAGTGACACACAGGTGACAGTGACACAGGTGACACAGGTGACACTGAGGTGACACACAGGTGACAGTGACACACAGGTGACAGTGACACAGGTGACACAGGTGACACTGAGGTGACACACAGGTGACAGTGACACACAGGTGACACTGAGGTGACACACAGGTGACAGTGACACACAGGTGACAGACGTGTCCTCACCTTCAGGTGGCCGCGGTGGCCGCGGTGGCCCGAGGTCCCCGTCCCGCAGGTGGCACCGGGGGCTCTCTGTGACAATGGGGACAGCACATGTCCCCAAGGTGTGCCCCAGGTGTCCCCAAGGTGTCCCCAAGGTGTCCCCAAATGTCCCCCAGGTGTCCCCAAGGTGTCCTTAAAGTGTCCCCCAGGTGTCCCCAAGGTGTCCCCAGACCCACCTCTGATGTCCCCAAATGTCCCCAAAGTGTCCCCAAATGTCCCCAGGTGTCCCTGTCCTCACCCCTGCTGTCCCCAAGTGTCCCCAGGTGTCCCCAGGTGTCCCCAAGGTGTCCCCAAATGTCCCCAGGTGTCCCCAAATGTCCCCAGGTGTCCTCACCGCTGCTGTCCCCAATGTCCCCAGGTGTCCCCAGGTGTCCCCAGGTGTCCCCAAGTGTCCCCAAATGTCCCCAGGTGTCCCCAGGTGTCCCCAAATGTCCCCAGGTGTCCCCAGGTGTCCCCAGGTGTCCCCAGGTGTCCCCAAATGTCCCCAGGTGTCCCCAGGTGTCCCCAAATGTCCCCAGGTGTCCCCAGGTGTCCTCACCGCTGCTGTCCCCAGGTGTCCCCAAGGTGTCCCCAGGTGTCCCCAGGAAGTCGAACTCCCCCAGGGCATCCTCCGAGTCCTCCTCATCTTCATCGTCCTCCTCCTCCTCCTCGGGGACCTTGGGGACACCCTGGGGACAGCGGGGACAGCGGGGAAAGGGGAAAAACGGAGAGAAAAGGAGAAAAAAGGGATTAAATAAATAAAGGGGAAAAGGGAGAAAAAAGGAAGAAAAAAGGGGAAAAAAAGGGAGAAAAAAGGGAGAAAAAAGGGGGCAAAAAAAAGAGGGAAAAAGGGATAAAAAAGGGACAAAAAGGGGAGAAAAAGGGAGAAAAAGTGGAGAAAAAAGGGAGAAAAAAGGGAGAAAAAAGGGAGAAAAAAGGGAGAAAAAGTGGAGAAAAAAGGGACAAAAAAGGACAAAAAGGGACAAAAAGGGGAGAAAAAAAGGGAGAAAAAGTGGACAAAAAAGGGACAAAAAGGGACAAAAAGGGAGAAAAAAGGGAGAAAAAAGGGAGAAAAAGTGGAGAAAAAAGGAAAAAAGGGGGCAAAAAAAAGAGGGGAAAAGGGATAAAAAAGGGACAAAAAAGGGAGAAAAAGTGGAGAAAAAAGGGAGAAAAAAGGGAGAAAAAAGGGACAAAAAGGGAGAAAAAGTGGAGAAAAAAGGGAAAAAAGGGGGCAAAAAAAAGAGGGAAAAAGCGATAAAAAAGGGACCAAAAAGGGAGAAAAAGTGGAGAAAAAAGGGAAAAAAGGGAGCAAAAAAAAGAGGGAAAAAAGGGATAAAAAAGGGACAAAAAACAGGACAAAAAAGGGATCAAAAGAGAGAGGAAAAAAGCAAAGAAAAAGGGACAGAAACAGAGAAAAAAGGAGAAAAAAGGGATTAAAAAAGGGGGAAAAAAGGGAGAAAAAAGCAATTTAATGAAGGAGAAAAAAGGGACAAAAATAAAACAAAAAAGGGAGAAAAAAGAGAGAGAAATGGGACAGAAAAGCGGAAAAAAGGGATTAAAAAAAGGAGAACAGGGACAAAAATGGGAGGGAAAAAAGAGAGAAAAAGGGGACAAAAAAGGAGAAAAAAAGAAATAAAAAATGGGAAAAAAAGGATCTTAAAAAAAAGGAGGAAAAAAGGAGGATAAGGGAGGAAAAGGGAGAAGAAAAGGGACAAAAATGGAACAAAAAAGGAGAAAAAAGGAGAAAAAAGCAGAAAAAGGGACAAAGAAAGACAAAAACAAAGAAAAAATCTCCCAAAATCCTCCTAAATCCCCACAATCCTCTAAAAATTCCCCCAAAATTCCCTAAAAATTACCTTAAAATCCTCTAAAAATCCCCTGAAATCCCTCCAAATTCTCCTAAAAATCCCCCAAAACTCCTCCCTCCAAAAGTTCCCTAAAGTCAAAATTCCCTCAAAATTCTCTAAAAAATTCTCCCAAAATCCCCTAAAAATCCCCCCCAAAATCCCCTAAAAATCCCCCCCCAAATTCCATAAAAATCCCCTAAAAATCCTCCCACATTTCCCAAAATTCCCCAAAATCCCTGAAAAATTCCCTAAAAAATCCCTCCAAAGTTCCCCTAAAACCCCCCAAAAATCCTGAAAAATCCTCACCCCCAAATGCCCCCAAAATCCCCGAAAAATCCCCCAAAATTCCCCAAAAAATCCTTCCAAAATCCCCCCAAATGCTCTCGAAAATCCTGAAAAATCCCCTAAAAATCCCCCCAAAATCCCCTAAAAATCCCCCAAAAATCTTGAAAAATCACCTCAAACATTGCTTAAAAATTATCTCAAACCCCCCAAAATCCCCTAAAATACCCCACAATTCCTAAAATCCCTAAAATCCCCCACAATTTCCTAAAATCCTCCAAAATTCCCCTAAAATTCCTCCAAAATTCTCAAAAAATTCCTCCCCAAAATCCCCTAAAAATCTTCCCAAATTCCTAAAATTCATCCCAAAATCCCCTAATAAACCCCCAAAAATTCCCCCCAAAATCCTCCCACATATCCCAAAATTCCCTATAATTCCCTAAAAAATCCCTCCAAAATTCCCCTAAAACCCCCTAAAAATTCCCCAAAATTCCTGAAAAAGCCTCCCAAATTCTCCTAAAAATTCCTTCCAGAATCCCCCAAAACGCTCTCGAACACCCTGAAAAATCCCCTAAAAATCCCCCAAACTCCCCCAAATCCCCTAAAAATCACATAAAAATCCCCAAAACCCTCCAAATCCTCCAAAGTTTACTAAAATTCCAAAAAATCCTCGAAAAACTCCTAAAATTCTCCCTGAAATGCTCCCAAATCCCCAAAATTCTCTAAAAATCCCCCAAAATTCCTTCAAAATCCTCCCAAACCCCACCAAAAATCCCATCAAAATCCCCCAAAATTCCTTCAAAGTCCTCCCAAATCCCCCAAAATCCCATCAAAATCCCCCAAAAATTCCTTAAAAATCCCCAAATCCCCCAAAATTCCTTCAAAATCCTCCCAAAATTCCCCAAAAATTCCTTCAAAATCCTCCCAAATCCTCCAAAATTCTTCAAAATCCTCCCAAACCCCACCAAAAATCCCATCAAAATTCCCAAAATTCCTTCAAAGTCCTCCCAAATTCCCAAAATCCTTCCAAATCCTCCCAAAATTCCCCCAAAATTCCTTCAAAATCCCCCAAATCCTCCAAAATTCCTTCAAAATCTCCAAATCACCCAAAATTCCTTAAAAATCTCCCAAATCCCCCAAAATCCCCCAAAAATCTTCTAAATCCTCCCAAATCCCCCAAAATTCCTTAAAAATCCTCCCAAATCCCACCAAAAATCCCATCAAAATCCCCCAAAATTCCTTCAAAATCCTCCCAAATCCCCAAAATTCCCCAAATCCCCCAAAATCCCCCAAAATTCCCCAATTTCCCCAAAATTCCTTCAAAATCCTCCCACATCCCCCAAAATTCCTTAAAAATCCCCCCCAAACCCCACCAAAAATCCCATCAAAATTCCCCCAAAATTCCTTCAAATCCCCCAAAATTCCCCGAAATTCCTTCAAAATCCTCCCAAATCCCCCAAAATTCCCCAAATTCCCCAAAATTCCTTCAAAATCCTCCCAAACCCCACCAAAAATCCCATCAAAATCCCCCAAAATCCCATCAAAATTCCCCAAAATTGCTTCAAAATCCTCCCAAATCCCCCAAAATCCCATCAAAAATTCCCCAAATCCCCCAAAATTCCCAAATTTCCCCAAATCCCGGATTTTGGGCGGGACCTTGCCCCTCCTGCGGGGGGTGGGGGAGGGGCTCTCGGGCTCCTCTTCCTCATCGCTGTCATCCTCGGGGGGGGAGGGGCTGAGCCCGGCCCGCGGCTCCTGCCCGCGTTCCTGGGAAATCCCGAAAAAAAGGGAAAAAAAAGGGAAAAAAAGGGAAAAAAAGGGAAAAAATGAAAAAAAAAAAAAAAATAAAGGGGAGAAAAACCCCACAAATAAAAAAAATAGAATTCCCATTAAAAAAACCCAAAAATCTCATAAAAAAACCCCAACTTTCCCACACATAAACGCCAAAATTCCCACAAAAATCCCCAAATTCCCACAAAAAACCCCCAAAATTCCATTAAAAACCCCCAAATTCCCAGAAAGAAACCCCCCAAAATTCCCACAAAACCACCTCAAAATTCCCACAAAAAACCCCAAAAATCCCATTAAAAATCCCCCAAAATTCCCATTAAAAACCCCAAAATTTCCACCAAAAACTCCAAAATACCCATTAAAAAAGACAAAATTCCCAGAAAAAAAAAAAAAACAAAATTCCATTAAAAATCCCCAAAATTCCTATTAAAAAACCCCCAAAATTCCCAATTAAAAACCCCAAAATCTCCATTAAAAATCCCATCAAAAGACCCAAAATTCCCACAAATTAACCCCAAAATTCCCATTAAAAACCCCAAAATTCCCACAAAAAACCCCCCAAATTCCCCAATTTTCCCCCTCCCCACCTCTGGATCTGCTCCTGGATCCGGCGCAGCAGCAGCGACCCCGAGCCGGGGCTGGGGGAGGGGCTGGGGGGGCTCTGGGGGCTGGGGGGGGCTCCCGGAGCTCCCGGAAGTCCCAAATAAACCCCAAAATTCCCACAAAAAACCCCAAAAATCCCACAAAGAAACCCAAAATTCCCATTAAAAAGACCCCAAAATTCCCATAAAAAACCGCAAAATTCCCATTAAAAACCCCCCAAAATTCCCATAAAAAACCCCAAAATTCCCATTAAAAATCCCACCAAAAGACCCCAAAATTCCCACAAAAAAACCCCAAAATTCCCATTAAAAAATCCCACCAAAAGACCCCAAAATTCCATTAAAAACCCCAAAATTCCCATTAAAAATCCCACCAAAAGACCCCAAAATTCCCACAAAAAACCCCAAAATTCCACACAAAAAACCCCATTAATTCCATTAAAAATCCCACCAAAAGACCCCAAAATTCCCACAAATTAACCCCAAAATTCCCATTAAAAACCCCAAATTCCCACAAAAAAACCCCCAAATTCCCAATTTTCCCCCTCCCCCACCTCTGGATCTGCTCCTGGATCCGGCCGCAGCAGCAGCGACCCCGAGCGGGGCTGGGGGGGCTCTGGGGGCTGGGGGGGGCTCCCGGAACTCCCGAATTCCCGAAATTCCCGGAATTCCGAAATTCCCGCGGAAAGTTCCGGAACCCCGGGGGGGCTCCGGCCAGCAGCGCCCGCAGCCGCCGCGAGCGCATGGCCAGGACGGCGTCGCTGTAGCCCAGCTCCTCCAGGTACCTGCGGGGAAACCCAGAAAAAAATGGGATTTTTGTGAGGGGAAAATGTGGGAAAATTTCCACAAAATCCTGGGAAAAATTCCACAAAAATCCCTGCAGAAATCGTGGAAAAAATCCTGCGAAATCCGGCGAAAATCCCATAAAAATCCTGCAAAAGTAGCAGAAAAAATCCTGGGAAAATCCTGGAAATAATTCCACAAAAGTCTCCGTTAAAATTCTGGAAAAATCCCACAAAAATCCTGGAAAAATCCTGGAAAAATCCTGGGAAAATCCCACAGAAAATCCCAGAAAAATCCCTAAGAAATCCCCAAATTTGGGATTTTGGGAGCGGCCAGGACCTCGTGGCCAGGACGGCGTCGCTGTAGCCCAGCTCCTCCAGGTACCTGCGGGGGAAATCCAGAAAAAAAATGGGATTTTTGTGAGGGGGAAAATGTGGGAAAATTTCCACAAAAATCCTGGGAAAATCCTGGAAAAATCCTGGACAAAATCCCACAGAAAATCCCAGAAAAATCCCCTAAGAAATCCCCAAAATTGGGATTTTGGGAGCGGCCAGGACCTCGTGGCCAGGACGGCGTCGCTGTAGCCCAGCTCCTCCAGGTACCTGCGGGGAAACCCAGAAAAAAATGGATTTTTGTGAGGGGAAAATGTGGGAAAATTTCACAAAAATCCTGGGAAAAATTCCACAAAAATCCCTGCAGAAATCGTGGAAAAAAATCCTGGAAATCCGGCGAAAATCCCATAAAAATCCTACAAAAGTAGCAGAAAAAATCCTGGGGAAATCCTGGAAATAATTCACAAAAGTCTCCGTTAAAATTCTGGAAAAATCCCACAAAAATCTGGAAAAATCCTGGAAAAATCCTGGAAAATCCCACAGAAAATCTCAGAAAAATCCCCTAAAAAATCCCCAAATTTGGGATTTTGGGAGCGGCCAGGACCTCGTGGCCAGGACGGCGTCGCTGTAGCCCAGCTCCTCCAGGTACCTGCGGGGGGAAATCCAGAAAAAAATGGGATTTTTGTGAGGGGAAAATGTGGGAAAATTTCCACAAAAATCCTGGGAAAAATTCCACAAAAATCCCTGCAGAAATCGTGGAAAAAATCCTGCGAAATCCGGCGAAAATCCCATAAAAAATCCTGCAAAAGTAGCAGAAAAAATCCTGGGGAAATCCTGGAAATAATTCCACAAAAAGTCCTCCGTTAAAATTCTGGAAAAATCCCACAAAAATCCTGGAAAAATCCTGGAAAAATCCTGGGAAAATCCCACAGAAAATCTCAGAAAAATCCCCTAAGAAATCCCCAAATTTGGATTTTGGGAGCGGCCAGGACCTCGTGGCCAGGACGGCGTCGCTGTAGCCCAGCTCCTCCAGGTACCTGGGGGGAGAAAATCCAGAAAAAATGGGATTTTTGTGAGGGAAAATGTGGGAAAATCCTGGGAAAAATTCCACAAAAATCCCTACAGAAATCGAGGAAAAAATCCTGGGAAATCCGGCAAAAATCCCATAAAAATCCTACAAAAGTAGCGGAAAAAATCCTGGGGAAATCCTGGAAATAATTCCACAAAAGTCTCCGTTAAAAATCTGGAAAAAAATCCCCACAAAAATGCTGCAAAAAATTCCCACAAAAATCTTGGTAAAATTCCACAAAAATCGTGTAAAAACCCCACAAAAACCCTGGGAAAATCCCACAAAAATCCCAAGAAACCTTCAGGAAAATCGCCCCAAGAAACCCCAAAATCACCTCAAAAATGCCCCAAAATCCTCCCAAAAATCCTGCAAAAATTCCACAAAAATCCCCCAAAATTGCTTCCAAAATCTCAAAAATTGCCCCAAAAACCCCAAACCCTCCCTGACCCCAAATCTCCAAAAAAATCCCCAAAAATCCCAAAAAAAACCCCCAAAAAATCCCCAAATTTCCGTCACTCACTGGCGCAGGAGCTGCCGCCCCTCCTTGCAGGCTCCCTGCAGCTCCACGGGGCCGTTGGACACTGGGGGGAAATGGGGGAGAGAAACCCCAAAATAGCCCCAAAATATCCCAAAAATATCCCCAAAACATCCCAAAAATATCCCCAAAATATCCCCAAAGTATCCCCATAACATCCCAAAATATCCCCAAATTATCCCAAAAATATCCCAAAAACATCCCCAAAACACCCCCAAAATATCCCCAAAACACCCCAAAACATCCCCAAAATATCCCCAAAATATCCCCAAAACATCCCCAAAATATCCCAAAAAATACCCCCAAAATATCCCCAAAATCCCCAAATCCCCCCTAAAAAACCCAAAACCCCCAAATCCCCCAAAAAAATCCGCCCCAAAAAAACACCCAAAAAAATCCAGATTCCCCAAAACCCCCCCTAAAAAACCCCAAAAATCCTCCCAAAAAAACCCAGAACAGCCCAAAATCCCCCTAAAAAACCCCAAAAAACCCAAAAAAATCCCCCCCCCAAAAAACCACCGAAAAAAAAAACCAAAGATTTCCCCAAAACCCCCCTAAAAAACCCAAAAATCCTCCCAAAAAATGCCAGAACAGCCCAAAATCCCCCCAAAATCCCCCCTAAAAAACCCCCAAAACCCCAAAACCCCCAGAAAAATGCCCCCAAAAAAAACCACCCAAAAAATCCAAAGATTCCCACAAAACCCCCCTAAAAAAACCAAAAATCCTGCCAAAAAAACCCCAGAACAGCCCAAAATCCCCCAAAATCCCCCAAATGGCCCCCAAAACTCCCCCAAAAACCCAAAAAACCACCCAAAAAAATCCAAAGATTTCCCCAAAACCCCCCTAAAAATTCCAAAAATTCTCCCAAAAACCCCTGAACATCCAAAATCCCCCCAAAAAACCCCAAAAACCCCAAAAAAAACCACTGAAAAAAAATCCAAGGATCCCCCCAAAACCCCCCTAAAAACCCCAAAAATCCTCCAAAAAAAACCCTGAACATCCCAAAATCCCCCAAATCCCCCCAAAAAACCCAAAACCCCCCAAGAAAACTACCCAAAACCATCCAAAGATCCCCACAAAACCCCCCTAAAAAACCCAAAAATCTTCCCAAAAAAACCCCAGAACAGCCCAAAATGCCCCCAAAATCCCCCAAACCCCCCCTAAAAAACCCCAAAAACCCCAAAACCCCCCAAAAAAACACCCAAAAAAATCCAAAGATTCCCCCAAAACCCCCCTAAAAAAAACCCAAAAATCCTCCCAAGAAGACCCCAGAACAGCCCAAAATCCCCCCCCAAATTCCCCAAATCCCCCCTAAAAAAACCCCAAAAAACCCCAAATTTCCCCCCAAAACCCCCCAAGAAAAACCACCCAAAAACATCCAAAGATCCCCACAAAACCCCCCTAAAAAACCCAAAAATCTTCCCAAAAAACCCCAGAACAGCCCAAATTCCCCCCAAAATCCCCCCTAATAAACCCCAAAACCCCAAATTTTTCCCCCAAAAAACCCCCAAAACCCCAAATTTTCCCCCAAAAACCCCCAAAACCCCAAATTTCCCCCCAAAAAACCCCCCAAAACCCCAAATTTCCCCCCAAACCCCAACTGTGGCTCTCACCCGGCTCCTCCGGGCGCTTCTCCCCCGGCGCCGCCTCCGTCCCAAACTTCAGCTTGTGGTACTTGGACCTGGGGGATTTGGGGTTCGGGGGAATTTTTGGGGTGATTTTTGGGTGAGTTTGGGGTTTTTAGGATTTCTGGGTGATTTTAAAGATTTTTTTAGGATTTCTGGGGGTTTTTTTTAGAGTTTTTTTGCCTCACCTCTCCTGCTTGAGGGCGAACTCCAACATTCGGATTCCTCCGCACCAGGTCCAGCTTGAGGCTCTCCTGGCCCTGGCGCTCGCCCTGCAGGAACGCCACCTGCGCCTTGGGGACATTGGGGACATCAGGGGGACATTGGGGACACTGGGGACATTGGGGACATTGGAGACATTGGGGACACTGGGGACATTGGGGACATTGGGGACATTAAAGGGACATTGGGGACATTGGGGACATTGGGGACATTGGGGACACTCAGGTCCCTGGGGCTCTCCTGGCCCTGGCGCTCGCCCTGCAGGAACAGCACCTGCGCCTTGGGGACATTGGGGACATCAGGGGGACATTGGGGACATTGGGGACATGGGGGACATTGGGGACATTAAAGGGACATTGGGGACACTGGGGACATTGGGGACACTCAGGTCCCTGGAGCTCTCCTGGCCCTGGCGCTCGCCCTGCAGGAACAGCACCTGCGCCTTGGGGACATTGGGGACATCAGGGGGTGACAGGGACATTGGGGACATTGGGGACTTTGGGGGGACATTGGGGACATTGGGGACACTGGGGACACTCAGGTCCCCTGAGGCTCTCCTGGCCCTGGCGCTCGCCCTGCAGGAACAGCACCTGTGCCTTGGGGACATTGGGGACATCAGAGGGACACTGGGGACATTGGGGACACCCAAGGGGTGACAGGGAGGTCACCCAGTGCCCATCCCAGTACCCCCCAGTATCCATCCCAGTACCATCCCAGTGTCCCCAGTGCCCACCCCAGTGTTTCCCAGTACCCCCCAGTATCCCCGGTGCCCATCCCAGTATCCCCGGTGTCCCCCAGCCCCACTCCCAGTACCATCCCAGTATCCCAGTGCCCATCCCAGCGTTCCCAGTGCCATCCCAGTATCCCCGGTGCCCATCCCAGTATCCCGGTGCCCATCCCAGTATCCCCGGTGTCCCCAGCCCCACTCCCAGCACCCATCCCAATGCCCCCGGTACCCTCCCAGTACCCCCCCAGTATCCCCGGTGCCCATCCCAGTATCCCCGGTGCCCATCCCAGTGTCCCCAGTACCCCCCCAGTATCCCCGGTACCCTCCCCAGTATCCCCGGTGCCCATCCCAGTGTTCCCAGTACCATTCCAGTATCCCCGGTACCCCACCCCAATGCCCCCGGTACCCTCCCAGTACCCCCCCAGTATCCCCAGCACCGCTCCCGGTGCCTCCCCCCGCCCCCTCCCGGTGTCCCCACCCCCCTCCCCGCCGCCCCGGCCGCCATTTCCTCCCAAGATGGCGCCAGCAGCGGCCGCCCCACCCCGGTGACCCCCGGTATCCCCCGGTGTCCCCTCTGGTGTCCCCTCGGCGTCCCTCCCCTCATGAGGGCAGCGCCGCCGCCATTACCTGCAGCTCGGCCCTCTCCGCTTCCCAGCGCCCTTTCTCCGCCTCGAACCGCGCCCACTCGTGCTGGATGAAGTGCAGGATGCCCGGCAGGCTGAGGGCGGTTCGTGCCGCGGGCTCGGGACCCGGAGCGGGGCCGGGAGCGGGGCCGGGAACGGGACCGGGGGGCGGAGGTTGGGCCCGGACCGGCGGAGCCCGCTCGGCCGCCATGGCGGCTGCCACAAAGGGAGCCACGGGCGGCAGCGGCTTCCTGCCACAAAGGGAGCCGGAAAGGGGCGGGGAAAGGGGGCGTGGCCATATGAAAGGGGCGGGGCCAGGGGAAGCGCTGTTGCCGCGGCAACGGGGGGGCTGTGAGGGAATTTTGGGGGTTTTTTTTGGGAATTTTAGGGGATTTTGGGAGGTTTTAGGGTTTTTTCCGGAGGTCTTTGGGAGGTTAGAGAAGTTCTTGGAGGGGTATAGGGTTTTTTGTGGGGTTAGAGGGGATTTTAGGGTATTTAGGGTTTAGGCCCGCACCGGCGGAGGCCGCTCGGCCGCCATGGCGGCTGCCACAAAGGGAGCCACGGGCGGCAGCGGCTTCCTGCCACAAAGGGAGCCGAAGGGGGCGGGGAAAGGGGCGTGGCCTCCATTGCAACGGGCGTGGTCATAGTGAAGGGGCGTGGCCAAAGGAGGCCTTGTTGCCGTTGCAACGGGGGGCTGTGAGGGAATTTTGGGATTTTTTGGGGAATCTTTGGGTTTTTTTTTGTGGGGTCAGAGGGGATTTTGGGGGGTTTTAGGGTTTTTCCGGGGGTTTTTGGGGGTTTAGAGGAGGTTTTTGGGGGGTAGGGGTTTTGCGGGTTTGTTTTGGGGGGACCTTTGGGGGGAGTTATAGGAGACCTTTTTGGGGGTTTATAGAGAATTTTTGGACTTTTTGGGTTTTTTGGGGGATCTTTGAAAGGTTAGAGGGGATTTTGGGGGATTCTGAGGGTTTTAGGAGCCTATAGAGAATTTTGGGGCTTATTGAGGATTTTTGGGTTTTTTTGAGGCGTCTTTTTAAGGCTAGAGGGGATTTTGGGCAGTTTAGGACATTTTTCGGGGTGGTCATTGGGATTTACAGAGAATTTTGGGGATTTTAGGGTTCTTTGGATATTAGAAGGGATTTTGGAGGGTTTAGGATTTTTCGGGGTGTGTTTAGGAGATCAGAGACGATTTTTGGAAGTTTTGGGGCGGAGTTTAATTATGGAGAATTAATTAATAAGTTAATTAAGAACCCCTTATTAACATTCCTGTGTTCACAGCGCCACCGCGTGGTCACCGCTGGTATTGCAGCCCCCAAAGAACCGACGGCAACAACGCCTCCAAATTAACGAATTATTAACAAACCGACCACCCAACTAACTAACGAACCGCCCAATTAACTAATTAACAACCTAACCACTGAGTTGTTAACCCCCACCATGAGAATCACCCCCTGCCAGGCCGCCCCTGGCCGCCGCCATCGCCCTCAACCTCCTGCTGCTGCTCTGCTCCCGCCTGGCGCCCGGCGCGTCCCCCCGGTGCCACCACCCCCGGCGCGGCGCCGTCCCCGACGGCGTCCCCGGTGTCACCGTCATCCTCCGCGACTTCGACGGCCCCGACCACGACGTGGCGGCCACCGCCCGCTCCTTCGCCGCCCTGCCCGGCGTCCCCGTGCTGGTGGCGGCCGAGGTGTCGCCGTACCCGCCGGTGCCGCTCCCGGCCGGCGCGGCCGTGCTGTCCCTGCGGCCGCAGCCGCACCGGCCGCCCCCGCGGCCCGAGCTGGCCGTGCGGACGCGCCACGTGGCTTTGGTGCCCGACGGCGCCCGCCGCCGTGCCCGGCTTGCTGAGGCGCATGAGGGACGCCCTGGAAGCCGCCTCGGATGGCACCGTCAGGGCGGGTGGCGGCGGCCGTGGGGACGCGGCGGCCGCGGTGTTTGAGCTTGGAGGTGGACGTCAAAGCGTGGACGGCGCGCTACGGCCACGCTGACCAGAAGGGCGACCAGAAGGGCGACCAGAAGAGTGACCGGCACGGTGACCAGCACGGTGACCGGCACGGTGACCGCACGGTGACCAGCCACGGTGACCAGCACGGTGACCAGCACGGTGACCTCTGCGGCGCTCTGGACGGCGCCCCGGTCGTTCTCCTCCTCCGCACCCGCGACCTCTTCTCGCTGTCCCTTCCCTCTGGCCCGCCCCGTCGTCACCTCCCTGTCCCTCCAGGCCGCCGCGCGGGGGTGGCGCCTCCTCCTCCTCCCCGCCGCCTTCCCCTCGGCCCCGCGGCCGCCGCCGTCCCCTCACGCCCTCTGGCGAGCCCGCAGCGCCTCGGACGCGCGGCGCCGGGCGCTGCTGGAGGAGCTGGGGGTTGAAGCTGGAGGTGCTGCCCGACGGCTCGCGGCGCTGGCACGGCTGCGCCAAGGACACGCCGCGCTGCTTCGGCACCGTGCGCGGGCAGACCCCCGAGTACCTCGTGGCGGGGCGCTGGACGCCGCCGTGCTGCCTGCGGGCCCTGCGCGCCACCGCCCGCCACGTGCTGGCGCAGCTGGAGGCGGCGGGCGTGCGGCACTGGCTGGAGGGCGGCTCCCTGCTGGGCGCCGTGCGCCTCGGGGACCTCATCCCCTGGGACTACGACGTGGACGTGGGGCTGTACCGCGAGGACGTGCCCCAAGTGCCGCTGGCTGGCGCGGGTGGCGGCCTCGGGGGCGCCCGTGGAGGACCCCGAGGGGTTCGTGTGGGAGAAGGCGGCCGAGGGCGAATTCTTCCGGGGTGCACTTCAGCCGCGCCAACCGCCTGCACGTGGACTGTGGCCGTTCTACGCCCGGCCCGGCACGGGCCACCATGACCAAGGACGCGTGGCTGGGCCACCCGCAGGACGTGGAGTTCCCCGAGCGCTTCCTGGTGCCCCTGGGCACGGTGCCCTTCGCCGGCGTGCTGGCACGGGCGCCCAACGAGCCCCGCGCCCTTCCTGGAGCTCAAATTCGGGCCCGGCGCCATCGAGAACCCCGAGTACCCCAACCCCGCGCTCAGGAGGCTGGCGCAGGACCTGGGCAATAAAACCGAGCAGTGACACCTGGCAGTGTGCCCTGTGCCACCCTCGGGGTCACGGTGCCACCCTCGGGGTCCCTGTGCCACCTCTGGGGTCCCTGTGCCACCCTTGGGGTCCCTGTGCCACCGTAGGGGTCCCTGTGCCACCCCTGGGGTCCCTGTGCCACCGAGTACCCCAACCCCGCGCTCAGGAGGCTGGCACAGGACCTGGGCAATAAAACCGAGCAGTGACACCTGGCAGTGTGCCCTGTGCCACCTTCGGGGTCCCCTGTGCCACCCTCGGGGTCCCTGTGCCACCTCTGGGGTCCCCTGTGCCACCCTTGGGGTCCCTGTGCCACCGTAGGGGTCCCTGTGCCACCCCTGGGGTCGCTGTGCCACCCTCGGGGTCCCTGTGCCACGAGAACCCCAACCCCGCGCTCAGGAGGCTGGCGCAGGACCTGGGCAATAAAACCGAGCAGTGACACCTGTGCCACTCTGTGTGCCACCTTTGGGGTCCCTGTGCCACCTCTGGGGTCCCTGTGCCACCCTTGGTGTCCCTGTGCCACCCTTGGTGTCCTAGTGTCACCTCTGGGGTCACTGTGCCAGCCTTGGGGTCCCCTGTGCCACCCTTGGGGTCCCCTGTGCCACCTTTGTGGTCCTGTGCCACCCTCGGGGTCCCTGTGCCACCCTTGGTGTCCACAATGTCACCTCTGGGGTCCCTGTGTCACTGTACCTGGCCCGTGGTGCCACCCCGGGTGTCCCCAGTGTCACTTTGGGGTCCCTGTGCCACCCTGGATGTCTCCAGTGCCACCCTGGGTGTCCCCAGTGTCCCCATTTGGGTCCCCTGTGCCACCCTTGGTGTCCCAGTGTCACTTTGGGGTCCCTGTGCCACCTTTGGGTCCCTGTGCCACTTACCTGGTCCCTGTGCCCATCCTTGGGGTCCCTGTGCCACCCTGGATGTCCCCAGTGCCACCCTTGGTGTCCCCCAGTGCCACCCTGGGTGTCCCCAGTGCCACCCTTGGTGTCCCCAGTGCCACCCTGGGTGTCCCCAGTGTCACCTTTGTGGTTCCAGTGCCACCCTTGGTGTCCCCAATGCCACCCTGGGTGCCCCCAGTGCCACTTTGTTCTGGTTTTGGTCACTTTTAATTAATTTTGTCTCAATTTTTGGTCACTTTTAATTCAATTTTCCCATTTTTGGTCACTTTTAACCCATTTATTCCCATTTTTGGTCATTTTTAACCCATTTATTCCCATTTTTGCTCATTTTGAACCCATTTATTCCCATTTTTGCTCATTTTGAACCCATTTTATCTCATTTATTCCCATTTTTGCTCATTTTTAACCCATTTTTTCCCATTTTTGCTCATTTTGAACCCATTTTATCTCATTAATTCCCATTTCTGGTCACTTTTAACCCATTTATTCCCATTTTTAACCCATAAAATTCCACTTTTTGCTCATTTATTCCCATTTATTTCCTATTTTTAACCCATATAATTCCACTTTTCCTCATTTTTATCCCATTTATTCCCATTTGTGGTCACTTTTAATTCACTTTTCCCCATTTTTGGTAATTTTTAACCCACTTATTCCCATTTGTGGTCACTTTTAATTCACTTTTTCCCATTTTTGATCATTTTAAATCCACTTTTTCCCGTTTTTGGTCATTTTGAACCCATTTTTAACCTATAAAATTCCACTTTTTGCGCATTTATTCCCATTTATTTCCCATTTTTAACCCATAAAATTCCACTTTTCCTCACTTTTAACCCATTTATTCCCATTTTTGGTCACTTTTAACGCACAGAAATTCACATTTTTTGCACAGCACGATAACACTGATGGCTGGGGGAGGAATTTTGGGGATTTTTGGGGAATTTTTGGGGATTTTGGGTCATTCCAGGGACTGCAGCATCAGGAGCTGCTTCAGCACCTTGGTCTGGCTCGTCTCGCGGATCTCCCCGGCCAGGAACATCTCGTCCACCACCGTGTACACCTGGAATTGGGGCAAAAAGGGAAATTTTGGGAAAATTGGGGAAAAATCTGCAAAAATCTGCAAAAAATCGGAAAAAATTGGAAAAAATGGACAAAAATGGCCCAAAAATGACCCAAAATGAGCTCAAATCAACCCAAAGCCAGGCTGGAACATCTCACCCAGCACCGTGTACACCTGGAAATGGGGAAAAAGGGAAATTTGGGGAAAATTGGGGAAAAATCTGCAAAAATCTGCAAAAAATTGGAAAAACATGGACAAAAATGGCCCAAAATAACCCAAAATTGGCCCAAAATGACTAAAAATGACCCAAATCAGCCCCAAAGCCAGGCTGGAACATCTCACCCAGCACCGTGTGCACCTGGAATTGGGGCAAAAAGGAAAATTTTGGGAAAATTGGGGAAAAATCTGCAAAAATCTGCAAAAAATCGGAAAAAAATGGACAAAAATGGCCCAAAATAACCCAAAATTGGCCCAAAATGACCCAAATCAGCCCCAAAGCCAGGCTGGAACATCTCACCCAGCACCGTGTGCACCTAAAAATGGGGAAAAAGGGAAATTTTGGGAAAATTGGGGAAAAATCTGCAAAAATCAGCAAAAAATTGGAAAAAAATGGACAAAAATGGCCCAAAATAACCCCAAAATGAGCTCAAATCAACCCAAAGCCAGGCTGGAACATCTCACCCAGCACCGTGTGCACCTGGAATTGGGGCAAAAAGGAAAATTTTGGGAAAATTGGGGAAAAATCTGCAAAAATCTGCAAAAAATCGGAAAAAAATGGACAAAAATGGCCCAAAATAACCCCAAAATGACCCAAAATGAGCTCAAATCAGCCCCAAAGCCAGGCTGGAACATCTCACCCAGCACTGTGTGCACCTAAAAATGGGGAAAAAAGGGAAATTTTGGGAAAATTGGGGAAAAATCTGCAAAAATCAGCAAAAAATTGGAAAAAAATGGACAAAAATGGCCCAAAATAACCCCAAAATGAGCTCAAATCAACCCAAAGCCAGGCTGGAACATCTCACCCAGCACTGAGAACAACTGAAAATGGGGAAAAAGGGAAATTTAGGGAAAATTGGGGAAAAATCTGGAAAAATTGGAAAAAAAATGGACAAAAATGGCCCAAAAGCGACAAAAAATGGCCCAAAAATGACCCAAAGCCAGGCTGGAACATCTCACCCACCACCGTGTGCACCTGGAATTGGGGCAAAAAGGGAAATTTTGGGAAAATTGGGGAAAAATCTGCAAAAATCAGCAAAAAATTGGAAAAAAATGGACAAAAATGGCCCAAAAATGGCCCAAAATGACCCAAAATGAGCTCAAATCAACCCAAAGCCAGGCTGGAACATCTCACCCAGCACTGAGAACAACTGAAAATGGGGAAAAAGGGAAATTTAGGGAAAATTGGGGAAAAATCTGGAAAAAATTGGAAAAAAAATGGACAAAAATGGCCCAAAAATGGCCCCAAAATCCCAAGTGACTCAAAAATCAGCAAAAATTGATCCCAGAATGGACCAAAACTGCCCCAAATCACCCCGGGAACCACTCAGGAACCCCCAAATTAATGAACCCTCCCCAAATTGATTAACCCTCCCCAATTAATGAACCCTCCCCAAATTGATTAACCCTCCCCACATTAATGAACCCTCCCCAAATTAATTAATCCTCCTCAATTAATGAACCCTCCCCAAATTAATTAATCCTCCTCAATTAATGAACCCTCCCCAAATTAATTACCCCTCCCCAAATTGATTAAGCTCCCCAAATTAATTAACCCTCCCCAAATTGATTAACCCTCCCCAAATTAATTAACCCTCCCAAAATTAATTACCCCTCCCCAAATTGATTAACCCTCCCCAAATTGAATAACCCTCCCCAAATTGATTAACCCCCCCAAATTGATTAACCCTCCCCAAATTGATTAACCCCCCCAAATTAATTAACCCTCCCCAAATTGATTAACCCTCCCCACATTAATGAACCCTCCCCAATTAATTAACCCTCCCCAAATTGATTAACCCTCCCCAAATCAATGAACCCTCCCCAAATTGAGTAACCCTCCCCAAATTAATTAACCCTCCCCAAATTAATTACCCCTCCCCAAATTAATGAACCCTCCCCAAATTGATTAACCCTCCCCAAATCAATGAACCCTCCCCAAATTGATTAACCCTCCCAAAATTAATTAACCCTCCCGAAATTAATTACCCCTCCCCAAATTAATTAACCCTCCCCAAATTGATTAACCCTCCCCAAATTAATTAACCCCCCCAAATTGATTAAGCTCCCCAAATTAATTAACCCTCCCGAAATTAATTAAACTCCCCCCAAAATAAACAAAGAGCCCCCAAAAGCCTCCCAGGACCCCCCAATTAGACAAAGACCCCTCCCCAAATTAATTAAATCCTTCCCCAAATTAATTAATCCCTTCAAGACCCCTCCCCAAATTAATTAATCCCCTCAAGACTCCTCCCCAAATTAATTAAATCCCTCCCCAAATTAATTAACCCTCCGCAAATTAATTAAACCCCTCAAGACCCCTCTTCAAATTAATAATAAATAAATTAAAACTCCTCCAAATGAACAACGACTCCTCCCCAAATTAATTAAACCTCTTTAGGACCCTTCCCCTAATTAAATAACCTCTCCCCAAATTAATTAACCCCCTCCCCAAATTAATTAAACCCCTCCTCAAACTAATTAACCCCCCCAAATTAATGAATTCCATTCATTAACCCCTTCCCCAAATTAATTAAATTCCCTCAAAACCCCTCCCCAAATTAATTAAACTCCTCTCCTAATTAATTAAACCCCTCCCCTAATTAATTAACCCACCCCTAATTAATTAACTCCCCCAAAACCACTCAAAACCCCTCCCAAATTAATTAAACCCCCCCCAAATTAACTAAACCCCTCCCCAAATTAATTAACCTCTACCCAAATTAATTAACCCACCCCTAATTAATTAACTCCCCCAAAACTACTCAAAACCCCTCCCCAAATTAATTAAAACCCTTCCCCAAATTAACTAAACCCTTCCTGAAATTAATTAAACCCCTCCCCAAACTAATTAATCCCCCAAATTAATTAATTAACCTCTCTCCAAATTAATGAAACTGCCCCAGAACCACTCCAAACCCTCCCCAAATTAACTAAACCCCTCCCCAAACTAATTAAACCCCTCCCCAAACTAAACAACCCCCCCCAATTAATTAACTAATTCAATTAATTAACCCCTTCCCCACCTTGTAGAAGTTGAAGACGAGGTCGAGCTCGCAGACGTTGTGGAAATACTCATTGAGCACCTGAATTTGTTCATTAACGCCCTTAATTAACGCCCTCGGTGGGGGGCTCATTAAGGCCCGGGGGGGCTCATTAAGGCCCGGGGGGGTTAATTAAGGGGGTAATCAGCGAGTTCATTAATTCACCTCGACGAAGTTGTGGATGGCCTCCAGGTAGGCCAGGTTGTTGTCGGTGACGTCGACGCAGATGCAGAAATAGAGGCCGGCGTAGCGACGGTAAATGATCTTGAAATTGCGGAACTGGGAGGGACTGGGAGTTACTGGGAGCACTGGGAGGGACTGGGAGCCACTGGGAATGGACTGGGAGGGGCTGGGAGCCACTGGGAATGGACTGGGAGGGACTGGGAGGGACTGGGAATGGACTGGGAGGGACTGGGAGGGACTGGGAGGGCACTGCAGGCCGGCGTAGTGACGGTAAATGATCTGGAAATTGCGGAACTGGGAACACTGGGAGTTACTGGGAGCACTGGGAGGGACTGGGAGGGACTGGGAGGGACTGGGAGGGACTGGGAGGGCACTGCAGGCCGGTGCAGCGACGGTAAATGATCTTGAAATTGCGGAACTGGGATGGACTGGGAGTTACTGGGAGCAACTGGGAGCAACTGGGAGGGACTGGGAACCACTGGGAATGGACTGGGAGCAACTGGGAATGGACTGGGAGGGACTGGGAACCACTGGGAGCACTGGGAGCCACTGGGAATGGACTGGGAGGGGCTGGGAGGGACTGGGAGCCACTGGGAATGGACTGGGAGGGACTGGGAGGGACTGGGAACCACTGGGAATGGACTGGGAGGGACTGGGAGGGACTGGGAGCCACTGGGAATGGACTGGGAGGGACTGGGAATGGACTGGGAGCCACTGGGAGGGCACTGCAGGCCGGCGTAGCGACGGTAAATGATCTGGAAATTGCGGAACTGGGAACACGGCCGGTTACTGGGAGCACTGGGAGGGACTGGGAGGGACTGGGAACCACTGGGAATGGACTGGGAGGGACTGGGAGCAACTGGGAATGGACTGGGAATGGACTGGGAGGGACTGGGAGGGCACTGCAGGCCGGCGTAGTGACGGTAAATGATCTGGAAATTGCGGAACTGGGAACACTCGGAGTTACTGGGAGCACTGGGAGGGACTGGGAGCCACTGGGAGCAACTGGGAATGGACTGGGAGGGACTGGGAATGGACTGGGAGGGACTGGGAGGGACTGGGAGGGACTGGGAGGGACTGGGAATGGACTGGGAGGGACTGGGAGGGACTGGGAGGGACTGGGAGGGACTGGGAGGGACTGGGAGGGACTGGGAGGGACTGGGAATGGACTGGGAGGGACTGGGAATGGACTGGGAGGGACTGGGAGGGACTGGGAGGGCACTGCAGGCTGGCGCAGCGACGGTAAATGATCTGGAAATTGCGGAACTGGGAACACTCGGAGTTACTGGGAGCACTGGGAGGGACTGGGAACCACTGGGAGCAACTGGGAATGGACTGGGAGGGACTGGGAGCAACTGGGAATGGACTGGGAATGGACTGGGAGGGACTGGGAGGGACTGGGAGGGCACTGCAGGCCGGCGCAGCGACGGTAAATGATCTGGAAATTGCGGAACTGGGAACACGGCCGGTTACTGGGAGCACTGGGAGGGACTGGTTCAAACTGGGAGCAACTGGGAATGGACTGGGAGGGACTGGGAACCACTGGGAACCACTGGGAGTGGATGAAGGGGAACTGGGAAGGACTGGGAGGGACTGGGATGAACTGGGACAAACTGGGAGGGACTGGGATGGACTGGGAGGGACTGGGAGGGACTGGGATGGACTGGGATGGACTGGGAGGGACTGGGACAAACTGGGAGGGACTGGGAGGGACTGGGACAAACTGGGAGGGACTGGGATGGACTGGGAGGGACTGGGATGAACTGGGAGGGACTGGGATGGACTGGGATGGACTGGGAGGGACTGGGAGGGACTGGGATGGACTGGGATGAACTGGGATGAACTGGGATGGACTGGGATGGACTGGGAGGGACTGGGATGGACTGGGAGGGACTGGGATGGACTGGGATGAACTGGGAGGGAGCCCAAACCCCCCCCCACTTTCCTCCCTAAAAATCGGCAACTTTGGGATTTCGCAATAAAAAAATTTTGATTTTAGGATAAAAAAAGTCAATTTTGACGCGTTAAATTTTCATTTCGAGGTAAAAAACGTTGATTTTGGGGTAAAAAAATCTGAATTTTGGTGGTTTTACCTCGACAAAATTGGTGTGCTTGGCGTCCCTGACGGTGACCACGGCGTGAACCTCCTCGATGAGTTTCTGCTTCTCGTCGTCGTCGAACTGCATGTACCACTTGGCCAGGCGGGTCTTGCCAGCCCGGTTCTGGATCAGGATGAAGCGAATCTGCCCCAGAAATTCATCCAAAAATTCAGTTTGTAAAGGGTTAAAGTTTGGGGAAAATCGGGAAAATTATTCCCCCAAAATTCAATTTTTTTCGGAATTAAAATTCCCATTTTTCGTCGTTAAAATTCCATTTTTTTCATTAATTTTGCAACAGAAATTAAAAAAAAAATTCAGTTTATAAGGGGTTAAAGTTTGGGGCAAATCAGGAAAATTGTTCCCCCAATATTTGATTTTTTTCGGAATTAAAATTCCAATTTTTCGCCATTAAAATTCCAATCTTTCGTCGTCAAAATTCAAAATTTTTCATTAATTTTGCAACAGAAATTGCAGAAAAAATTCAATTTATAAAGGGTTAAAGTTTGGGGGAAATTGGGAAAATTATTTCCCCAAAATTTGATTTTTTTTGGAATTAAAATTCCCATTTTTTGTCATTAAAATTCGAAATTTTTCATTAATTCTGGGATGGTTCCAAGCCTGGATCTGCCCCAAAAATTTCATAAAAAATTCAATTTATAAGGGATTAAAGTTTGGGGGAAATCGGGAAAATTATTCCCCCAAAATTCGATTTTTTTCGGAATTAAAATTCCCATTTTTCGCCATTAAAATTCCATTTTTTTCATTAATTTTGCAACAGAAATTAATAAAAAATTCAGTTTATAAGGGGTTAAAGTTTGGGGCAAATCAGGAAAATTATTTCCCCAAAATTTCCATTTTTTGGTATTGAAAATTGAATTTTCCATCATTAAAATTAAATTTTTTTCATTAATTCGGCAACAGAAATTACAGAAATAATTGGATTTATAAAGGGTTAAAATTTGGGGGAAATCGGGAAAATTATTTCCCCAAAATTTGAATTTTTTTGTAATTAAAATTCCCATTTTTCGTCATTAAAATTCCATTTTTTTCATTAATTCTGCCCCAAAATTCCATGAGAAAAATGAATTTTTAGAGGATTAAAATTTGGGGAAAATTGGGAAAATTCTGTTCTTGAAATTGCAGAAAACCCCAAAAGACCCCAAATTCTCCTCATAAAATTCCTAAAATAATTAAAATCCCCCTCAAAATCTCCCTCAAAATGACCCGAAATCGTGGAAAAAACCCCAAAATCTCCTCATAAAATCCCAAAATAATTAAACTTCTCCTCAGAACTCTTCAAAATCCCCCTCAAAATGTCACTAAATTGGGAAAAATCCCAAAACACCCCAAAATCTCCTCATAAAAACCCAAAAATAATTAAATTCCCCTCAGAACTCCTCAAAATCCTCCTTAAAATGATCCTAAATTGGGAAAAACCCCAAAACACCCCAAATTCTCCTCATAAAATCCCCAAGATAATAAAACTCCCCCTCAGACCCCCCCTCAAAATGACCCTGAATTGGGAAAAAACCCCAAATCTCCTCATAAAATCCCAAAAATAATTTAAAAACCCCTCAGAACTCCTCAAAATCCCCCTCTGAATGACCCTAAATTGCAAAAAACCGCAAAACAGCCCAAAATCTCCTCATAAAAACACAAAAATAATTAAATTCCCCCTCAGAACTCCTCAAAATCCTCCTCAAAAATGACCCTAAATTGGAAGTAAACCCAAAACACCCCAGAATTTCCTCATAAAGTCGCAAAAATAAATAAACTCCCCTCAGAACTCCTAAAAACTGGCCCCAAATTGCAACAAACCCCAAATCTCCTCATAAAATCCCAAAAATAATTTTAAAAACCCTCAGAACTCCTCAAAATCCCCCTCTAAATGACCCTAAATTGCAAAAAAACGCAAAACAGCTCAAAATCTCCTCATAAAATTCCAAAAATAATTAAATTCCCCTCAGAAATTCTCAAGATCCTCCTTAAAACGACCCTAAATTGGGAAAAACCCCAAAATCTCCTCATAAAAACACAAAAATAAGGAAACTCCCCCTCAGAACTCCTCAAAATCCTCCTTAAAACGACCCCAAATTGTGGAAAAACCCCAAAATCTCCTCATAAAATTCCAAAATAATTAAACTTCCCCTCAGAACTCCTCAAAATCCCCCTCAAAATGTCACTAAATTGGGAAAAATCCCAAAACACCCCAAAATCTCCTCATTAAATGCCAAAAATAATTAAAATCCCCTCAGAAATTCTCAAGATCCCCCTCGAAAATGACCCTAAATTGGAAATAAACCACAAACACCCCAAAATCTCCTCATAAAATTCCAAAATAATTAAACTTCCCCTCAGAACCTCTCAAAATGACCCTGAATTGTGGAAAAAGCCCAAAATCTCGTAATAAAATCCCAAAAATAATTAAACTCCGCCTCAGAACTCCTCAAAATCCCCCTCAGAATTACCCTAAATTGGGAAAAAAACTAAAACACCCCAAAATCTCCTCATAACATCTCAAAAATAATTAAACTCCCCCTCAGAACCCCCTCAAAATCCTCCTCAATATGACCCTAAATTGGGAGAAAACCCAAAACTTTCCAAAATTCCCTCATAAAAAAAAATAACCCCATCCCCTCAGAACTCCTCAAAGTCCCCCTCAAAGAGACCCCAAATTGGAAATAAACCCAAAACACACCCCAAAATCTCCTCATAAAAACCCTAAATATAATTTAAATTCCCCTCAGAACTCCTCAAAATCCTCTTCAAAATGACCCTAAATTGTGAAAAATCCCAAAATCTCTTCATAAAAACCCAAAAATAATTAAACGCCCCCTCAGAAGCCCCGTCTCCCCCCTCTCCCCTCACAGCGCTCCAGGCCCGAGGCCCCCCCGGTTCCTTCCCCATTTCCCATTCCCGCTCTCTCCGTGTCCCCCTCGGTTACCGCTGCCCTCAGGGCTTCTCACCATGTCGGTACCGGCCCGAGGCCCCCCCCGGTTCCGATCCCGGTTCTGATCCCGGTTCCGATCCCGTTCCCGGTTCCGTTCCCGGTTCCGCCCCCCCCACTCAGAGCCAGGCCCCGGCGCTTCCCGCTTCCAAAAGGGGGCGCCTCGGAGCCGCCCGCACTGCGCATGCGCGGCACCTCCCGTTCCCGCCCTTTCCCCCTCACGTTTCCCGCCCCTCCCTCAAATTCCCGCCCCCCTCCCCAAAATTCCCAGCGCCCCCTCCCCAAATTTCTCAGCGCCGCTTCCCCAAATTTCTACCCCGGAATGAAGAAAAGGGATCAGAAGGAGATTTGTAGCCCCCTCCCCAAATTCCCCCCTCCACCGAGGTCCAGCCACGCCCCCTCCCCGAATTCCCTCTCTCTCCCCTCCCTCCCCCCCCCATCCCGGTTTTCTCCCCCTCCCCAAATTCCGCGCCCCCCGCCCCTCCAGGCCACGCCCCAAACCACGCCCACTTCCCCAATCACCCCTCTCTTGGCCCCTCCCATTGTATCCCCCAACCCAAAATTCCCTCCGGTCTTTACTTCTTCCTCCTTCCCTCCTCACAATTCCCGTTTTTCCCCCTCACAATTCCCATTTTTCCCCGTTAAAATTCCCATTTTTTCGTATGAAATTCCCATTTATTCCTATAAAATTCCCGCTTTTCCCCATAAAAACTCCCGGTTCCCCCCCCCGCCAATTCCCGGTGCTCTCCTCCAAGCCCCGCCCTTTAACCCCGCCCCTTTCTTTAGCCCCGCCCCTCCCGCCGCTCCCGCCGCTCCCCTCACGGTGCCGCCCCTCCCCTCCCGCCGCGCACGCGCTCCCGCCAGTTTCCCCCCCCCCGCTCCGTGATCGTGAAGGCGGAGGCGGAGAGAGGAGGAGGAGGAGGAGGAGGAGGAGGAGGCGGCTGAGGGCTGAGGGGTGGGGGGGGGGGGTTAGAGGAGGAGGAAGGCGCCGCCGCCATTACAGGCCGAGCCCGCCCCGGCGGCCCCCGCCGCCCTCGCCCCGCCCGCCGCCGCCGCCCCGAGAGCGCGGACATGGCGCTGCCGCCGCCTCCCGCCGCCCCCGGCCCGGCCCGATGCCGCCGCCGCCGCGTCTGTTTCTCCGGTAAGAAGGAAAATCTTTTCCTCCTCCCTCACTCTCAGCGCCACCATCGCCGCCTTTTTTCTCTTTGGAAAACCCCCCCCACCACCACCTCCCCCCCCCCAGAAGAACAATGGGCCGCCCCACCCCCGCCCGCCGCGCGCCCGCCGGGCCGGCCCATGGCCCCCGCGGGGGGGGGGGGGGGGGAACGGCCCCGTGAGGGGGGCCCGGGAGAGACCACCCCCCGTGGGGGAAGGAGGGGGGGAATGAGACCCCCCCCACCCCCCCATCCGATCGTTCTCAATGGTTCCGCCGCCCATTCATGGGGGGCTGTGAGGGGAGAGACCACCGGGAGGGGAGGGACCCCAAAATTGGGGGGGGGGGGGGCTTGGAGGGGAGACCACCCCCAATTTGGAGGGGACTCTGAGGGCAGAGCCTTCCCAATTTGGGACGAGACCATCCCCAATTTGGGGGGCATTCTGAGGGGAGACCACCCCCAAAATTGTGAGGACTCGGGAAAGACCATCCCAAATTTGGGGGGATTCTGAGGGGAAACTACCTCCAATTTAGGGGGGATTTAGGGGAGACCACCCCCAATTTGGGGCGATACCACCCCCAATTTGGGGGGGATTCTGAGGGGAGACCACCCCCAAAATTGCGAGGACTCGGGGGAGACCATCCCCAATTTGGGGGGGATTCTGAGGGGAGACATCCCCAATTTTGGGGGACATAGAGGGGAGACTGCTCCCAAAATTGTGAGGACTTGGGGGAGACCACCCCCAATTTGAGGGGGATTCTGAGGGGAGACCACCCCCAATTTAGGGGTGATACCACTCCCAGTTTGGGGAGGATTCTGAGGGGAGATCACCCCCAATTTGGGGCGAGACCATCCCCAATTTGAGGGGGATTCTGAGGGGAGACCACCCCCAATTTAGGGGTGATACCACTCCCAGTTTGGGGGGGATTCTGAGGGGAGACCACCCCCAATTTGGGGCGAGACCATCCCCAATTTGGGGGGGATTCTGAGGGGAGACCACCCCCAATTTAGGGGTGATACCACTCCCAGTTTGGGGGGGATTCTGAGGGGAGACCACCCCCAATTTGGGGCGAGACCATCCCCAATTTGGGGGGGATTCTGAGGGGACACCACCCCCAATTTAGGGGTGATACCACCCCAAATTAGTGGGGCTTAAAGGGAATACCACCCCCAATTTGGGGGGGATTCTTAGGGGAGACTACTCCCAATTTAGGGGCGATACCAACCCCAATTTGGGGGAACTCAGCAGAGACCATCACAGATTTGAGGGGGGTTTAGAGGAGAGACCACCCCTAAAATTGGGGGGCTTGGAGGGGGAGACCCCCCCCAATTCAGGGGTGATACCACTCCCAGTTTGGGGGGATTCTGAGGGGAGACCACCCCCAATTTGGGGGCAAGACCAACCTAATTTTGGGGGGACTCAGGAGAGACCACCCCCAATTTGGGGGGGATTCTGAGGGGAGACCACCCCCAAAATTGGGGGGCTTAGATGGGAGACCACCCCCAATTTGGGGGGGATTCTGAGGGGAGATCATCCCAAATTTGGGGGGACTTGGGAGAGACCATCCCCAATTTGGGGGGGTTTAGGGGAGAGACCATCCCCAGTTTTGGGGGGGATTCTGAGGAGAGACCATCCCCAATTTGGGGGGGGAGGATTAAAGGGAGAGACCATCCCCAATTTGGGGGGGAACTTAGAGGGGAGACCCCCCCCCCCCAGTTTTGGGGTGATACCACTCCCAATTTAGAGGAGTCTCAAAGGAGAGACCATCCCCAATTTGGGGGGGATTTAGGGGAGACCACCCCCAAAATTGGGGGGGATTAAAGGGAGAGACCATCCCCAATTTGGGGGGGATTTAGGGGAGACCACCCCCAAAATTGGGGGGGATTAAAGGGAGAGACCATCCCCAATTTGGGGGGGGGATTCCGAGGGGAGACCACCCCCAATTTGGGGGCGAATCCAACTGAAATTTATGGGGGTGGAAGGGCAGACCACCCCCAAATTTAGGGGGAGACCCCTCCCCAAATTGGGGTTCCCCTTTCCCCAAATTTGGGGGTCCCCCCTCCCCAAAATTCCCGATTTTCCTTGGAGTTTTCCCCAAATTTTTTGGATATTTTGGGATTTTGGGGCTGATTTGAGACCCCCCAAGACCCCCCCAAAATTCCCCTTTTTATCCGGAGTTGGAATTCCCTGGAAATTTGGGAATTTTGGGGGTTTTGGGGATTTATTTGGGATTTTTTCAAATTTTTTTAGGATTTTTTTAGGATTTTTTAAGGATTTTTGGGGCATTTTTGGGATTTATATGGGAACTTTTTTTTAGGATTTTCTTGGGATTTTTGGGGGAATTTTCTGGAGATTTTTTTGGGATTTATTTGGGATTTTTTGAGGAATTTTTGGGATTTTTTGGGGTTTATTTGGGATTCTTTTTTAATTTTTCTTGGTATTTTTAGGGGCATTTTTGGGGGATTTATTTGGGATTTTTTTTAGGATTTTCTTGGGATTTTTGGGGTTTTTTGGGGGGGATTTATTTGGGATTTTTTTCAGGATTTTTGAGGGAGTTTTGGGGATTTATTTGGGGATTTTTTTGGGGATTTTCTTGGGATTTTTGGGGGATTTTTTTTAGGACTTTCTGGGATTTTTTTTTTTTAGGATTTTCTTGGGATTTATTTGGGATTTTTTTAGGGTTTTCTTGGGAATTTTGGGGAAGGTTTTGGGGTTTATTTTGGATGTATTTGGGATTTTCTTGGGATATTTTGGGATTTTTTTTTTGTTTTTTGGGGATTTTCTTGGGACTTTGTGGGAGTTTTGGGTTTTTTTGGGGTGATTTCGTTTGGGATTTTTTGGGACAATTTTTGATCTTTGGGGTTTTTTTGTTCTTAGGGGATTTTTTACTTTTTCTTGGGTTTTGGGGGATTTTTTGGGGGAATTTTTTTGGAATATTTTTGGATTTTTTGGGGTGATTTTTGGATATTTTTTGAATTTGCGTTTTTTTTTAGGATTTTTAATTTTA